>CARXXK010000001.1:54176601-54635088 GCA_949089665.1 Macrosiphum euphorbiae | reverse complement strand
AACGTTTTGATAAAAAAAATGATAATGCATTTTTACTACAATATCTTCACCCCAACATTTTTAAAAAATTGGAGAAAAAAATGTATTTTGAAAACATTGAAAAAATTGCTGATTTCTATAAAATTGATAATCTCCAAGCTGAAGCGGAAAGTTGGTACAGTTTTTGGCAAAATAAGGGCTGCCAAGATACCTATTGATTTTATCGATTTGTTAAATTGTAACTGTACGTTTTTTCCAAATATAGCTGTTGCTTTGGAAATATTTTTGTCTTTTCCGGCTACAAGCTGTACAGCAGAACGTTCTTTTAGTACATTAAGGCGTGTTAAAACATGGTTACGATCAACGATGGCCGATGGGTGATGATAGAGTATAGACTGAATGGAATATGCATGTTGAGTGTTCATAGAGAAAAAGTAAATTCAAATAAAGAAAAATTTATTGAAAATGCACTGACACAATTTGGTAGAGAATGTCCACGGAGATTGAAATTTATATTTAATGAAAAAGAATGATGTATAATAATATTTTTTAATGTTTTAATTGTAATAATAATACCTACCTAATTGTAATGTTTTAATTCATAATTTTAATAATGACGAAATCTAGACACGCGGTAGCGTGTCAAGCCAAGTTCTAGCTAACAGAACTGGCGAGCAGCACCGTGTGTAATATATTACACGAACCATTTGGAGCCACTTTTGACCCCCTCATAACTCAAAAACTATTCCACATAAACATGTCAAATTTGGCTCATATATTGAGACTAACGAGATACATATGTGCTCTAAATTTCATAAACACACTTCAAACCATTATTTAGATATTAACGTCCGAAAATCGTCATTTTTATCACTGACTTACCTATAGATCAAAATTCTAACCCAGTTCCAGATGACCTAGAAAGTTCAAATTTGGCATACAGATAGGTAGTTAGGTAAATACAAAGGAATAAATCAGAAACTTGAAAATTTTTAATTTTTAATTTTTTAATCAATTGATTTTATTATAATTTTGCAATTATTTTATCAATTATGTTTAATTTTTCAATTTATTAATGAATTGCCTCTAATTTAATGTAATGTAATGTTGACTTAAATTACCTTTCCCGTATCGACGCTCCAAAAATACGACTAGCCGAATATGTGTCGATATTGTCGACCCGCGCGCAGCAACATACTTTTTTTTCTATCTATGTATGTAATTAATATAATTTTTTTTAAATATTACAATTAAAATAATTAAATAATTATTAATATACTGTAGAACAATTAGTCATTGGAATCAGTGGCGTATTTAGGATTTTGTCATGGGGGGGGATATGATTTTATCCAGTACTTATCAACTCGAGGGGGGCTCCGCCCCCCTCACCCCCTAACTTTAAATACTTAAATATAAAACTACAATTTTACTACAATTTTTTTTCATTATCAAATAATGAAGTAGGTACATTCAAATTCCAATACAAGGCAACGAGCTCATTACTTATATTCTGCGGTCTCAAATTCATCATTCTTAATTTCTATGATTATTATGGCAAAATATAGTGCTATTTTAGAACCTGTGACAAATATGTTCCAAGGCGTCTCAGTAGATCTATATAAAGTCAGCGAGCATATTAATTCATTACTAATATTGTTCGATAATCATCGAAATGACGCTGATAACATTTTCCAAACATTATTTAACAAAGCGAAATCAATCGCCATTGTTTTAGATATTGTCATTACATGTCCAAGAACGGTAAAGAAACGTTAAAAGAACGTTTTGATAAAAAAAATGATAATGCATTTTTACTACAATATCTTCACCCCAACATTTTTAAAAAATTGGAGAAAAAAATGTATTTTGAAAACATTGAAAAAATTGCTGATTTCTATAAAATTGATAATCTCCAAGCTGAAGCGGAAAGTTGGTACAGTTTTTGGCAAAATAAGGGCTGCCAAGATACCTATTGATTTTATCGATTTGTTAAATTGTAACTGTACGTTTTTTCCAAATATAGCTGTTGCTTTGGAAATATTTTTGTCTTTTCCGGCTACAAGCTGTACAGCAGAACGTTCTTTTAGTACATTAAGGCGTGTTAAAACATGGTTACGATCAACGATGGCCGATGGGTGATGATAGAGTATAGACTGAATGGAATATGCATGTTGAGTGTTCATAGAGAAAAAGTAAATTCAAATAAAGAAAAATTTATTGAAAATGCACTGACACAATTTGGTAGAGAATGTCCACGGAGATTGAAATTTATATTTAATGAAAAAGAATGATGTATAATAATATTTTTTAATGTTTTAATTGTAATAATAATACCTACCTAATTGTAATGTTTTAATTCATAATTTTAATAATGACGAAATCTAGACACGCGGTAGCGTGTCAAGCCAAGTTCTAGCTAACAGAACTGGCGAGCAGCACCGTGTGTAATATATTACACGAACCATTTGGAGCCACTTTTGACCCCCTCATAACTCAAAAACTATTCCACATAAACATGTCAAATTTGGCTCATATATTGAGACTAACGAGATACATATGTGCTCTAAATTTCATAAACACACTTCAAACCATTATTTAGATATTAACGTCCGAAAATCGTCATTTTTATCACTGACTTACCTATAGATCAAAATTCTAACCCAGTTCCAGATGACCTAGAAAGTTCAAATTTGGCATACAGATAGGTAGTTAGGTAAATACAAAGGAATAAATCAGAAACTTGAAAATTTTTAATTTTTAATTTTTTAATCAATTGATTTTATTATAATTTTGCAATTATTTTATCAATTATGTTTAATTTTTCAATTTATTAATGAATTGCCTCTAATTTAATGTAATGTAATGTTGACTTAAATTACCTTTCCCGTATCGACGCTCCAAAAATACGACTAGCCGAATATGTGTCGATATTGTCGACCCGCGCGCAGCAACATACTTTTTTTTCTATCTATGTATGTAATTAATATAATTTTTTTTAAATATTACAATTAAAATAATTAAATAATTATTCTTACAAATTATGAATTATCCACCCAACAGTAGAAACTACAGTCAATAAAATTATGATAATTAAAAATATACTCAAAAAGAGTTACAATAATTGTATATTAATTTTACATATATTTTATACTCTGTATATACAACGGAAAATATTTTATAATAAATATTATTATTAATATTAGTAACTGAATTATATTATATAGTAATAAACTTTATTTATAGAATACGTCATGGCTAGGTTAGGTTAGGTTATAATAATTTACATACAAAAAGTAATGATATCCCACCAAAAACATATATGTAAAATGAGAGCCAAGTTCAATACTATAATATATGCCTTGGTTGTTGACTTCAACGACAAAAGAAGTGAGATCTAAATGGGTGCCAAGTTAGGATAATATATTGAAGCCTAAGGTCTGACTTGGCTACGAATTATATATTATAGCATTTGCAAGTTCTAAAGCTTTGAGTTCTTATTTTATTCTTCGGAAAATCATCTTCACTCTTCCATTACTGTTTTAGTAGGTACTTATAATAATAATTCGTATATGAAAAGTAGCCAAGTCAGACCTTAGGCTTCAATATATTATCCTAACTTGGCACCCATTTAGATCTCACTTCTTTTGTCGTTGAAGTCAACAACCAAGGCATATATTATAGTATTGAACTTGGCTCTCATGTTACATATATGTTTTTGGTGGGATATAATAATTTACTATAAATAAAATGTATAAAAAAATTTTCATTTATTTTTTAAATTAATTTTGCCCCCCCCCCCCTAGAAAAATGTCTGGGGACGCCCATGGCTATACGTGTTCTACTGAGAGTGAATTTGCTATGTTACGCACTTGTATACAATAAATACCAGTGTTAGGTACGTCGTCTTAAGGTGTATTGATACACCTTGGTACAAATAATATTAGAAGTATTTTATAGTGGTATGAATATACTGTAGAACAATTAGTCATTGGAATCAGTGGCGTATTTAGGATTTTGTCATGGGGGGGGATATGATTTTATCCAGTACTTATCAACTCGAGGGGGGCTCCGCCCCCCTCACCCCCTAACTTTAAATACTTAAATATAAAACTACAATTTTACTACAATTTTTTTTTATTTTTATTTTACAAAACAAAGTCTAGTTTTCTAGATGTTTTGGACAATTGAAGGGCTCTGTGCAATAACCAGACAGCTCCGTTTTATCATTTTTTGCAGGAAGCACATATTTAATGTTTAATATATACTTAAGTGAAGAATAATAAAAAGAAAAATTATTTTATATACTTAAAATAGTGATAAAAACTGTGGTACCCTTAATTAAGTTGATACATGAATATTTTTTACACTTTTAGCCACAAATAAGAAATTTTTCTTGGAGTTGTCTTGTTTATTGCTCGGAGTTATTAAATCTTTTTTTTTTATTTTTTTTATAATGTAAAAATCTTACTAAGAATTAGTTTTTTTTATTTAACTGAGTTAATAATTATCATGTAATTATACTATCAAACAGCATATTTGAGTTTTAAGAAAAAAAAACTAAACCTGTACATGATTTTAAAAATAAACAAAAAAATAGTTATAATTTCTGGACAATAAACAATATAACTCCAAAAATGATTTATTGTTTTTAGTTTTAACTCTGATAAATATACAAATAAATTTATTAAAATAAGCTTAGTAAGTGTATAGAAGTCATAAGTTTTTCCACTAATAATATTTAGCTATATATAGTTTAAATATATTACTTTATGAATTTTGTTTATTCTTCAGTAATATTTCTACTTTAACCACTTAGTATTATGTTAACTGAAAAATTAAATTGTTATTCATTTAATTTTACATAAAAACTGGCTATCATACCTTAAAGATAGCGATAGGTAATAATATTAGTCATAGTAGAATGTAAACACATTTAACTACTACATTATAAATGATATGAACATGGTAAAAGATAGTAAAATAAAAATATTAGTAACATGGATATTTTATTTATCAGCTTGATTTTATCAGTCATTACATATAATATCTTACAACAAATAAAATAATAAAAACCAATGAAATATTTATAACAAAACTATTAATTAACTTGATTTTTATCAATCATAGTTAAACAGTAAAATATTTGAAACAAAACTAATGATCTCCTTGATTCTTAAATTTTATAATAAAAATAATAAATAATATAATAATAATAATAATAATAATAATAATTACTCATAATAATTCAAATTTGAAATCTTAAACAAAATTATACTTCAAAACAATAAAATTAATAAAACAAAACTAATAATCATTTGGATTTCTTAATATTCTAAAATATATTTTCTTTAATATTAATATTAAAACTGAGTAACAATTTTTAATACCTAGTCATCTTCATCATTGGATATAGTACCATTGTTATCTTGATTAGAACTGGTTTCTTCAACTAAAGATCTATAGAACCAAATGTATTCAGGTGGAACATACTTTGATGCTAGGCATTGCACATCAACAAACTTGGCAGATTTAATTTCTAATGATCCATTATATAACAATTTAGGAATAGTTGCACATAAAGATTGTATATTATTCTCTACTCCTTTTTTTTCAAGGATAAATTTTTCTTTACCAGTAGAATGCCCAGAAATACTACAAAATAAGCCAGCAGCTGCTCGCGCGCTCTCCTCAGTCCTCACTCTTTCGACGGCTCCCGGACTATCGTCTAATTTAGATTTAAAAAAAAAAAAAAAACTCAACTCAAGCCTTGGGGGGGGATCAAACCCAATGATCCCCCCCCCCGTAAATACGCCACTGATTGGAATAAATAAGGGTCGGAACAAAAATAATATAATATAATAATATTATACATTGATTGGGATATTAACCAATTTCGGAGATTTTAAGCAACCTCCGATTAAATGTAAACAAATTAACTTTGGAACAACTGCTACCTTATGATTTTATTTTATTAATCATAAATCATAATTCGGTTCCCATCACGAATTAAGATAAGTATATCTTAATTCGAGGTTCACATTCAATTTGAGTTCCGATGCGACTATACGCACGTCAACGCTCTAATCGACAATAAAATTTTATATTTCGTTTCCTTTGTATGTGACCGTTTTTACTCCATGAACGAAAACAATAATAAACAAACACAACAACAATGACGGTTTATAATATCTTCTAGAATATTCTCGAAGGAGGGGACTCGGTGACTCACCCGTTAATCTGGTAACCCAGTAAACCCACCAATCGAAACGTCGCCCTGGGGGTGAGTGTTATCGAATATTCCGTGTTTTCGTCGTTCGCGCCGCCGCCACTGTAGCTGAAGCCCGAAACAGTCAAGTCATTATCCAACGACAAGCCAACTGCTCCAAGAGCCCAAGCCATTTCACCGTCGACCGCCGTCGCTAATTGCCGAGACGTCGAGTTCTTCGTCCGTTGTTCTGTTCCTTAACCTTTTGGTAAGTTTTTATTCTTCATTATTACACACAATTACGGAAAATATGTTCGTAAATAATGTTGTCGCCTCTCGTCCGTCGCGAGACGTAATCGGCCTGTAACGATATCGCTTCGCTTTTCGGTGGAAACGACAGACGCGCATGTTTTTACCGGTAATGACTGGTAAAAATGGCCGCGCCACCTCAACTGCAATTGTTACTTGCTTTAATATTGCGTGATCGGTCGGATCCTTAAATTTTTTTTCACACCATTTTTTATTTCCGCTGGCCCTGTGCCCCTGTCAGATTACGAACCGTAATCGCGTCCATATTGATTTGTGTTTTATTTTCATACTTACACATAGGTATAAATACTACCTTACGACTTACGCTACTACATCTACCTATTTTAATATGCTAAGAACCCAAGTTCCACTTTTATATAGCTCATTTTCATAGAAAAATCATGAGTTGTGGTATTAAACAGGATTTTATGTCGTTTTAATAATAATTATTCAGCTATTGATCTTTTTTGAGGGTGTCAAAACGAATGTAGGTACCTTGTAGGTAATTTCAGTATACCATATAATATGAATCGCCGACATCTTTTCAATACATTTTTGTTTCATACATTTCCGCCCCCTTCCATTTCTTTGGACGTTTACTATTAAATTGTATTATGATACAGCTCCATAAACACACACTATAATTATTGTCAATTTATTTTTTAACAAAATAATCTAAACTTATGAATTTTCCAATTTAAAACTGGGTAATATTCACTTAGTTTTACCTAGACAAATAAAATGGTGAAAAATATTAAGTATTAGAATATTGGTATTTTGATAAATAAAATATGTTATAAATCATCAGATATAGTGAACTATAATAATTACATGATATTTAGTTTATAGTTAATTTAATACTATTTTCAGATAGGTACCTAACCTGACCTTAAGATTCATATTTATTATTTTAGTTTATCTTTGGATTTTTCTAAAACTTTTTGTTGTGTGCTATGTTTGAACCGCGGACTGAGATTTATAATCTTAGTTTGTGCCCCGTGATCTGAACTATGAAGTGTAGAACTTGTTTGTTGTCATCACAACAAGGTGTCATCTTAAAATGACCTGCGTTAACAAATAATAATAATGTGGATAAGCTCACAATTACTCATCAAGTATTAATTCGAATTAGGTACCTATAAAAAAAATGTATCCAAGAATGTGATGTAGGTACATTTTTGTCTTGATAGTTTGTTACTCAGTTGTTCAATTACATTATAACATAGTAAACTGTAGATATAATCTAGGTAGGTATAAATTTATTATTTATTATTCCTTAGTCATAATATGTAAATCATCATGACCTTAATACCTAGGTATTTAATTTTTATAATTCCAATTAAATTGTTTTCTAGGAACAATAATTTAATTTAATTTGAGAAGAAAAACAAAAAAATACATTAAACACTTACATAAAATTAGATTAGCAGCAGATAATATTATATCCATTAAAAGATATGAAAATGTTTTAGTACAAAAAATGACTCGTAATGTAATGTGATTTAATGTGAATCATATATAATTAAATAACTATTGTTATCTACTGTCATAAATATGTTTTGTAAATGCTTTAGCAGTACCTACCGCCTTTTGCTGTGTGATGCAGCTTTAATTTTCTTGATTTTCAATATAGATAGCTTTTAAACAAATAGAAAACATCCATCTATAGTTTCAATGGCCATTAGATAGTATTCTCTTTTTAGTTTTAAGTTTACCAATATTGGTTTAAATACTCATTATTATAAAGAACAACATAATTATTGTTTATTAATTGCCTCCAAATGGTTGTATTGTTGCTTCATTAAAAATTAATAGATGCTATTAAATTAAAGTTAAGTCTAATATTGATGTGTTATACTGTTATGTGTCATTGCTTTGACAGACTAATAAATTATTTTTAAAAATATTATAAATTCAAAATAAAATCTTATCTCATATCCCCGTACAACAACACATTTTAGTATTAAAATAACTGCCTACCATTTCCTAATTAACAACAGAATTTTTTTTCTAGGACAAGTCAATTATCAAGACTTAATTCATTCCTATAATCATAAAAGAACGCCATATTAAATTAAAATGGCAGCCAAAACTCCTGCTGTTGGTATTGATTTGGGTACAACTTACTCGTGTGTTGGTGTTTTCCAACACGGCAAAGTAGAGATCATTGCTAATGATCAGGGAAACCGTACTACACCTAGTTATGTCGGTTTCACCGATACTGAACGTCTCATTGGTGATGCTGCTAAAAATCAGGTCGCTATGAACCCCAACAACACAATCTTCGGTAAATAATTAGCACTTAATATTTTTATCAATGTATATTATACTGTTATAATAATTTTTTCAATATTAAAGACGCTAAACGATTGATTGGGAGACGTTTTGAAGATGCTACTGTACAAGCTGATATGAAACACTGGCCTTTCGAAGTAATCAGTGATGGTGGTAAACCTAAGATCAGAATTTCCTACAAAGGAGAAAACAAAATCTTCTCACCAGAAGAGGTACCTGTTAAATTACTAAATATAAAATAATAAAATTACAAATAATAATTTTTTTTAATTTTGTTTAGGTATCATCTATGGTTTTGACAAAGATGAAAGAAACTGCTGAAGCCTACCTAGGAAAAACAGTAACAAACGCTGTTATCACTGTACCTGCATATTTCAACGACTCCCAACGTCAAGCTACCAAAGATTCTGGTACTATTGCTGGTTTGAATGTAATGCGTATCATCAATGAACCTACAGCTGCTGCCATTGCATACGGTCTAGACAAGAAAACATCTGGTGAACGCAACGTTCTGATCTTTGATTTGGGTGGTGGTACTTTTGATGTATCCATCTTGACCATCGAAGACGGAATATTTGAAGTCAAATCAACTGCTGGAGACACTCACTTGGGAGGAGAAGATTTTGACAACAGAATGGTCAATCATTTTGTACAAGAGTTCAAACGCAAGTACAAGAAAGATGTAACCACTAACAAGAGAGCCCTGAGGCGTTTGAGGACTGCCTGTGAACGTGCAAAGCGTACTCTTTCCTCATCCACCCAAGCAAGCATTGAAATTGATTCCTTGTTTGAAGGCGTTGACTTCTACACATCCATCACTCGTGCTCGTTTCGAAGAATTGAACGCTGATCTTTTCCGCAGCACCATGGAGCCAGTTGAGAAATCTCTGCGCGACGCCAAGATGGACAAATCTGCTGTTAACGACATTGTATTAGTCGGAGGTTCTACCCGTATCCCCAAGGTACAGAAATTGTTGCAAGACTTCTTCAACGGTAAAGAATTGAACAAATCTATCAACCCTGATGAAGCTGTTGCTTACGGTGCAGCAGTACAAGCCGCCATTTTGCACGGGGACAAATCTGAAGAAGTCCAAGACTTATTGTTGCTTGATGTCACTCCTCTGTCTTTGGGTATTGAAACTGCTGGTGGTGTAATGACCGCTCTCATCAAGCGTAACACAACCATCCCAACTAAACAGACACAAACTTTCACCACCTACTCTGATAACCAACCTGGAGTCTTAATTCAAGTATATGAAGGAGAACGTGCTATGACCAAGGACAATAACTTGTTGGGAAAATTCGAGCTCACTGCTATTCCCCCCGCACCACGCGGAGTCCCTCAGATCGAAGTCACCTTCGACATTGACGCTAATGGTATTTTAAACGTTAGCGCTATTGAAAAGTCCACCAACAAAGAAAATAAGATCACCATCACCAATGATAAGGGACGTTTAAGCAAGGAAGATATTGAGCGCATGGTTAATGACGCCGAGAAATACAAGAATGAAGACGAAAAACAGAAAGGTGTCATTGCAGCCAAGAACGGTTTGGAATCGTACTGCTTCAACATGAAAAGCACAATGGAAGATGAAAAAATCAAGGACAAAATTCCAGATTCTGACAAGACAACAATCATGGACAAAGTCAACGATACTATCAAGTGGTTGGATGCTAACCAACTGGCTGACAAGGAAGAATATGAACACAAGCAAAAGGAATTGGAGAGCATTTGCAACCCAATCATCACAAAATTGTATGCTGGTGCTGGTGGTGGCATGCCCGGTGGTATGCCAGGAGGTATGCCTGGAGGTTTCCCTGGTGGCATGCCAGGAGGTTTCCCTGGTGGTGATGGTGGAGCTGGAGCTCCTGGTGCAGGTGCTGGCCCAACTATTGAAGAAGTTGATTAATTAATTAATCTAAAATTATGCACATTCCTTTATTTAACTAAAATGTATTCCTTATCTTATTGAGAAGCAGTGGTAACATTTATCCTTTTTGTTATTATCTAATAAATACAATTTTTTTACCTTATTTCAATGCCTTATTAATGAAAAATCACCCTTAGTTGTTTATTTGATCATATTACTTAAGTGAACACTTTCAAAATTATGAATAAAACAAAAGTTTAATCAGCAGTTAGCTATAAAATGCCAAACTAATACATATTAAATTGAGTTATGTTTGTATAAAAAGTTTTTTTTTCAGTAGAGTTAAGCATTTTAATATCATTGATGAAGAAAAACCGTCAAATTTTATATAATACATTTTAGTACGGTAAGCAGTAAAAAATTCAAATAAATTGTAAGTACCTGACTAAATATTTCTGTGATAATATGTGTGTAATGCAGAAAAATAACTAGATTTCATTCAGTAAAAATATAAACATATTATGTAGGCGTTTCTAGGGGCTCCCCTGCAATTTTTGAAAGACGCCGGTGGGTCATCCACGGTTTTTTTTTCTCGTCAGCATTTACGAAATTTAAAAATGATTAGATTTTTTTCAACGGCATCTTCTCTGATAGAAAAGCGAATCTGGTTGGTACTTCAGGGGGTCAAAAATAAATAATTCCAGTATTCAAAAGCGCCGGAAAAAACGGAAACTGGAATTTTTACTCAAAAACTAGAACAAATTACCGTAAAAACATAAATATATAGCATTTTCTACACCATACAATTTCCAAAATATTTTGACTTTAAGCTGTTTACGGACATTTTCAGTTTACAATTTTTTTAGTTTCTTTCTCTGAATGTCAAGGAAATTATATTCGTTGGGTCAAAAAGCTTGAAAAATTATTACAAGGCTCCTAATCGATTGTTACAATGGCAGTTAAAAAATATCAAAAATATATACCCACAATTTTGTTCAGTTTCGAATCTTGAACTCTGAGGGCTCTGGTGCTTTAGGAGGGGCCCCCTTGAAAAACAATTTATAGTATTTACCATTATATTTTTACTACAAATCAAATTGCATTAGAAATTTATAACCATATTTTAACTTATTAACATATAGGTAATATAATATTTAAGAGTAATCTTATATAATAAATAATTTATTTATTATAATTATTAGGTAAATAAATATCTAAGATATTCTATTCTAAGAAATTTTTTTTTCAATGTTGCTTTGGCAAAATTGTCAATTATTTTCTCAATATGTAGATTTTTAGTTCGTTTTTTTCTATATTTGAAATTGCTATACTAGTTAAACTCACTCGTCCACATGCGTTTCTTAAGTAATTTTATTTTAGTTTGGAAAATGATTGTTCTGCTCCTGCCACTAAAGCTGTAGAAGAGGTATTTAGTATATAAGTCCAAGCATTAAATATTAAATTATTTTAGACTTAGGTACCGAAAATGACGAAAGTCGTCCTGTTGTCGTAGTTACGTAGGTAACCTGGTACCTTGAAGGCTTGAACGTTTAAGGCGGGTTTCCACTACACACGTACGCGTTCACGTGCATACAGCATACAAATCCTTTGCTGTGATGGTTGGTTATGTTAAGTTACCACACGATACTGTGTTGTTGGACATAGCTGAACATTTTTCGTGTACACAGCAAACGTGTATAGTGGAAACCCACCTTTACACTGTTAAAAGGTTCAAAGGGAAATAATTATTTAGCTAATATCTTGTAGGAACAAGTAGGTAGGTAGGTACTAAAATAAAGTCAAAAACAATCAATTTGTAGATAGTAGATATTTGCCGGAACGACTGACGACCAGATGAAACATATCGCATTGTATTATTCTATGGATACCTACGGGCTATGGTGAACGGTCTCACATGGGTTTTTCATTCTCAAAAATTATTTGTCAAACGAAATGATGTACGTAATAATAAATAAATAACAAAACTAAACATAATAAATAAAATGATATAATAATTTCAAACAACGAAATTTTTACAAAAAAAAATTGTCGCCCACTGCCCAGTAATTAAATGATCATCTACTAGGCGACAAAAAGTTTTCTCTGAGCGACATTGCTGTCGCCCAGTATATAAGTAAATATCCACTGGTTCAATCAAACAAACTCTACAGCTTTATATCTATATTAGCGTTATATATAAATTTATAAAAATTGTCCTCAAAATATTCTGCAATTAGCATATAGTCATCTGGTACTTTTTCTAGTAATTCATCTAGTCATAGTCTAGACTAGTATCTTAATGACATGACATAACTACACACAAATGGCTTAAAAAAATTAGATAAGGCTTTTTTTTGGGAGAAATATTAAATTTGTAAAAAAATATATCGGGAGAATGTTTTTATGCCTTTATGGTAAATATTGGAATTGGAGAAATTAGATTGGGAAAATATGAATATCAGATTTGGGAAAAATTGATTGGGAAAACTGTACTACAATCGCGATTTTCGAATGACAAAATAATGTCACATTGGCTCATACTTAAATACTTTATATGACTATTTTTAGATTCTGAGCGGAGTGATGAATGTATTTTACAATGATGTGTGTGTGTGTTTTTTTTTTTTAATATCATTTTGTGTCATGTTAATACCTTTTAGGACAGTAAAAGTTCTTAGATTTTGTTCAACAGTATCTTTTCTGATAGGAAAGTGAACCTAGTTGGTATTTTGGGGGGTTAAAAGTAAATTTCTCAATTTTATTTTAGGAAAAACTAGAATTTGTACTCAAAATCGGTTTTCGACAAAATCGATTTTGGTTTTTGGTGTAACTCTAAAACAAATTACCGTATCTAAATAAATGACATTTTTACTGAATGTTTATTTTACCATTTATTTTAGAAATTCATAAAAAATGTTTAAATCTAAGATTTGAAAAAGTAATACAAGATTTCTCATAAGTTTGTCTACCTTTATCAAAAAAAAAAAAATGTCTACAAGCATATGTCAAATTAAATTTTTATGAGCGTTTGAATTTCATATTATTACAACATTGGATATTCACTCGATTTCTCATCATGTAATGATTTTCTTATTTTGTTGTAATTCAAAAACGAATAACTGTAGATACATGGACATTTTACTGAATGTTTATATTTTTATTTTTATTTTCTATACACCATAACATTTTGAAAATATTTTGACTCGTTTTGAGCTGTTTACGGAGTATTTCAATTTTCAATTTTTTTTGTTTTATTTTTATGAATATCAATACAAGGCTCCTGATATATTGTTATAATAGCAGTTGAAAAAGATTAAAAATATAGGCACAATTTTTTTTTATAAGTATTTAAAGTTCGAATTTTGACGAAATTAAATTGAATACCTATTTACAAATTATTCAATAGTTAAACATTTATAAAATATTTAAAATTACATATTAAAAAACCAAGAATAACTATTTTAGTTATGTTGTTACCTACCGTATTAATAATAAGTAATAACATTTAACAATATACATTTAATATAAGATATCCACACTGACAAACCGTCACCGCTCAGAATCGTATTTCGTATACAATGATAATATTTTATATTATATCAATGAATTCAAATTTATAGCATATAAAATGAATGAATTCTTAATGGTTAAGCAATAAAAATTTTGAACCCCGAAAAATGAAATATATTATGTGATACAAAAAAAGGTAACAAAAAACAAGAAATAATAATTTAAATGTAATAAAAAAGGCATCTGACAAGAAGAGGACGTGATGGCGAGTTATTGGTGCTGATGATGTTGGTAACTGGTATATGGCCACTGGTCACCTCTACAACGTTCTCACGGGTGGTCCTGCATGGTGGGCGAGTTTGCTCGAGACGCCAAGACGTCATGGTAGCGGGCGAAGCCCGGCTACGGCGGCTGCGAGAGTGCGTCGGTTGACGACCAGAGCCTAGAGCGCGATGTCGTGAGCTGCTTGACGGGGTACCCGCCGTTTTTCCCGAATCGAAATTCCCGAATGGTATTTTGCCCGAAAATCCAAAAACCCGAAACCTTTTTTCCCGAACGCGTTTTTCCCGACGGTTATTGTTCCCGAAATAAAAAATTTCAAAATTTAATTAATAGCATATTGTCGCAGCCCGCGGCCGACGTATGTGGAGATAAAGATAATATTTATAAAAAAGTACAGGTGTCTTGCCTTTATCGCACTTCACCGCCGTTATATGAACATTCAACTGATTTGTATTTTACACTGATATAGTGATATCATAATTACATTATAATCGTAGAGTCGCTTACTCGCGTTATTTGCGTTATTTGCGTTATTTGTTGTTTTGTAAGTAATAATTATTAATATTGTTTATTTTATTTTTTATATGTATTTATTTTTACTATACAACATAGGCGGATTGGCCGCTTTATACTTACTTATTATAAATTATAATATTATTATTCGATTCGGGTAAAAAGTGTTCGGGAAAAAAGATTTAGGGTATACTGACTTTCGGAAAAAATACCATACGGGAAAAAGTTCATTCGGGAATTTCAATTCGGGAAAAAGGCGTTCGGGAAAAAAGGTTTCGGGTTTTCGGATTTTCGGGCAAAATACCATTCGGGAAAAAGTTCATTCGGGAAAAATACCGGTAACCGCTTGACGGTGCTGCAGGTGCTGAAGACAACTGTTGTGCCGGCGACGACGGTGACCTGCAGAGCTCTCAGCGAGCTAGTGACGAAGACTATAATCTCGGTGCAGCTGTGGAATCGGCGGCATTGCGACTCGGCCGGCGTGGGATCGGATCACTGGGTGAAAAGGGGAGAGAATCTTCGGATAGCATTGCAACGTGCCGCTGTCACTCTGATACTCTCCGTCGTTTTCGCCCTGGCGTCTCCGTCGGCACCGATATGTCTGCCACAGCAGATGGCTACGGAGTCACCCAGTGCCAAGAAACATTTCGTTTTCTCGAGCCCGGCGCTGCATTACATTCGTCACTGAGAAGGTACCGTCAGGGACGGCGTCCCTCGCATCGCCATTCGCCACTTCGCTCCTTTTCCGTGACTTCCTGCACCGTCGGCGCGACCACCACGTCACCTCTGATCAGTTCAACCGGTCCTGCAGCTTTGCAGGAATTGTCGGCCAACCGATATTGACGTTGTTGCTAAATCCCTCTAGATCCCTATATATAATTATAATTGGTATACCAACTTTTACTGTATACTTACGCAGAGGTATACTATAATAATTGTATTATAATATTTTAACAAGGATTTATATATCGATCTGCATTATGTTATTATACTGTCTTATATACTCGTTTTATACTTTTTTGTCAAGCCTAAGGTATAGGTTTAATTTACAAGAGCTAAAAATTTTTTTCTTATTAAATTTGTGATGGTAACAGACATTTTTTGGAAGCGATTATCACTTAACGGTAACCTGTTATTTTGAATATAGTACCGGTAATTGGTTACCGATAACAACAGGACAGGTATAAAACCGGTAACCGATATCCAAAAAATGTTCGGTTAATTAATAACGGTTACAAGCCCTGCATAGATCCTAGCCTGAATTACCCTTGCCGTGATGGTGCGTTCAATGAACGCAGAGACGTGACAAAAAATAGTATGTGTGGCTCGTGCGGGACGCAATTTCCCACCCTTGCCACACAATTTACTATTGTAGGTAAGGTTTTTCGATTCCGAACGGAACGACAAATGAGTATTGCGATTTTACAATTATTTTTTTTTTGTATATATGTTGTGGTGGTCAGTGGCACCAAAATATATATTTACTTATGACAATTGTCATAGGTGATTTTAGTAGATTGGGGGTCACCTTTTTCATCTATACTTATTTATGAAAATTTGTTTAATAGACAACATAAAAACTATACTTGGTGTATAGTAACAAATAGGTGGAACGGTGGAAGCCAAAATTGTATGAAGAGGTGCTAATGTCATAGGTAACATTTTGGGCGCCACTGGTTGTGGTGTATTAGATATATTGCGTTTTATAGTAGACAAAATGATTTGAAATTCAACATTGGGAATGAGTGAATGACTCTGATCAAATTGTATCTAGTTGGTACTATTTTAAAGGGTGAAATTGCAGAAAATTAAAAGTTCTTTTCTTAATAATATTAAGAAAAACGACAAATAATTGAGGGAAAATCTATTTATGAGCATCTTTCATATTATATGTTTTATAATTTTCAAAAGGCTATGTTAGAGGTTTTCAATTTTCTATTTAAGGTCCTGAGCGAGCGATGATTTTTGTTATGTTATGTTGACAACATTTATCAAATTTAAAATTAAAAAATAATTTTGTAGATAATAATTTATAAAATTTTCAACTTTTATACCTAAGGATTGAACATTTAAAACAAGGCTCCACGTAAGTAGATTATTCTGTAACCAAAATATATAAAAACCGTTTTATTTTATGTAAAATTTGGACAAAATTAAATATTTAAATTTAATATCCTAGGCTGACAAATCGTCTCCGCTAAGAATCGTTTTTCGCATACAAGGATGTTATAATTTATATTTTATATTATATCGTTGAATTCAAATTTAACACCATCCATTACAGTAACCCACTTGCAACCTACTGTACATTAGAGTGACACCCACTTTACACTTACCCTCTTTTAGATTCTGAGTGGGACGATGAATGTATTGATTTTACAATGATGTGTTTTTTTTTATTTTTGTGTCTGTATACACGATAAGTAGTCGAAATAATGCTTCGATTTTCAACTTCAGTATCTTGTTCGATTGGAAAGTGAATATCGTTGGTGCATTGGGGAGGTCAACATTTTAAGTTCTCAGTTACTTTCAAAAGTGCCAAGAAAAACAAAACAAAAATTAAGGGAAAACGGGAATTTTTAAGCAAAATCGATTTTGGTTTTTGGTGTAACCAAGCCCGGATTAAGGGGGGGGGGTCCAGGGGGGGCCAAGGCCCCCGGGCCTCCATTTATTTAGGGGCCTCAGATTTGTCCATTATAGGCTATAACACCGCATAAATCACTTTAAAAAAATCGATGATTATTTAGCGAGGAAAAAAGCTTGTAAATTATGATTTATAAATAAAATGATACTTAATTCTTGATTTATTGCTATGTACCTAATACCTATATATATTTATTATAACAGGTACCTATATATTAATATACATTATTTTTTTTTTAAACTCATTTAAACTTTGGCCCCTGGGCCTCAAAATGTCTTAATCCGGGCTTGGGTGTAACTTAAAAAAATGACCGTAGATACATGAAATTTTCACTGGTTGTTTATATTTGCATTTTCTATAAACGATAACATTTTCAGTTTCCAATTATATTAGTTTTTTTTTATGAACATGAATATAAATTTATTTGTCGAGTAAAAATACTTGAAAATTTAATACAAGGCTCTTACTATATTGTTACATTGACATTTGAGAAATATTAAAAATCCTGTCAGTTTTTTTTTTTTTTATAAACATTTTAAGTTCATAAATTGACAAAATATAAAAAAATCACGAAAATTAACAAATGATTTTGATTTTTGAGTTAAGAATTCGTAAAAGTTTTTCTTTTTAAATCTAGATTTTAAAATGTTATACAAGATCCCTTATAAGATTATCTAGTTTTATCAACAAAAAATGTCTGTAAGTCAAATTAAATTTTTATGAGTTTGAAGTTAATTACAACATTGGATATTCACTCGATTTCCTTATTGGTTGAGATTCAAAAACGAATAACTGCAGATGCATAAAAATTTCACTGAATGTTTAAATTAGCATTTTCTACACCACAAAATTTTGATTTTTTCTGAGCTGTATATGGACATTTAGTATTCAATTTTAGATTCTGAGTGAAACGATGAATGTATTGATTTTACAATGATGTGTGTTTTTTTTTTTTGTGTCTGTGTACACGATAAGTAGTCGAAATAATGCTTCGATTTTCGACTTCAGTATCTTGTTCGATTGGAGAGTGAATATCGTTGGTGCATTGGGGAGGTCAAAATTTAAAATTCACAGTACTTTTCAAAAGCGCCAAGAAAAACAAAAGAAAAATTAAGGAAAAACGGGAATTTTTACGCAAAATCGATTTTTCAGAAAATTGAATTTGGTTTTTGGTGTAACTTTAAAACAAATGACGGTAGGAACATGAAATTTTGACTGGTTGTTTATATTTACCTTTTCTATACACGATAACATTTCCAAAATATTTTCATTTTCAATTTTCATTTTTTTTTTAGTTTTTTTTCTAGAAATATCAATAAAATTTTATTTGTTGGTTAAAAAAAACTTGAAAATTTAATAAAAGGCTCCTACTATATTGTTTCAAAGGCGGATGAAAAATATTAAAAATCGTAAGTCAAAGTTTTTTTTTTATAAGCATTTAAAGTTCAAAAATTGACAAAATATGGAAAAATCACGAAAATTAGCAAATTATTTTGAGTTAAGAATTCGTAAAAATTTTTCTTTTTAAATCTAAGATTTGAAAATGTAATACAAGATTACTCATAAGTTTGTCTACCTTTATCAATAAAAAAATCTCTACCGGACAGTCAAATTAAATTTTTATGAGCGTTTGAAATTCAAATTTTTACAACATTGGATGTTCACTTGATTTCTCATGTAGCGATTTCCTTATTTTGTTGTTATTCATAAACGAATAACTATAGATACATGAAAATTTCACTGAATGTTTATATTAGCATTTCCTATACACCATACAATTTTGAAAATATTTTGACTCTTCTTGAGCTGTTTACGGATATTTTCATTTTTCAATTTTTTTAGTTTTTTTTTTTGTTTTTGAGTTTTAATACTATACATAATTTAATAATTAATTTCATTATAATTGCATCCTTGTTTCCTTTTCGGAAAACTTGTTTAAAGTTTGTCTTAAGTTGTCAATTATGTGTTTTACTGTTGTCAACACTTCTATATTGTTCTCCCTCAGATGGAATAATGTCTGCCTCTTGTTTTTGTCCTGGCTCTTGCTGCAAGTCTTCAGCCTGCTGAAGTTCTTGTCCCTGCTCGGATGGTCCGAGCTTCTCGGAGGGCGTCGGGTCTACAGCTGCAGCGTCTCCGCTGCCTACCTCGACATTGCATTCGGCCGTTTCATTTTCAATAAACAACCAAATTATATCGCCAAGTATACCTATTATCGTCTTCGTTGTCCTCTAGTTTTTGTTTGATGTCTTTAATTTCAAGGGTTGGTTCTTCCTCTTCCACTGGCATTATCCATGTCTCAACGCGTTCGACTAACATTATGGCGATTTCTCGAGCAAAGTCGTCAATAGTGGCCATTTTAATTTTTGGTTGTTTCAGGTCAGACGTTTAATTGCAAGTGAACTCGAAGTTCAATTCAAAATCAGTTTACTCGAAAAATTCAAACATTTCCCAGACAACGGGTACACAACGACGCGAGTATGGTCGTTGCGAAGTCGTTTTTTCTAATCAACTATCGTTAAGATTTCCGGCCGTTTATTTTTCCAAGACCATTATCAATGATATATAAGGGTTGTTATAATATATTAAACTATAATATTTGAACAAGGATTTGTGTTTCGATTCGTATTATACACTGCAGACAGGCAGTGCTTATTTTATACTTCCAGGTTAAGTCTTTTAGATTCTTAGTAAAACAATGGGGATGTATTGACTTTACAATGACGTGTTTTTTTGTGTATGCGTAGGTATACAAGTTTTATTTTAAAAAAATGATTCAATCTTCAATTCTAAGGAACAAGGGTGATTTCTGATACGAAATTGTATTTAGTTGGAGCCCATTGAGAGATCAATATTGAAATTTATTTTTACCTACCTGTCATCGTTTATCTATTATCTGCAGTTAGAACTTGGAATACTTCAATAATTCCATGAAATATTTATTTAAATATTTAAATATTATATTTTATAAACCAGATGAATTTATTAGATTTTAAGTTTCCGGTTAAATTTGTTCCAGTGACTAACAATATAATAAAATTAGGTAGTCCTAAAAGTATTGTGACGAACATCTATTGCAATATACTAACAGACAATAATAATTACAGACGCAGCACTCGGACCAGACACAGGCACCACCACACAAATTCTTACATTCTCACACAAAACTATACTGTAGGTATACAGTTATATATAATAAAATTCAAAACAAAATTGTACTTTTAAATTAACTAACGGCCATTGTAGCTGATGTTAATTAAGAACAATAAAAATAATAATAATAATAATAATTACGCATTGGCTAATAATAATATAAAATTGATTAAGCTAAAGTTAGTTTGAGTTAAGTACAATAGGAACTAAAGTTTTAAGCTAAGTGATATTTACAAATAGAAAAATAAAACATTTTAACAAATGAAAATTTCATTAAAACTAATTAGGTATACCTAATAGGTAGTTTATTTTTTTCTATCATAATTTTTTTCTTATATATAAGTATATTTTTTAAAAGTCTAGGCTTTTTAAAAGTGACGAATAAATATATACGAGTATTGTTAAAATTATAAATACAAATATTATGTCGCCTACATATTTGGTTATCAGCATATAATATGGAGCTATAGTTAGTCCAAGCTGTTTATGTTTGTTGGTACACAAATATTGATATATTTTGTATACCTAACGGGTATTCGCTAGGAGTGATTCACCTTGGCTAAATTACTCTTAAACCTGTATAAAATTAATAGAATAGTTATAATAGTTTATATGAATGCGTGGTGTATTATATTATGAGTTATAAATGAACAGAATTATTGTTTACGACATTGTAATACGTGGGCTTCAATAATAGAAATTAAATTAGCCTATTTAGAGTCCATATTTTTAGCTCAAAAATATGTGAATCATAATCTTGACCCCAACATATTATACATTCATACTTATGTCATAAGTGTGAACAATTTACGTATCGTGTTTTACCTGTATATGTGCAAAAAGATTTGAAAATTTAAAACAAGGTTCCCCTAAGTCATAACTTATAACTCAAAACTCACATAATATAAGTATTAAGTAACCTATAAAAATCTCTTACATTGTATTTCAGTATTTCACATTTGAACAAAAATTGATTATTTAAACGAAAATAATAATTTTTAATTTTTTTCAAAAAAAAATTTTCTTATGGACTTGAAACTTTTCTTCGATGTGTAATTATTATTTACTATACCTACTTACAAAAATAATGACGTTTTATTATATTTATACCACAAATTTATTCACACCGTTCTACGGTAGGTATATACCTCTATCTAGATAGGTACCAGCTAATAGCTATGTCTGTATGACTGTATTGACTTATAAAAGTTATTAACAATAGCAAGTAATATTATATGAAATAATATAATTCCTATTAATTATTAAATATTATATTACTATTATTATATTATATTACCTATATGCGATTAATTGTTTTTGGAAAAAATTAGTTTAATCTTTTATACCAATTGAAATATAAATTACTAATAGCAATATACATTTATGATAAACACTAAGAAATAAAGGCCGAAAATTTCGTCAGCACTAAGTGCAATCAGTGGCGTGGTGAATGGGGTTTTATGACGCCTAGGCGTCATGGTGAATTTTTTTTTGGGGTGGGGTGGTTGGGTACATTATGGTAACCAATAACATACAACAAAAATTAAAATATTTACAGTTCCATAATAATTATATGTATTATATATTATATTAAGGGGATATGGGGTATGGGGATATGGGGGTAGGTACTGAAATATATGCTGGGCATCAAGGTTTATAAATGTTCACCATGCCACTGAGTGCAATCCTATATTGCACATCGCAATATTACAATATTTTGTATTAAAATTGAAGATATTATACCAACTACTTATACAATCTGATGAGTGGTGACTGCGCAGTAAGTATTGTTTGAAAATTAAAGCAAACTCTACCTATTTATAAAAGTTGTTTTAAAATTTTGTCATCACTGGGTGGCTTTTTTTATCAAGTAGGTATTCTTGTAATTTATTTTATTTTATCTAATAATCTTATTAGGAATAGACTGTGTATAATATATCCCACCAAAAACATATATGTAAAATGAGAGCCAAGTTCAATACTATAATATATGCCTTGGTTGTTGACTTCAACGACAAAAGAAGTGAGATCTAAATGGGTGCCAAGTTAGGATAATATATTGAAGCCTAAGGTGTGACTTGGCTACTTTTCATATACGAATTATTATTATAAGTACCTACTAAAACAGTAATGGAAGAGTGAAGATGATTTCCCGAAGAATAAAATAAGAACTCAAAGCTTTAGAACTTGCAAATGCTATAATATATAATTCGTAGCCAAGTCAGACCTTAGGCTTCAATATATTATCCTAACTTGGCACCCATTTAGATCTCACTTCTTTTGTCGTTGAAGTCAACAACCAAGGCATATATTATAGTATTGAACTTGGCTCTCATTTTACATATATGTTTTTGGTGGGATATCATTACTTTTTGTATGTAAATTATTATAACCTAACCTAACCTAGCCATGACGTATTCTATAAATAAAGTTTATTACTATATAATATAATTCAGTTACTAATATTAATAATAATATTTATTATAAAATATTTTCCGTTGTATATACAGAGTATAAAATATATGTAAAATTAATATACAATTATTTTAACTCTTTTTGAGTATATTTTTAATTATCATAATTTTATTGACTGTAGTTTCTACTGTTGGGTGGGTAATTCATAATTTGTAAGAATAATTATTTAATTATTTTAATTGTAATATTTAAAAAAATAATATTAATTACATAGGTACATAGATAGAAAAAAAAGTATGTTGCTGCGCGCGGGTCGACAATATCGACACATATTCGGCTAGTCGTATTTTTGGAGCGGCGATACGGGAAAAGTAATTTAAGTCAACATTA
The DNA here is from genome assembly GCA_949089665.1 of Macrosiphum euphorbiae. Taxonomy (NCBI): domain Eukaryota; kingdom Metazoa; phylum Arthropoda; class Insecta; order Hemiptera; family Aphididae; genus Macrosiphum; species Macrosiphum euphorbiae. Next base: position 54,611,526 of record CARXXK010000001.1, on the reverse strand, counting down.
CATTACATTACATTAAATTAGAGGCCATTCATTAATAAATTGAAAAATTAAACATAATAGATAAAATAATTGCAAAATTATAATAAAATCAATTGATTAAAAAATTAAAAATTAAAAAATTAAAAATTAAAAATTAAAAAATTTTAAATTAAAAATTTTCAAGTTTCTGATTTTTTCCTTTGTATTTACCTAACTACCTATCTGTATGCCAAATTTGAACTTTCTAGGTCATCTGGAACTGGGTTAGAATTTTGATCTATAGGTAAGTCAGTGATAAAAATGACGATTTTCGGACGTTAATATCTAAATAACGGTTTGAAGTGTGTTTATGAAATTTAGAGCACATATGTATCTCGTTAGTCTCAATATATGAGCCAAATTTGACATGTTTATGTGGAATAGTTTTTGAGTTATGAGGGGGTCAAAAGTGGCTCCAAATGGTTCGTGTAATATTACACACGGTGCTGCTCGCCAGTTCTGTTAGCTAGAACTTGGCTTGACACGCTACCGCGTGTCTAGATCAATAAAGGAAAAAAAGGAAAAATTGTATTACCTACGTTAGAATATAATATTATTTATATATAGTGATAACGATGACGTATACGTCTATAGAGGTTTCTCAAAATGTGTTCTTAGGTATAGAAATTAACTCGGTTCCTACGCGGACGATACGGCAATTGTGGCCTCCAATGAAAACCCAAACACAGTTTCTAATATGTTACAAAGACACCTTAACATAATTGACCTCTGGACAAAAAGATGGAAGATCAAAATCAATGAAACCAAGTCCTCCTTCATAACATTCACCCTAAAAAAAGTATCTTGCCCCGTAGTTACATTAAACAGCATCCCAATACCTTCCTACTCTGAAGTCAAATATCTTGGCCTCATCCTCGACAGTAAACTTACCTGGAATCCCCACCTAAAAGCCAAACGAAAAGCCCTTAATACCCGACTCCACCTCCTTAGACCCTTACTGAAATCCAAAATGAATATCAACATCAAACTTCTAATTTATAAGTCACTACTCAGGCCACTATGGACTTATGGCATCCAATTATGGGGTGCCGCTAAACCCTCAAACACCCGTACAATCCAAGCCTTTCAGTCAATATGCCTTCGCCTAGTTGCATCAGCACCCTGGTACTTAACCAACAATAATCTCCACAAAGATCTCAAAATCCAAAATCTTAACCAAATCTCCAAACTATATTACACCAGACTCCACAACAAATTTCAACATCACACAAATCCACTAATCTCTAAACTATCAACCAACTCACTCCCTGGTAACCCGCGCCGTAGACTAAAAAGGCAATGGTGTAGAGATCTTCTTTGAAAAGTGAGCTTAATAAGTGCTGGAGGTCGCTACCAGGTAACACCTCCAAACCTCAAATTAATTACTTATTTACTGTCTTATATTATATAACTATATATATATTTTTTTTTCTCTCTCTTCTCTCTCTCTTCATTGTTATTCATGTCATAGGGTGTTACCACTGGGTATCTTCCCTAATCTAACTAATCATATCATATTTTTACCTTTCTTATATCAAACCTACTTATTGTACAAAAAGCATGTATAGATTGTAGATTTCTTCAAATAAATAAAAAAAAAAAAAAAAAAGGTATAGAAATTGAAATTATTATTAATAATTATTCATATTAATAAATAATATTAATATACGTAATTTGGTTTGGTAAAAAAAATTAAGATTATTATATACAGTTAATTAGCAAGGCATTATCTCTATAGAGTCCAATCATATAGTAGGTACCTAATTACTCCGCTGGAAGTTTAAAATCTATAATGAAAATTAAATCCCTTGTTAAAGTGCTTAAGTTAATCCGTTCAACTAACTCCGTTTTAGTTAAAAGCTAAATGCCCAACAATTTACCCTTCGACCTCCTGTACCTCTATCTCATTTACTTTTAATTGGACGATATTTCACCAATTATGTACCCTTTTACACATAATGTGCTATAATACCATACTCAAATATATAAATTCTACCTAATATAAAGTGAATTTTATGTACTCGTGTAATATATTGCATACTTTACAGTAGTTCTGTTAAATACATTGTTAAAAAGTAAAATAAGTAAATTCTATAAACAATCGTTTACTTCGCAAATATACCTATAGCCTATAGGTATCTCTTTTTTACAGAACTTTGTATTTCGTTCATATAGTTTGTATCGGATTAGAGATTATTTAGTATATCTATGTTGCTTTAATTACTATCATAAATAAAAACATTGTTAATTATAGAATAATATGTATAATAATAAAGTGATTAAAATGTATGCGTTTTTCTACACATTATTATACAGTGGTCTTCGAAATTAGAACTATAGGTATTACTGTATTAGGTCATGCGAATGAACATCTTTTGTAATTCGAAAATTCTTCATTAATTATTAATATACCAAGCACCCGTAGACTGTACTAACTTTCGTTTGGGCTAAACGTTAATAAACATCTGTACCGGAAATTACATCTACTATAATCTATAGGTACCTTAGTACCCAATACTTATCTATACTGACAATAACTAAAATAATTGTTCTTAACTTGTAGTAATATCTGCAGAATAGTGACCACTCTCCCCCCCCCCCGAAATTTCTCCGAGGCCTAGTATATTTTAGCTTATGTGTACATGACATATATATATTGTAATATTGTAACATTTTAACCCCCCCACCACGGAATTTTTTTCTAGTTGCGCCACTGATACTTGGTATAATCATTGAGCAAGCGCGGATTCAGGGGGGGGGCTATGGGTGCTCGGGCACCCCCTGTCATCTAAGGCAAACTAAGCCACTAATAAAATACATTTGTATTCAAAATTCTAAAATAGAAAGGTGTAACAATATTTTTTTTAGATTCTGAGCGAAGCGATGTGTGGATGATGTGTTTTAATACATTTTTAAATTTTTTTTTTGTTTCTGTCATCACCGACCACCGTATTTGGGGCAGTACAACTGCTTCGATTTTCATCAACAGTACCTATATGTCTATATATATATCTCAATCGATGGGAAAGTGAATACAGTTGGTTCTTTCAGAAGGTCAAAATTTAAAATTCCAATAGTTTTAAAAGCACCAAGAATAACGAAATAGGAATTTTTAAGCAAAATCAGTTTTTAACAAAATCAACTTTTTTTTATAACTAAAACAAATACCTAACAGTAGATACATGAAATTTTCACTGAATGATTATATTAGCATTAATTTCTGTAAACGATAAAATTCACAAGATCAATATATTTTGAGTTGTGTTTAGCTTGTAACAATGACATTTGAAAAATGTTAAATATACAGTCACAATTTTTTCTTATAGCATTTAAAGTTCAAATTTGACAAAATACGAAAATGTGCAAATTATTTTGAGTTAAAAATACATAAAAATTTTATTTTTAAATCTAACATTGGAAAATTTAATACAAGATTCCTCAGAAGTATGTCTACCTTTATCAAAAAAAAAATATCTACCGGAAAGTCAAATTAAATTTTTACATCATTGGATATTCTCTCGATTTCTCATGTTGACATGTAGCGATTTTCTTATTTTGTTGTAATTCAATCACGAATAACTGTAGATACTTGAATTTTACAGCATATAACAACTTATCAATTCCCTTACTTAATAATATATACAAAATATTTTGACCTGCTTTGAGCTGTTTACTACGGATATTTTAATTTTTTTTTAGTTTTTTTCTTTGTCATTTGTTGGGCCAAAAAGCATCAACATTTAATACAATGCTCCTGCTATATTTTTATTTTACCAGTTGAAAAATTTTTAAAATACATACAAGCAAATTTTTTTTTATAAGTATTGAAAGTTCGAATTTTGACAAAATGTGTTGAATTTTTAATTTTAAAATTATGTTGTAGTTAAAAATGTATAAAATGTTATAGCCAAGGATTGAAAATTTAAAACAAAGTTCTACGTAAAAAGGTAAATAAATTACTTTATTCACAAAAATATCATCAAAGATAATATAGGTACATAGTAATATTATAGCCACTGTCTTCGCTCAGAATCGTTTTTCTTATACAATGATACTATATCATTGAATTCAAATTTAACACTATTCATTCCAGATTACAGTGATCCAATTGTGACCTACTGTACAGAGATACCCACTTTCCCAGTTTTTTTTTTCTTTTATTAATATCAATTAGGTTTAATCTGTTGGACCAAAAAGGGAGTGAGGAAAATCTCGGCGGATGGAGTATATGGGGTGTACATTTGAAACACACATCTGCCATAGGGTTTAGTTCAGGGCTTGAAACCGCTCCTGAAGAAATAGGTTACCGGGTCCGATAGGACCCGAAAAATTTTTTGGAACCGGTTACCGGTTATCGAGGTTTTTAGAAATAATGATAATCATTTCCCGCTTACCGAAATAAATTTTATAAATGGGATTACCGGTTATCTATTTGGAAGCGGTTTTAAATCTTCAAAATTACCGGTTACCTCACAAAACCATTTTTTTTTTGTTTTAATACCTACTCTATTTTTTTTCATCAAACTTAACATGTTTAGTATAGTACTACACAGTTTTGTTTAGTATTACTATTATTTCGAACTAATGTAACTAACTTATTATTAAATAATGAATATCAAAACAGTCCCTGATTATAAGTTATAAGGTACCTATTAATTATTACCTAGTACTTGGTACAATATCGTACATGCAACTATGCAAGAGTTATATACTATTATATATATATTATATATGTATCAGCCCGCATTCGTCGATGTTTCTACCATTCGTATCACTGTATCATTATTCAGTACCTATATCATAGGTACTGACTACTGAGAATTTTTTGTTAGTGCGCCGATACGATTCCACAATCAAACACGCTTGTTTTGGTAATTTTAAATTTTAATACTTAGTAGTTCTAAAATAATTTATTTTAGTATTTTATAAATATTATTTTCTTCTATATAGAATATTCAATATAATTAAAAAAAAATTATTTTTACGTTAATTGGTTTGAGATTTTATACTTCCGATTAATTAACCGGTTCTAAAAATAAACGGTTACCGTTATAGATTTCCCCCTTTATCAAATTCCGTGATTACCGGTAATTGATAACCGCTTCTCAAAATTGAAACTCGAGAACCGGGAAGCGGATACCAGTCCAAAAAGTACTCATGGTAACCGGTTACCGGGAAAAATCAGTTACCGGTTTCAAGCCCTGGTTTAGTTTCAGCCATTGGCTAAGCCACCAAATTAATTTTTAAAATACATGTAATACAAATAACGTAGCATTATAAAATCTTATATTAGTATTGGTCAGAAACAATTTGTTATAAATGAAAAATAAATTACGGAAAAGCCATTATATTACAATTAACCATATTATGTTAAGTCAATCAGGAAAAGAGGAATAGAATCTTACAAGATCTACCAGATTATAAGTAGGAACCTGAAAATAAATAAACAAAAACATTGAATAAATGGAAAGAAAATAGTTATTAAGTGTTTTATTTGTTGATGTTTTTAGACAAATGTTAACACAAGGTATAGGCGGCGGCTAATGCTTTCAGTTTGGCCAAATGGATTAGTCACAGATGCAGTAATTAAAATCGTATGTAAAAAAAAATATGTATAAGATACAAATTATAACTTCATAGAATGTAAACTAAGTTTAAAAAAAATATTTTTTAAATTATAATGCATTATAAATACATTAACTAAAAAAAATATTTTTAAAATTATGTCATCCCTATCACTCAGTTAAACATAACTAAAACAAAATTTAAAAATTCTTGAAAATAAAAAATAAAAACAAAGTTATTATGATATTGAGTAGCACAACACGATTTTTTCCTGCGAAATTCTTTACGATGAAAACAAGGTTGCAACAGCCATTTGGATAGTATTAGAAGTTGGGATGGTTTCCGACACCTATGCCAACTTCCATTTGACCTAACTGAAGGACGTGTGTGCGCTACTGCTACGCCTATTCATTTCTTCTTCTGGGCCTTTTCAGCGGCCTTTGTTACTTTGCCAGCTGACAAATCTTTGAAGTTTACACTCTGTAAGGTTTAAACAATTTTCCTGTTAAGTTTACTACATACAAGGGTAATGAAAGATATTATAATGTATTTGTGTCGAAATTTACCTTAATGACACCAACAGCAACAGTTTGCCTCATGTCACGGACAGCGAAACGTCCCAAGGGAGGGAATTCTGAGAAAGCCTCAACACACAAAGGCTTGGATGGTACCAAGTTGATGATGGCAGCATCTCCAGACTTGATGGCTTTTGGGTTAGCTTCAGTAGTTTTACCAGTACGACGGTCACATTTCTCTTTGATTTCTGCGAATTTGCAAGCAATGTGGGCAGTGTGGCAATCCAACACTGGAGTATATCCATTGGAAATTTGACCAGGGTGGTTCAATACAATAACCTAAAAATACAGATATGACAATTGTAATAATTGTTTAAGACATAATTTATTTTTAACTATAGAAGTTAATTACTTGGGCAGTGAAATCAGCAGCACCCTTGGGTGGGTTGTTCTTTGTGTCTCCGGCAACGAAACCACGTCTCAATTCTTTGACTGAAACGTTCTTTACGTTGAAACCAACATTGTCTCCTGGGCAAGCTTCTACTAAAGCTTCGTGGTGCATCTCCACGGACTTAACTTCAGTGGTTATGTTTGCTGGTGCGAAAACCACAACCATACCAGGTTTCAAAAGACCAGTTTCTACACGACCTACTGGGACTGTTCCAATACCTCCAATTTTGTAGACATCCTATAAATAAACACAGGTTAGATAGTTTATATATAAAAAGATAATTAAAAATTTTTTTTAATTTATTCATACCTGGAGTGGGAGACGGAGAGCCTTGTCAGTTGGACGACTGGGTGGCAGGATAGCGTCTAAAGCTTCAATCAAACATTTACCGTCAGCCTTTCCTTCTTTACGTTCAACGGCCCATCCCTTGAACCACGACATCTTTTCGGAAACTTCCAACATGTTGTCTCCATTCCATCCTGAGATGGGCACGAAAGCAACAGCAGCTGGGTTGTAACCAATTTTCTTGATGTAACTGCTAACTTCCTTCTTGATTTCTTCGAAACGGCTCTAAAAATAAACAATTATTAATTTTGATAAATAATCATAATTAAGTAATTTAATACATACTTCGCTGTATGGTGGTTCAGTAGAGTCCATCTTGTTCACACCAACGATCAATTGTTTTACACCCAAGGTGAAAGCCAATAGAGCGTGTTCACGAGTTTGTCCATTCTTAGAAATACCAGCTTCGAATTCTCCAGTACCAGCAGCGACAATAAGTACAGCACAATCAGCCTGGGAAGTACCAGTGATCATGTTTTTGATGAAATCTCTGTGACCAGGTGCGTCAATGATGGTGACATAGTATCTGGCAGTTTCGAATTTCCATAAGGCAATATCAATGGTGATACCACGTTCACGTTCAGCCTTCAGTTTGTCTAATACCCATGCATATTTGAAAGAACCTTTTCCCATCTAAAATTATATTTTTTTAAATTATAACTCATTCAGTTTTGATTATTTTCTACAAAAGACTTACTTCTTGGGCTTCCTTTTCGAATTTTTCAATTGTACGTTTATCAATACCACCACATTTGTAGATCAAATGACCAGTTGTGGTTGATTTACCGGAGTCGACGTGTCCGATGACAACAATGTTAATATGTACCTTCTCTTTACCCATGGTTAATCTAAAAAAAATTTTTGAAGTTGTAAAAACTCAATAACATACAAATCAGTTATTACTTAAATTAAATTTAAAAAACACTGGAAATTATTACATAATGGTTAGAAAATTCCAAATGAAATAAATAGATGGTAATTAATATTGATCAGCTTATCTGAAATAGCTATCAATGATACTAATTAATTTGAAAAAGTCTAGATAAGACGAAAAATGTTTATACCAAAACATGGCAAGGGTAATAAACAAGATAAAAAAAAAATCAAGTCACTTCCACGTGTACACACGTGAATGGCTACTAATAATTAAAAGTTGATTTTGCGTGGTATGCAATTTATGTCAAAACGGAAATGCAAAAATACTATATAATGCAACAAGGTTAATGAACTGAAAAATGACGCATTATCAAGCGGTTCACAGAAAACGCATCGTTCTAAACTTCTAACCAATATCTCTAGACATGTGTCACGACGACAATGGTACCAACCAATGCCCGGCCGTCGGAATATACGCGCACCCTATCACCTAAATTTCGAATTTATACAAAATTCGAGCAATTTAAATATTTGACGAAATTGTAGGAACTTCCGATAGACAATTTTTTTAGTGGAATTAAAGAGCACGGCTGTCTTAGTGACCTGACGAAGATTTTGAAATCAGTCTAATAAATTGCCACATATACAAAAGTGACAGTGACCACTCCGATTACAATTTTAACTTTAAACGAACTTTGAGAGACTTGCATAGGGGGTAGTTTACGTGGCTACTTGAGGGGCAAAAAGCACAAAGGATAAGACGTCATCACAGCGCTATTTACAGGCGGCGGCGCACACAAGACGGCAGCAGCCGGAAGATCCTATTAACCGTACGGTAAAGATTCACGACCAAAATTTTCTCAAAAACTAGCCAAAAAATTACGGCGTCAAAATAAGTTATAAACGTCGAATTGGAATGCGTACGTATTGTATTATAGGAGACCAAAGATCAATTTCTTAAAACAAGGAAAAAAAAAGCGTCGAGCGCGGACAAAACGCATTCCGGCCGGCGGATTGCGGTTGCACCATTACCGGGTCAAAAAGGTAAAAACAAAACGTTAAAACGAGATCAAATAGTTTAACTTACCGTTTATAGATGACTTGCGATCAAAATTTCAGATTCGAACGGATGAAAATCCTCCAGAAGACTATGAAGCCGATACGGGCGGTGGAAAAATGTTTAATCGACGAGCGGCACACACGACGATAGCACAGCAGAGTCGGAAAGAGAGCGATTCGAACGTAGCGCACCAGACTGGGGTGGTGGTCAAACGAGAAACATGGCCGCCGGCGCTCCGGTACCGGCACCGATAAATCTGTTTTGCTTTTTCAGTAACATTTAAAACCAAAATCTTTATGTTTTCGATTCGTAAGATATTTTTAATTATCGAAAATGTCATTGTTTTTGGCTATTCTATAGCTTTTAGGCATTTTTAACGTCCAACGTTCCGTTTGCTGGCAATGGGTACGAGATTAATTAACCACGGTAAATCGATGTTACTAGCACTGTTACCGTTGCCAACCCAAGGGACACGTAGTTGTACAATGGTTTTCAAAATGTTAAAATATTCTCATATTATACCATGGTTAAAGGATTGCATTATGAAAATATGAACAATGAACATACCTAGGCTATGTGGTACAACACTGGTACCTACTACGTGGTTTTCACGTGACCGTGAATTTCAAAGTAGGAAAACATTGTAAATTAATAATTATTTATCATTTCTATTTTCTTGAATATAATGTTTTTTTATTATATATAGCACAATTTCCTCCACACTCCACAGCTATTTATGGCGGACTAATACATTTGTTAAGGTGGTGGATATTTCCCTTAATTTCACGTTTCCCCATAGGTATTTTAAAAAATTTTGAATTATAGAAACATTAAATAAGTATCCAAATATTTTGATATCGATAATTGTTGTTTTACAGTGTAACATATTTTATCATTTCATTGATTCATTAATAAGTTGTATTAATTGTATGATATAATAATAACTATAACAAGTTGTGTTTAAATAAAATCAAGTATAAATATAAAATTTAAAAAAAAATTTAAAGATTTAAAAAAATATATCGATATAGATATTCTGCCTTCAAAATGTTAAGGTTTCTGATTCTTTTTCATCCCTAAACACAATTCTTTAAGTCTATATTTACTTTATTTATATTTACTATACAATCAACCATATTTGTTTGGACATTTAAAAATGTAATAAATAATAATAACTATTGAATTTATTCTCTGGATTGAAAATTTCAATGAATATTCCAATACCTATTTGGATGCTGGATTCTTAATATGTATATTTTAGATTCTGAGTGGAGCAAGGAAGCTAGTGGATTTAGTACAGTGTTTATTTTTTTTTATATCCTGTATACAAAATTTCTACCAGAAGGAGTGCTTCGATTTCAACATATATAGTAGGTAGTAGGTACATTATATTTTAGCAAATTGGATCAAGATGGTACTTTGAATAGGTCATTTTTCGATTTTCTCAATAGTTTTTAATGCCACGGAAAAACCACCTACAAATTACGAAAAACTGTTAAAATGGGATTTTAGATTCTAACGCTTTGTTTATTACCATACAAACGAATAAAAAATAATAATATTATAATATTAATTCAACTTACGGGATATTATATTAAATAATAACAATATAAAATATATCCAGACTGACAAATCCTCTCCGCTCAGAATCGTTTTTCTTATATTATAATGATATTAATAATATCATTATAATATAATATATTATATCATTGAAATCAAGTTTAATACAATCCATTATTCATTGACCCACTTGTAACCTACTGTACAGCAGAACGACATCCACTTACCCGCATTTTTAAATTTGCCATTGAAACGAAACCTACTTATAATATTTGTTCCACCTGTATTTTTTTTTTTTTTTTGTAGCATCTTAATTCTATTAAACGGGGAGGAAATGTCTACCTGGAAAAATAAACCAGAGGAAATTAAATAATAATAATAATAATAATCTTTGTTAACGAAAATATAATTCCAAATTACATTTTTTTTTAAATGACATGTATATAATACAAAATATTTACGGCTATGTATCTATAAATTAATTTACAACAATTATATAATAAAAATCAAAAGGTATACAAAAAATACAAAGTAGTACCTACTTAAAAAAATAATTTTATTTGATATATATCTTAAAATTTGAACGGGAAATTCTGTTAACGATGTATTAAAAAAAAAGCTGGTAAGTGGATGTCGCTCTGCTGTACAGTAGGTTACAATTGGGTCAATCTATAAATGATTGTATTTAACTTTAATTCAATGATATAATATCATTGTATAAGAAAAACGATTCTGAGCGGAGACGGTTTGTCAGTCTGGATATTTTATATTATTATTATTTATTAAAGCCTTTAAGTTCAATTAATATTATAATATTATAATTTTTTATTCGTTTCTATGGTGATAACTGATAAACCAAGCCCAAGCGTTAGAAATTAAAATCCCAATTTTAGAGGTTTTTTGTAATTTTTCGATGGTTTTTCAAGTGGCATTATATAACCATTGAAAAAATCGAAAAATGACTTCTCTAAAGTACCATCTTGATCCAATTTGCTAAAAGATAAGGTAGGTACTATGTGTTGAAATCAAAGCCCTCCTTCTGGTAGAAATTTTGTATAATATACAGGATATAAAAAATAAATAAATAAACACCATAGTAAAACCACTAGTTTCCTAGCTCTGCTCAAAATCTAAAAATCAATATTATCTACATAATTTCCAGGCAACATGCAAATTTGACATGTATGATGTGGTTACATTTTTCATATAAAATAAGTTTTTTCTCGACAATTTTTGAATTTATTTTAAAATATATGCATTGAATTATTTCAGGTAAATGTCCTATTCCATCGAAAATAGTCGTGAGGAAATTATCAAATTTATAATTACCATTACAGGCTACAGCATTACGCTATTACCTAAGCATTACCTATGTACTCTTTAAGTATGAACTAAGAACATAATTTAGATTTTAGAATCATAATATGATTAAGACGAAGATGAGGTTTTTATTTTATTAAGATATTAGATACCTACAACTAATAATATTGAGTAGGTTTGTACCTATTATAAATAGTTAAAACTTAAAATATATACTACTTATAAATGTATGGTGACTTCAACTTTTGACTATTTACAATCAACAGATGCCAACATAAACCATATTATAATTTATAATATATTAATATTACCTACATTATAATGCGTCATAATATGATGTAATGTAAATATTAGAATATTAGAACATTTATTATTGACAATAATAATCAACTTGCATATCGTACAAATACTTAGTATTATAATTTATAAATAATAATATATACCTATTGGCTATATGGCATTTATTGTAGCTATTATGAATATGAAATATAATCTACCTAGTACCTACTATACGTCTAAACTAAACCTATAGCCTGTAGGTTATAAGTTATAACAATCAAAATCGTAGATGAATCATGTAAATACTAACAGCTAGTGCCTAGTTGGTGCCTATAAAAGCCATAGTCGTGTGCAGGGGGGATGCGAGGTATGCGGTATGCCATGTCCAGGGCCGTCCGGACGATTTGCGGGGCCCAGGGCAGAGTAAATTTGTGGGGCCTAAAATGTCATTATCGTCAGTTGGCAGTTGCATTTATTTAAATATTTAATATTATGAATTATGATATATACCTACCTAGGTATAAGAGGGCTACGCTCAAAAATACTTAGAAATATAGTACCTTGTACTTACAATAATATGAATAAGTAAATTAATTAATAACAAAACACGTAATATATTTATACTTAATATAATAATATTGATAAATTAATAAGTCTATAAATATAGTAGGCACCTAATACAATATGAAAAAAGGTGGACAAGTGGGTACCGCTCTGCTGTACAGTTGGTGTCAAGCATGTCGTTGTAATGGATGTGTTATATTTAAATTACATTGATAAATTATTGAAAAACGAAAAAATATTCTGAGCGGAGACATTGTATCAGCCTAGCACACTTGTAAAAATAATCAAATTTAGTAGGTAGCTAAAAAGAAATTAACAAAGATCAAAAACGTGACTTTCTGGGGAACTCTTTTAGTTTGATAGAATTACAAAAACTTGTTGGAAACCTCTATTAAAATGTCTTAAGTTAGGTATGAAAAAAAAAAAAATTTTATGAATTTTGTCAAAATGATTGGTACTTTATAAGCATATAACAAATAATTGAGCCTATGTATTTTTAAAACTTCCATTAATGAAAATTATAAGGAACCTATCATTACATTTTCAAGATATTTTACTAAATGAAAAAGAATTTATCGAGGATAATTTTAAAAAAATTTAGAAAAATGGAAAAATTTCTCAAGGGTTCAAGCCCATAACTAGCTCAAAAATAGTCAAAATATTGAGAAAATGTTTTATGGAGAATTCTAATATAAATATTTGTTGAAAATTTCAAGGTTCTACAGTTATGCATTTTTGAGATACACCAAAAAAATAAAATCGATTTTTCAAAAATTGGTTTTGTATAAAAGTCACCTATTTTTTTGTTTTTCTCAACGCTTTCTAAAACTACTAGAAATTTTTAATTTTGACTTCCCAAAAATACCAACTAGTTTCACTTTTCTATCAGTAAAGATGCTGATCTAGAAAATCTGAGCACTTTTACTACCCAAAAAGCGCCATACAAAACAGAAAAAAAACACACATCATTGTAAAATCAATACATTTTTTCTAAGCATTTTTTTTCTATAAATATTATAGCTAAGTTGTTGTTTTTTGGGGGGGGACAGAGCGCTTTGAAGATTTTTATCATTTTCAACTTTGAAAATTGAATTTTAATCATATTAACTCGTTTTAAATGCAATACATTTATTTGATGACTGCGGACTGATGTCAATTAATATAAGTAGGTATAGCCGTAGGTATAGGTAGTAAAAATTACAGCAATTGAAGATATGAATATAAATAAATAATTATTTTTTTTTATTCATTAACTTTCTTTTTGTATGGTATCTACAAAAGCGGGGCCTGTCAAACTGGTGAAGGCGCGGGGTCCAGGGCGAGGGCTCCGCTCGCCCTGCCCTAGGGACGGCCCTGGCCATGGCCCATGGCATCCCCTGCAGAGTTATTATAAACATGATAGTTATTAGATGTAAATGTTTTGATTATAAATTAGAATCATGACATATTGACATAATATAGTTCATAGTAGGTACCTATTAGTTCAAGAATTTAAATATTTTGATTATTTTTTTATATTATTATTTTCTTATAATAAAATAATGGGAGTTAAGACGAAATCAAATATTAATTAGATTTTATAATTATATATTCATAATCGCCACAGGTACCTATAAATAATAAAATAGATTGCCAATTATAGTATAATAAATAATAATATAGTTGAGATCAAATATCAAAATCAACCATTTTAGCGAGAATTGTGGGTTTTGTCGCCAGAACATTCAGGCCCCTGCAGTATTGCTTATTTTTATTTTACCTACAACTATCGAAAATAAAAGAATTTCGATTAATTAGATTATCATTTTTTGTCATTATTATAATATAATCAAACAGGGGCGTCTTCAGGTCAATTCCATGAGGGGGGAGAAATTTACTCTTAAATACCACTTTGGTAAACAAAATATTTAAACCTATATATTTTATGTAATATCGTACAAAAACAGAAAATTACACGTCTTACGGGATGAGGGGGGGGAGGCTGTAATAAAATGTCTGTAGGTTTTTATACTGCTGTTACTTTATTGGAATGAAATCACAGTACAAGTTTTCAAATTAAAATATCTAAAACCAATAAATAAGCCAAACAAAATGCATGTTAATTTCCATTCGCTTTATAATATGGCAAGTTATTCATATCTACCTATTAAGATTTTTTGGGGAGTTATTTTTTGTATTGAGCTACCTAGGTATGTTAAATATACCGACATACCCTGCGAAAAAAGTCTGCGCACGGCTATGCATAATGCATATAACATATTATTAAATACCAACTATCTAAATTGTGCTTGAACATAGGCGAGGATAACGTTTGAGATTTGGAGGGATACATACACTCCAAGACACTGATCGAATTTCCTCGACAATCGCTGGCGAATTAACTCGCTGCGACCAAAGTCGCTCAATGTAATCGGTCTAGTCGCTTACTCGCCGAGTGTTGAATACCTACTCGCTACTAGCCCTCGATTAAAGTTGACGACCTAGCTACTTTAGTCGCTAATCGCTGATGTTTTTACACTCCAGAGAGTAAAATCGCTAAATGTAATCGCCCTAGCTGGCAAAATCGCTAGTGTGCCAGCAAGTAGTGACTGGTAGCGAACGATCACACACGGTCACACAGGCGCGACTTTGTTCGCCAACAACTAGCGAGTAAATTCGCTCAGTGTAATCGACGCGTATAGTAAAATGTTTACCTTTATAAGTACCCGTTAAATTATCTTATTTCATCCAAATTTAAACTAAAAACATGAACTAAGGTGACTAAAAATGTGTCTATAATAAAAAATCTATGTAATATATTTTTTTAGATTTTTTGATAACAATATTAATCACAAGAACTAAATTTTTAACTACAAAATAATTTGAAAATATTTGTGATTTTAATCAATATATTTTGTCAACATTTAAACTTTAAACTCCAATAGGAAATCATTCTTGAGTAGCTATACTTAATACTTATAAACTTCTATTAAAATACAAACCTTTTATTACACACTTTTCTTAAGTTCGCTTTCACGTCTGTTTGTCTGTAATCAAATCTTGCTCTCTCGATTTGAGGCACTTTTTGACGATGAAAAATTCTGAAAATTGGTATAGACCTTGGTCTTGGATGACAATACAATAATCCGTTGTCATTTTGGGACCCGGACCTCCAGGTCGGCGATGACGGGTGTGCAAAGTCATCTCCGAGGAAGTACAGGTACGAAGGGTTAATATACAGAATATAACAGAATAATGTTGTTAAAATAAAAAATAAATAAAAAGTTAAGTGAAAAAAAAATCAGCGTTGGAGAGGAACTCGTTTGTTTCTTTTAATTAAATATAAGAAATTTGTTTCATAAATATTTTTTAAACGTTTAATAAAAAAAATAACTTTTAACTAAAACGTAGAAAATAAAGAAATAAAAAAAAAAATTTTAAAAACACTTCTAAAAACATTTAAAAAAAAAATATATTTGAACAAAATTGAACTAAAAAATATTTTAAAAATTGCACTAAAAAGACAAAAATAATTTTCTGTACAAAAAAATAATGGAAAATTTATTGATGAAAAATTTAAAAGTGTGTGGTGCTCTTACACTTGACATATACTCCCAGTCACTATCTTATAAACAGGATTGAACAAAGAAGTGTATGTGAGACTTAGCTCGGCTTTAAATGTTTTGTATGATGCACCACACACTTTTAAACTTTTCATCAGTAAATTTTCCATTATTTTTGTCTTTTTAGTGCAATTTTTAAAATATTTTTTAGTTCAATTTAGTTCAAATATATTTTTTTTAAATGTTTTTTTTAGAAAAGTGTGTTTTTAAAAATTTTTTTTACACTTTTATCAGTTTAACATAGCTAAACATTTTTTATTGATATTTATATAAAAAAGAAACTAAAACTTTCAACAATTTTAATGTTTATAAATAGTTCAATAAGAGTAAAAATATCTTTTAATCATACACAATGTATAAAAAAAACTAAATTTTTGAATTACAACAAAACTAGAAAATCGTTCCATGGTAAATCATTAATTTTCGGATGAATATTGAATGTTGAAAAAAACCTAATTACAATCGCTCGTAAAAAATTAATTTGACTTTCCGGTAGATAAACTTTTTTTTTTCAAATCTTAGATAGGTATATAAAGAAATTTTTTATACATTTTTACATTTGAAATAAGCAATTTTTAATTTTAGCTTTTGGGTTTTAGAGGCCCCTCTAGCCCAGAGGTAGAAGCCCTGTGCATTGCACACCCAATTGTTGCGGCACTGTACCCTATAATATAATCAGATATACCTTCATAGTGGTATAGTAAAAATTGATAAAGCATAAACATTCAAAATATTGTAGATAGGTAGCGTATCTACTACCTACTGAGGATTAAATTACTTAAATATTAATCTTTTTTAACTAGAACATAAAATTAACGAGTGATATTTTTTGAAATAGTATCTAAGGGTCAGAATGGCTTCCACTCTCGACATCCTACTATCTTCTTGAATTATCAAAGACAAATATATATGATTTGATATTGTCGTATTGAGTTCCTAAATGTAAATGATTTTAGAACTGCATACAATTTTGTATGTTCTATAGTTATGTAAAAAATTATATAGTATAAAGAGATTTTTAATAATTTATAAGAGGACTATACAGTTTATTTTTCATAATGTTTTATTTTATTTATAAAATGTGTTTTAATATTGAATTTTTGTCAATTGTCTAAAATTCATAATTGATACACAATTGCAATTTTTGCTGTAGGTATTATGATGAATCTCTATTGTTCTAGAATATAATTTACATTACAACCTACAAAAAGTGTACATTTCTTGGAAATTATCAAAAGGAAGATTATGTTATGTACAAATGTGTGTTTATTTTACTGAAAACTGATAAGTACCTAATAAAATATTTAGAAAAAAAATTGCTTTTATGTAATACAATATTGAGGTTAGATGTCATATATAATTTGTAAAAGGGTATATACCAGTTGATATACAACATAAATAAATAAATAAATAATACAATATATCGAGTTAAATTAATAAACATTTTATAAAAGGAATCAATAAACAATAAGTAGGTACACCTACATTGTACATAATAGATTAATAACAATAAAAATAATATTTTTATCGACAATATTAAATATTAACTATATAAGATACTATTTAACTCTTAAGACAAAATGTATAATAATTAATACCAAACATAAATACTATTTTAATACAAAGTATAACAATTTTAATTTAGGGAAGGCAACAGGGGGAATGCTCTTAAATACATACATTTAATTTACAAAAAATTAAACAGTGGTAAGATACAACGTTCATAACTTGCTTAGATGTAGAGTTAAATTAAAGTTTGCTACTTGTCAAATTAATTTAAACAAAAATATTTCATTACAAATATAAATAAATATGGATGGTATAACATAGGGTTTGGTATATAGGTACATTGAAAAAATTAAATTGCAAAATATCGAGGCCTGAGGATGCTTATTGCTTAACAAATAACTTTATGTATTTAAAAATGTATAGATACATGTATATTACATTTTTGGAAACATTATAAAATAATAATACTTAGAATACTTGATAATGTGAAAAATTAGTGGCAATAATATTAAGCACCTACATTCTTCTACAATGATTCATGTTTTATTATTATTCATATTATTCATATATATTTTATAAAATATTCATTTAATTTAAGTGTGAACTAAGTTCCTTGTGACCAAGTAAATAAACTAGACCAGCTTGAGTTTTGGTCTGCAAGTGATCCTGAATTCACAAACAAATTGTTATTAAAACTTAAATCAAATCAAATTAGTTATTTATCATTTTACCTTTAGCAATAGTCTCTATTTGCTTCTGCTCATCCGGACTAAGTTTGAGCAGTTTGTTTATCACTGGTACTAAGTGATATTTTTCTACTCCACTTGACAAAGTTACAAACTATTTAGAGAATAAACATAGAAAAATAATCATATTATAATAATAAGTAAAGATTAACAGTACAAAATACCTTTAAAATTATATTTTTTAAATATTCCATATTTTGTATTTCAGCATGTCTGTCAACACTACGCTGCAATCGTCTAATATCTTCTTTAAGAAATTTATTTTGTTGTTCATATCGAGAACAATTTTTTTCAGCATCATTTAACATCATAGTTAATTGTTTCAATTGTTTTTGACTAGTGTTCAATTCACTAATTGGGTCACTAACTATAATATAAGAAATTTAATGATAAATATTCACAAAATTATATAAAGCTGATGGTTAATTACCACTATTATTATCAAACGATAACAGATCCGCCAAAGGCATAAGTGTTGATTTGCTGATTTTTCGAACTGATTCATTCGAACTTGCAAAATCTGAAAACTAAATAAATATTTATACATTTTAATATAATATAAGTTTTTATATACTAACCATTTCATCATCATCATGAATATGATTTGATGAAGTTGATTTTTTAAGTTTATTTTCGATAACAGGTGACACAATGTTTGACTCTGTTTCATTGGCATTTGTTTCTTTAGCTAAAATGATTTCTTGTTGTAGTTTGTTAATTTCATTTTCATGTGCTAATCGTTCGCTCAATATATTTTCCTATAAATTAGAACAAGTTATTTTTTTTACTTTTCATTATAGACTAACTTTTCTTCATTGAGACATATTGGTCAAGTGTTATCCCAATAATCCAAAATTAAAATAAAAACTTAAAAATTTGATGGTAGTTATGATTTATTGGTATGAAAGAATATTGTTAAGTGGACATCACAACCGCATGTGTTGTCTTACAAACATACAACATAGACAAAACGTGTTTAAGCAATCTGAGTAGAACTCATTTAATTTTGGTGTTTTTGGTTGTTTAAAAAATTTTAAATTTTGAAAAGTTAAACATTATAATAAATGTTATACTGGGAACAATGGAAAAAACGCACCGTTTTGCCTTCAGAAATATTATCACAATTCAATTTTAAAATAAGCTATTTTTACTCTAGAAACAAAATAGAGTGAGTTCTACTCGGACTGCGTAAACACGTTTTGTCAATGTCGTACGTGTGTATAATACGGAGATAAAACAAGCAGGTGTGACATCCTCTTAAGGAAAAATTAATATAAAAATAAACATTAAATATAAAACAATAATAATATATTATAATGTAAAAATATACCTATTTAGTATTTATGAAAATAAATAACACCAGATGGACAGAATAACACACATTTAACATCAACGCCATAACAGTAAAAAAATTGCTATTAAAATAACATTTAGAAGCAAATATTACCAGGTTATTGGTTATAATTGATATCTACTTGATAAAAATGTTCTATGGTTTTATGGCCCAGATAAACAGTAAACATTTCTATAAAAATATTAGCTTTTTTTGGTGATTTAAGCATTGTCTCAACCATTTTCCCTAATTAACTGGTATCCCTATTATGCAAAATCTATTGAACAGATAAATATCGGATCATATTTAACTAACGTTTAAAGATGTCTTCTCTTTTTCCATTAAGGATTTAATATTTTCAATTTCATTACTCAAACGATATATTTCTTTGTCTTTTGTTGATATGGTCTTTGTCAAATAACTTAATTTCTTTTCATATTTATCTATTTCTTTTTGTAACAAAATCATTTCTGTATTTTTATTCGATAATTCTGACCTAAAAAATTCATTTAAATTATAAAAAAAAAATCTTATGATTTTGTTCTGTAATGTAAGTACTCACGACACACTCTGTAAATTGTTTTTTGAGAGATTTAAAGTTTTGGTAACTTCTTGTAATTGTTCACTTAATTCTGCAACTTTCCCATGAAACACAGTGTCTTGTTTGTGTTTTTGAAAAACACTATGAGCTCTTACTTTATATGCTTCAAACTCATCGAGTAAACTTTGATTTTCTTCTGTGTACTTTGAAATAGATTCATTAGCAGTTTTTATTTCCACTTGCATTCGCCGAATCTAGTTTCAATAAAAATTAACATCATAAGCAATGATTATGATAATTAGTATGAATTAAAATAATTTTTACTTTTTCAGTTAGCTGTGAGTGTTGCAATTGATAATTTTCTTTTTCAGTTTCATATAGTTTTTGTAACTCATCATATTTACTGGTCAAATTTGCATTTAATATATTTTCTTGATTTAAAGCTACTTGGCATTCTATTAAACTATTTTCTTTTTCATTCAATAATGATTCAGCGTTATTCAACCCTATTCTACACACTTCTACTTGATGCTAAAATTAAAAATCATAACAAAGAAAAATATGATTGCTTAATTAATATAATTTAAAATTAGATTAAGTTAATAAATTATACAACATACAATTCTATATAAACTTTTATGAGAAATTTTAGATTTTTGTGTACTAATCATAAATAAGATTTATTATGTATTAATTATTTATGCTTTTTTTCAGAAACAAATATTTTATAACATTTAATTTAAATTTAAATATAAATCTATGATTTATAACTTACTAAATTCTGTTTATTTCTTTCTTGTTCGGTAATAATAATATGTTCCAAATGTTTAATTTGTTCATGCAAAGAATCAATAACATTGTTGGCATTAGAAAGTTCCTGTTCTAGATTCTGACTATGTTGCTTTTCTTCTTTCACTTTTTGTGATAGTTCGTCTAAAGTTTTCTAAAAAATCAATAAAAAATTTAATTAATTATTAAAATTATTTAATCAAATAGTACCAACTTCATAAGAATTTAATTCGAGGTCACGAATATTAATTTTTTGTTTTTCTGTTTTTAATTTATCCAATTCAGATTCCATGGATTTAATTTTTTCCTTTGAAACTTTTAAATTATTTGAAAGTTCTTTTATAGATGCTTCTCGATCTGTTTTAAGTATTTCAGCAGCTGATTTTTCTTGCTTAAAAATATCAAGTCTTGAAGTTAAAGATTTTTCTGATTCTATTAAACTAAAATTGATAATAAATAATAATTAAAACTATAATGAATACAAATTATAAATACAATTTATTATTTTATAAAATATTCAAATTAGTAGTTACCTAGTTATAGTATTTTGAGCTAGTGATAGGTCATTCTTTAAAATTTCAATATCCGATTTTAATATGGTACATAGCTTTGTTTGTTCTAATAGCTGATTTTCCTCTTGATTACATTTTTTAACTAATTCTTTTATTTCTGCACATTTAATATCATACTCATCACATTTAATATCATATTGTTGTTGTAAACACTTGAAAAAAAAAATTATATTTAAATCTTAATATCAACTCTGTAAATTTGGATTAATCTTGGAAAATCTGTCATAAATGCATATATTTTTGAAATTACTGACTTACTAATTATTTAATATATTATCATGAAAATAAGTTTATAATAATTAAACTTGACATGGAAATTTAATTAAAATAATTAATTGGTAATTTGTACTTTATAAACAATCATCTTGGAAAATCCACCCACTTAACACAATTTGAAAATTTGTTTCTTAATATTATTTTATAATTACCAATATTTTAAATATATAATTTTAGATTTTGAGCGATGAATGTATTGATTTTACAATGATGTGTTTTATATTTTTTATGTTTTTTTATGTGTCTGTGTACAGGATAAGAAGCCGAAATAAGTTTTGAGATGTTTACGGACATTTTTAGTTTTTTTTTTTCTATAAATGTCAATAAAATGTTATTTGTTCAGTGAAAAAGCTTGAAAATTTGAGGCAAGGCTCCTAATCTATTGTTACAACGGTCTTTGAAAAATATTAAAAATACATAGTCAACATTTTTATTTATAAGAATTTAAAGATCAAACTTTTACAAAATACGTCAAAATCACGAAAATTTAAAAATTATTGTTTAAAATTGTTTTAGTGTTTAAAATTCATAAAAATGTTTCTTTTTAAATCGAAGATTCAAATATTTAATACAAGATTCCTTATAAGTTTGTCTAATTTTATCAAAAAAAAAAATGCCTAACGGAAAGTCAAATTAAATTTTTTACGAGCGTTTGAAGTTCAAATTTTTACAACAATGGATGTTCACTCGATTTCTAATGTAGCGATTTTCTTATTTTGTTATAATTCAAAAACTAATAACTGTAGATAAATGAAAATTTCACTGAATGTTTATATTTTTATTTTCTATACTCCATACAATTTTGAAAATATTTTGATTTGTTTTGAGCTGTTTAAGGACATTTTCAGTTATCAATAAACTTTTTTTCTTTCTATAATTGTCAATCAAATTTTATTTGTTGGGTAAAAAATAGTGAAAATGTAATACAAGGCTCCTGATATATTGTTACTTTGTTACTATAGCAGTTGAAAAATATTAAAAATACATAGGCACAATTTTTTTTTATAAGCATTTATAGTTTGAATTTTGACAACATTTATCAAATTTAAAATTTAATAAATATTTTGTAGTTAAAAATTTATAAAATGTTCAACTTTTATAGCTAAGGATTGAAAATTTAAAACAATGTTTCAAGTGAATAGGTTATAATATATAAATTACTTTATTCATAATAATATTAAATATAGGTACTTAGTAACAAGGCCGTATATGAGGGGGTTTTGGGAGTTTGGATGTAACCTACTGTCCAGCAGAGTGATATCCACCTACGACCTACCCATCTTTTTAATATTTAGTCCTGTCCAGACCAAATAAACATATTATGTGTTTCCGACATTGTTTCTGATTTCTCATCATATAAGTAGCAACCTAAACATTTGCCAATAACAATGACAAAAGACGAAAACATGTTTCCGACAAATGTTTCTTGGTCTGGACAGGGCTTAATATTAAAAATTATGTATTTAAGGTATTGGTGATTATAGAAAATTATAAAAAAAAGTTTTCATGTGGGTGGACTTAAATAAGTATCATAATTTGATAAAAAAATGTTATAATACTATACTCATTTCCATGAATGAAAGGTACAGTTTCGCACATATTGAAAAATCATTGGGCCGTAAAATTCCCTCTGTAAAACCGCCGGCATATGGCACTTTGGCGAGACATGTGCAGCTGATGACAGGTACCTTTTTCTTGCAGAAATGAGTATAGAATTACATGCTTATACTCTGTCCCTATACTAGAGATCATGCCGTGGCCCGACCAAAATCGGTTTTTCTGTTTCCATGAGACACCTTGCCATAAGGGAACTGGTTTTGATAGCAGAGTAACTTGGGGGAATCCGGGGGATGTGCAGAACTGGAGCGTTATGGTGGGACAGAGTATAGATACACAACATTAATTGTATTTTAATTTTAAATCTTACTCGAGCAAGTTTGCCTTGTTCAGCTAAGGCTATGACCTTATTCATTAATTCACTTTTTTCTAAACTATGCTTCTTGATTTCATTTTCAATGGACTGTTTTAAATCGGCTATTTGTTTTTTTTGTTTTATAGCAATGGCTTTTAACTAAAATGAAAAATGTTATTAATTATCAATGTACTGTAAAATTAGTTATAATTTAATATTGACCTTTTGTGAACGGTCTTCTTGACTTTCATCTATTTCACGCATTTTATAAATATTGTCACCTTTACTAATTGATGTAGTGCTTGAATCATCTATACAAATAAAAATATTAAAAAGAGCTTAAAAAAATATTACTAAATTAGATTAAAAAAGTACCTAAATTTTCTTTTAAGTGTTGTAATTCCATATCCATCTCATTACACAATGCATCTTTTGCTATTAGTAATTCTCTAAGATTTAATACTTCTGTTTTCAGTTCTTTAATGTTTATATTTTTGCACACTATTTCTTTTTTCAAAGTTATAATTTGTGTATGTACATTTTCAATAAAACTATTTTTGGAAATATTTAAATTTTCAATTTCTTCAATTTTTTTTAACATAAATTCCATGCATTCAGATACTAAAAGTTTTTGTTTTGGTAATATTTCATTCTTAATTGTATAAAGATATTTTAAGTTTTTCTCAAGTTCAACATTTATGATTAGTAGACTATTGTCTATGTTCTCATTTAGAGTTTGCTTAAGATTTGAGTTCTCCGTAGAGTTCTTTCTTTCAGAATAATTAAGGTTAGTAATTTCATTTTTAAAGATTTCCTGTTTGTAGTTATCCATTTTATCTTCTAATGATAAAATAGTTTTTTCTTTTTGGTTAATTTCATCTTTTAAAGTTTTCTCAGAAATTTCAGATGATAATTTAAATAATTTATATTCTGTTAAAGTGTGTTCAAACAATTCAAATGTTTCATTTAGTAAGGGCCTCATTTTTAAAGGTAATTTATTATTCTCTATTTTTGAATTTTGTTTTACATAATTTTCAAACAATTCATCTAAAAGTTTTAGACAATTGGTGAAGTTATCCTGTAAAATATTTAGATTAGAAGATAATAATGAATTTTTTGAATTTAAAATAGTACTGTTTTCGGTAAGGTTGTTGATTTCATTATTTTTGACATCTATTTCTTGCTTTAAGTCGTTTATAATACATTTGAACACATTTTCTTCTTTCTGCATGTTTTGTAATCTTTGTACATATACTTCTCGTTCATTTTCATAAGTTTCCATTTGTTTAGAAAACAATTTTATTTGTTTTCGTAATTTATTATTTTCTTCTTCGGTTTCTACATAATTATTTAACTTTTCATTTATTACAGTAATATTGTTTTCCAATTTGTTGATTAAATTTGTTTGACCATCAAATACTTGTTCCCTTTTTTCACAGTGATTTTCTAATGATATATTTTTCTGTAATAATTCATTACATTGTTGTTTAATTTTACTTTGGGCTTCTTCTAATTTTAATTTATCATTTTGTAACTTTTTGTTTTCATTTTCTAAAGACTTGTATTTTATTGTATTACATTTTATCTGTTCTTTAAGATTTGTTTTTTCTTGATCGGCACAAATTCTAAATGCCTTTTCATTGTCTAAGGTTTTTTTCATTGCATCTAATGCATGTTTATTACTTTGAAGTGTTTTCTGCAAAGCTTCAACTTCATCTTTTTGTTGAGCATTTAATATGTGAATTTTTTCTTTTTGGTTGATAATTACTGATTCTGCTTCTTGTAGTTCTTTATTCTTATTCAACAACTCCTATAAAAATGGAATATTTAGAGTTAAGAACTTTAAGAGGAAGCTATGCATTTGTTGTCTCTGTCCTATACACATAGACATGGCAACAATTTTAAGTATCTAAATATAACACAGATTAATTTTAGAATTTTACTATAGATATAATAAAAAAAAAAGGCAACAGTGAAGAATTTGTAAGCAAATTATGTTTTTTTTTTATGCAACATTTTTCTATATACTAGTGACTAGTTAGGATTTAATATAAATAATATAAATATATCAGTTTTAATACTATAATTTAAATATCTTAATTCTTTACCTGTCTTTCAGAATGTTCATATAAGCGCTGCTGGTCAATAAATTTTTCCTCCCAAATCTTTTCTTTATTATGTAGTTCTAAAAAAAAAAAACAATAATTACTATTAATACCTATACCATAATATTTCGTTTCATAAATATTATTTCTTTAATTAAAAATTGTCATTTAATCAATGAAAAATTAATTGGTAAAAACCTTCATTTTCTTTTTTTATTTGAATGATTTCATTTTGGTATTTAGTATAAATTTCTTCCTTTGACAATCTTTGTAAAACCTAAGCATACATTAAAACAAATTATATACATTATAAGCAGGAGTCATACAAGTAAAATTTGGAAATTAACAATATCATTTCTTATTATATATATATATATATATTAATAATAGTCATTGTAATAACAATAAATTGTATAACATACATCATCACTATCATCTGAATTACAAATTTCCATAGTAGGTAGGTACCTAAAAATTGTAACACTCAAAATATAAAACTAATAAAAGCTCATAGCATTTCTATAAAAACATTTTAAATAGTAAATACTGTAAATTAATTAAGATAAATAAAGGTTAAGGTTAAGCAAAAACTCATAATGAAATTAAAAAAAAAATTAAAAACGTAGTACTTTTAGTTGTACCTGCTACCTATATAATAGTTGTAACTACTATCTTTTTTCTATGACTACAACTGTTTATTGGTTATCACTTATCACTTATATTATCAGTAATATAATATGTAAATATTATCGTTGTTATCATTAAGATATTGTGATTTGTGGTGGGCACCATGACAAAGTGCTTATCACTCTTAGATCATAATATACATTGCAATATTGCATACAAGGTTTATAGATAATATAAAGTTTTATTACTCTTCTATGATATAAACCTTGCATTGCATAGACCTATTAACTAGTTAGCTACCTACTAAATTTGATTATTTTTACAAGTGTGCTAGGCTGATACAATGTCTCCGCTCAGAATATTTTTTCGTTTACAATAATTTATCAATGTAATTTAAATATAACACATCCATTACAACGACATGCTTGACACCAACTGTACAGCAGAGCGGTACCCACTTGTCCACCTTTTTTCATATTGTATTAGGTGCCTACTATATTTATAGACTTATTAATTTATCAATATTATTATATTAAGTATAAATATATTACGTGTTTTGTTATTAATTAATTTACTTATTCATATTATTGTAAGTACAAGGTACTATATTTTTAAGTATATATTTGCGCGTAGGCCACTTATACCTAGGTAGGTATATACCTATATCATAATTCATAATATTAAATATTTAAATATTTGCAACTGCCAACTGACGATAATGACATTTAGGCCCCACACATTTACTCTTCCCTGGGCCCCGCAAATCGTCAGGACGGCCCTGAAACCATGTATACTTACTAGAATTTCTTGATTTTTGATTGATTTCTAGTTCTTTCTAGAATCTAGTCTTCAATCTTCTTGTAATCAGTAAATATCAGTTTAACTAACTGAGTGTAGGTACTCTCTATCCGTGAAAATAATGTTATATTAAAATATTACTTGAATATAAAAATAATATATAGGTAATCACAGAAATACAGAATAAGACAATAAGACAATATTAAATATTATGTAATACTCGTATTTAATATTGTCTTATTGTTTATTTATTGTCTATTTATCTATGATTCTCACCTAATTTGAGATTGCGACACACAAATTTCAATGATACTACTAAGTAGTAAGTAGATATCTGTGGTTGCGAATTGCGATATAATATTCCACTGGGGTTTAAGAATTGTTCTTTCGTAGTTTCGTGAGAGTAATTTTGAAGACAATAATTCGATGCTTGTTGGGCAACCATTTTAATATATTTAATCGTGGCCCATAGATAATACATATTGGATAGGATAGGCCACGGGCCACGGACTAAGGGGCAAGGGCTTTTACGATTTATGATTTTTCTACAGTTATCTACTCGTTACTACGCAGATATATAGATATTATATATTTATATGTATATAATAATATTATATGATATATCTGTGTTCGTTACTGACTACTATCTACTTTTACTATATAGGGCACTATAGATAATCAAGGCCACATTTAGGGGGGGGGGTACAACTGCCCCGGAGGCCAATTTTTTAAGGGTGCCAAAATTTTGTGGTCAAAAATTTGTTTACTTGTGAATTATTAAAATTTTATAATTTTAATTATTTTAATAACAGTATTATATAATATAATTTAGTATAATAGTATTATATAATTTTATTTTATTTATTCATGAAGTATCTACTTAAATATGCTAAAAAACAACTTATATGATGAATTATAAGCAAGGGTAAGTGTCATAAATTCAAATGTATCTTTGCGGAGAGAGGATCAAGCAATTACTAAACAATATTTAAAAAAAAGCACACATTGTAAAACAAATATGAAAGGTTAATAAGGACCTATCTCCCATATTTCCTGTGGGTAGGCCCCTTAGGGGGGAGCAATTTTTTTTCACCGGGGCTTTGGTGGCGGCAAATTTTTTTGCAGCGGGGCCCAAAATGTCTAAATGCGGCACTGTAGGTAATATACAGTGTTGTAAAAAATACTTTTAAAACGTATTTGAGTAATTACTCAAATACTTATAATATAAAGTATTTAAAATACCACCCAAATACTAT
The DNA here is from genome assembly GCA_949089665.1 of Macrosiphum euphorbiae. Lineage (NCBI taxonomy): Eukaryota > Metazoa > Arthropoda > Insecta > Hemiptera > Aphididae > Macrosiphum > Macrosiphum euphorbiae. The sequence goes on along the minus strand of CARXXK010000001.1, from coordinate 54,582,907 downwards.
ATATTGTAAAATATTTGAGTATTACTAATATAATTATTTTCTAATATTTTCGTATAGCAAAGTTAGTAATCAGTACCTATAATCACACAGTATATTTTACAGTCAATAAAAATGTGAATAATGAATATACCTTTTGTTTAACGATTATAATATATTTTAAATTGGTACCGTTTCGATTGTCGTCGACGGTAAACTGTATTCTGGAGAAAAAATATTTAATTAGGCTATAAAAAGACGAAAACCAAAACTTAAATCCTAATGGATATTGAACTGTCCATAAATTAATAATGATTAATATAATTATTATTATAATATTTAGAAACAAATTAAAGGAATAAAAAAAAAGTATTCAATACTAAAAAAAAATATTTAAAATACCATTCAAATACTTCAAAATAAAAAGTATTTAAAAAAGTATTCAATACCTACAGAAAAAAAATATTTGAATACTTTTACTCAAATACTTTACAACACTGATAATACAAATAACACTTATATACTTAATATAATATATAAACAAATTATATTGCTGATGTACAAAAAATTAAGTTAAACCATCAAATTAGTTTTAATGATTAATGCACTAATAGTTATATAAAAATGTTGAGAAAATTAATACACCTTGTTCTATATAATCACAATGGACGACTACGAATTGGTTCTCGGGTTGTCTACAGGTAACATACGAGTTGGTTCCCGCAAACTTTCATAAATAATACAACCTTGTTAAATGAACTTAAAAAATTATTATGATATATTCAACCAGCAACAATTTCCTTCCCATTTATTCAGACTGAGGACTGTCTAGAATTCAAATAAGTTTGAATAGTTCAAACACTATCAAGCATACCTAGGTATGGTTAAAAATGTGGCTCAGTATAGTTAATATATACATAATATACGCTACATGTGTATTTGTCAATAATAATAATTATGTTTTTTATAAATAAGTAATAATAATGTAATAACAATAATAATAATAATAAGCCATAATAGGTAAGTAATATTAGAAAAAAAATTAGTGTGGTATGAATTTACAACACACATTTTTAACGAACTGTAGGTTCGAAATTGGCCCTCTTTCAATTTTTTAATATTTTCATCAATAAACTTTTCCTTTTCAGCAATTTTTTTTTACTTTAATTTAAGTGAGCTTCTTTGCTTTGTGTATGTTTCACATTGCACCGCTTTTAATTGTTCAATCAATAAAAAAATATTTGGGTGGGCGGAATAAAATCTAGAATTCAGTTTTCCATGAAACGATTCGCAATAGATTGTTGTTCGTTCTGAAGTGGCTGAAAAATCTGCCCAAATTTTTGGTAAAAAATCACTTTTATTTTTGATATAATTTTCAAGTACATGATCAAAAAATGTATCAAGTTTTTAATGTACTGGTTTTATGGCCATCAATTCAACACCACGCCTGTCCTAAGTGGAATCTACATCCTCTTAATTTAGACTCTGGCCAAACTTCAGAAACTGCCAGGTGAATAGCCTTTTCAAAATCAGCAAAAATAATTTCAGGCCTCATATGATGTTCTATAAATCAAAATGCTTGTAGGTATATAAGTAGTACTGTTCTTATTGGGCAGTAGGAAACTAGGAAATAAAAATAAACTTTCCCAGACATCGTAAAACCTAATAAAATATTATAAGATTATCGATTGTACATATTATACGTATCTTGTAACAGTGAGTTTGTATACTGATAAACTGATAAGTAATTTTATTCGGGAACCAATTCGAACAGTTGTATACTGGAAAGTATTTTTTTGTCGGGAACCAATTAGTACACTTTAATTGACCCGGGAACCAATTCGACGTTTGCCATCACAATTAATTATTAATTACCTACCTACTTATTTTATTTGTTCAGTATAGAAAGTTTTGATTCTGAGTGGAGCGATGATGTATTTATTTTAGTGTGATGTGTGTTTTTGCACGTTCAATACACGATAGGTAAGTAGTCGAAAATATGGTTACGATTTTCAGCATATTAGATTCTGAATGGTGCGGTTATTAATGTTACAATGCTTTGTGTTTTTTTTTTTTGAATTTTTTTTTGTCTGTCATCAATATTTTGGGTGGTAAAATTTCTCCGAAATTTGACACAAGCATCTTTTCAGATAAGAAAGTAAAACTATGACGTCGGGAAAAAAAATGAAGGAAAAATAAGAATTTTTATACCTACGCAAAACTAATTTTGTTTTTTTTTGGTGAAACTCAAAAACTAATTTTTGTGACATGTTTTCTTTCATATAGAAAAGGAATGTAAAAATATTTATGAATTATTTGTACATAGTTAGTTACAACTTATTCTTTCAGCATTAATTTTAATTAATTGTTATGTAATTTTAAATTATAAAATACATTATTTTTCAATAAATAAAATGCTACCGTTGATTTTATAATTTTAGGTAATTTATAAAATTAAATATTTCTAGCTTATTCAGTCATTGATACCACAAACTTGAAATGTTGTAACTATGGTAGGTATGCCATCTATAAACATTAATATTTTTTATCGAAACTGCAGTATTGCACTTGGTCCCACCACTACATCTCATAATGGCATAATATTCTTTGTTACTCTGAATCCAATGTAATAAAAATCACTATTTAAAAAAAGTTTATTTTGTGATATTTTATATTACAACAGTAATGATTGAGGTTGGGATTATAATGTACTTTGCATTCTTTTCCAAATCTACGCGATACTCGTTTTATAACATTAAATTTTTTGAAGATTTTAAATTTAAAGGTCATTTTTTGCATTTAAAGATTTCTAGAGCATTTTTAAATGTTCACATGTTTTTACATGATTTTTATAATAAATATTTGATCTAAACTTTAGATACTAAAGTCTAAACCTATAGGTACAGAAAAAAAAATAGTTAATTTTCAGATTAAATAAGTAGTCTAAATGATAAGTTCTTTCTGTAAAACTTTTATAAAATCATTTAAAAGTTTTAAATGTATATTAGAATTAAAAATAAAAATAATTTAGTGCACTATTTAGAATTGTTAGGGCATTTTTTATTTTTTTAGAATATTAATATCATCAATAACAATATATGATAATCAACCCAGGAAAAGCCAAAGGGGGGGGGGCAACTGCCCCTACTCCCCCCCCTCCTGCGGACGCCCTTGCAACCAGTACAATGGCTTATGACATGACTATACCTATTGTACAGCAGACCACGCTGTACCCACTTGTCCACTTGACCACCTTTTAGATTCTGAGTAGAACGATGAATGTATTGATTTTACAATGATGTGTGTTTTTTATTTTATTTTTGTGTCTGTCATCAGTAAAAGTGCTTGGATTTTCTTCAACAGTAGCTTTTCTGATAGGAAAGTGAATCTAGTTGGTATTTTGGAGGGTCAAAAGTGAAAATTTCTCAGTAATTTTCAAAAGCGGCTTGAAAAGCAAGATAAAAATTAAGGAAAAACGGGAATTTTTACACTAAAATATGCTTGACATACGACTTGCGCCCTAGGTAAGAAAAAAAACGCCCCCTTCCCAACCTACATTTCTTCAGTAATAAGTGTATTTGTAAAAAAACACAGGATAGTGTTAACATAAGTCATAATCTGGAGGTGTATTAGGTATACATAAAAAATACATTTAATGAAGCACTTATAACATAATTATAGTAGGTATACCTATTTATTATTAATTATACAAAAACATTAATGTAATAGGTTGTGACATAGCATATATATGCTATATTAGTAGAAATATAGCATATATATTTATTTAAGAATACAATATTTATTTTATTTTTTTTGGCTGAGGCTTCGACAACTAAGGTCATTAGCCTGTGGAATTGTGGGGGGTACTGTAGGTTTTGAACACGTGTGTGTTTATTTTGACATAATTTTGAAGTGGGCACCCTTAGGTATCTGTCATGCCCGGGTGGCGGCCTCTCTCTCCGGACACCGTGACTGCCCGAAGAAAAATGCCACCCGTGGCTGAGTTCGAACTGGCAACGTTGAGCGTCGCAACCGACGCCTTAAAGGTACGTTTTCCCTGTAGGTATTTTATTGGTTTTCTAATTTTCTCTCTCAATAATTTTTGATTGATTTAAAAACAAGATGAACTTTTAACTTTACAATAGCTTACAGACTTTAGTTTCGCTACACTACCTATCATATAATCATAATATTTATACGTTTCATCAACCATACGTTGCCGGAACCACAGAAGTAAATCAAAGCATTTTTAGTGTCCCAAAAGGTGATGTCAGACACAAAAATAAAAAAACACATCATTTTAAAATCAATAAATTCATTGCTCCGCTCAGAATCTAAAATTTACACTCACGTTGAAATACTGTTGACTGATGAAATAGTTTGCTGAATTATCCAGCATTCCAGCTATTAGGACATTATTTTAGATATCCATTTTAGAAGTTTTTTTATTAACATTACCAAGTGATGATTTACATAATACCTACTGTAATTAAAATGTACTCTCTGATCGAAAAGAATAACCATCAAGATTCATATCCATATGTAGAATTTGAGTTAAGAATTTTTATTTCTTGTCCTATGTCTAACAGTTCTGCTGAGAGATCTTTTTTAGTCTTAAAATGGATCAAGTCCTATTTGAGATGTCAATGAAAAAGCTCGGCGTAAACATTTTTAATTTTAATATATTCTTATACATTTTATAAAATTTTAAGGGAATTCTTTTTTAAGATGTTGTCACAACCTATTACATTAAGGTTTTTTGTAAAATTAATAATAAATATGCCTACTATAATTATGTTATAAGTGCTTCATTAAATGTATTTTTTATGTGTATCTAATACACCACCAGATTATGACTTATGAACACTATCCTGTGTTTTTTTACAAATACACTTATTACTGAAGAAATTTAGGTTGGGAAGGGGGCGTTTTTTTTCTTACCTAGGGCGCAAGTCGTATGTCAATATTATGTGGAATCTTCAACTTTATGAAGCTTATTTAAAGTCTCCATCTAATCTCATACCTCCAACTAAATTGATCAGATGTCGTTTTCGTTCCCGACCAGTGCCCCGCCTTAAGTCGCCGGCCATAATACTTTATAATATTATAAATTGGTCCCCGAGGAATTCATTTTTTGTGCTCGTGCATCGCTGGCAGACTATAATCCGCTGCCGCCTGCCATTCCGTTTTTACGTAATGCTAAGCTGGTTGATTACAGAATGCACAGTCCTTCGGATCATGTTCTACATAAATATATGATTATCACCAACCAACGTTAGTCGTTCAATTATAATATTATGACTACGTAGGTCAGATATACTTGCTAAATTTTATCATATTTCGTTATTTCGCAGAAAAAATTACGAGCAGCGCCGCTAAAATGTCTCATATTTCTTGCTACATTAAATTACACTTATTGACACACAAGTTTTAAAAAGATATTATGGTATTTTGATTTTAAAATACCACTTACCAGTAAAGGTATATTTAGACTGGATAACAATTTAGAAGTGTATCGGACAGCCCATGGACAACAGCACAAGTGCACAACTTAATGTAAAAGGAATCAAAAGAAAATATGTTAACAATATACAAACATAGGATTATCATGAAATAAAAATAAAAATTTTATAATAAGCATTTTATAATATTAAAATTACATTTTATCTTCAAAACTAAATCTAGGTGGTTAAAAAGAATTTATCAAAACCTTGATTCACCAACATCAAGAGTGTAAGATATATATATATATAGATAGAGATATAGAGAAGTGATAGATAGAGACAGAAAAAGAGAAAGAGATAGAGAGAGAGAAATATGGCAAAATCAGAGGAAACAAATATAACATTATATTATAACATGATCAGCAAAGTTAGGGTTGTGCGAGGAAGAATTGCTGATGATCACTTCCCCGCCGTACAAATTAATACTGTTTACATAAATATTAAATAATAACTATACACACAGACCGGTCGATTTAAACCAAACTAAATAAATTACTAATATCGTACCATTGTAACTTGTAAGCCATACACATCGTAATCATGACAACAACAATAATCAACCCTACGTAAAATTTTCGTTCGATTTCGCCGGGAGAAGTTGTCGGTAAATCACGTGTAATCAAGCACAAAAACTACGATAATAAGTAGCGCCCATAGGAATCAACAATTATTATAAAACGCGCGTATACCTACACTACGCACACGAATATTGTATATAGCATTATAGCAATATAGCATATTATTAGCATATATTATATAATGGGATATGTCGGTTGTAAATTGTAATAATAATAATATATACCTACTATTTATTATCATAACGAAATCAATAATATTATTAGGTACCTATATAATATTTTATATTAGATTATATAACAATAATAAATAAAGATTTTTGTTTTGATTATGGAATCTCATCCCATGGTTATATAATGTTTGGTGTGTATAGGAATACTATGTTTCGACAAAATAATATAATCATTATATTATGACATTGACGGCTACCGAACGTTGTTACAATTGTATTTAGATGACTCTCATCAGCTTGTTCGAGGTATTTTTGTTTCGCTTTGCGTGATCGTCGCTGCTCAGATCCGCAAGTACCCTGTCACACCACGATTTCGTTGGAGTCACTGGCATATTGGTACAGTCCTGAAACGTGTGACATCAAAATATTAGTTATCAATTATCATAATGTGTGGATTACTTAATGACTATTCTGATAAGTAGATTTAGTCGACAATGTTTTAAAGTTTGAACTTTGTATAGGGAGAATTCGTTTTAATTAATGACTATATATTATATTATTAGAAAAATTATGAAATACAAGGTACAAATGTTTGGTTTATCCTTTATCATTTATATTCATTAACAGTAAACACAACTTGATATCAGACCCAATGCAAATAAGATGGTTACTTTCACTATCACTATGATCTATAACTCTATAAGTTTTCACATATTTTATTCACGAACAAAAATTAATAGTTGTACTAAAACTAGGTACTTTAGACTAAGACTAGTTTAGACTTCACTAGTTTACTGTAATACATATTATTAGGTTGTGCCTAATATAATATGCGACTCATAAATAAATATATGTAATATTAATATTACCTACTTATAGTTATATATTATATATTGATATTACATTGAATGGTAAATGGTAATACTGCAGTATACTATGTTATAGAAGTAAAATTATATACCTATCGGTTTTAAAAATATTTTATGGAGAGTAGTTATTTAGGTACAGTACCTATTGGGAAAAATCTCAAATTAGTGTAATGAAAACCTAAGACACGATTGATAACTGCATATACACTAAAGGGAAGGGACCGCTATCACGGAAGCGTAGATGTCCCACCCAAATTATAGAAAATGTTTTTCAATATTTGTTACAAAAGATATAATTTCTGTAATTATACAAATAATTTATCTGTTTAATGGATATAATTTCTGTTATTACAAATTACTTATTTGTTTTAACGGATATATTTTCTGTTATTAAAAACAATGTATGTGTTATAACGGATAAATATATATAAATATTAAAAACAAATACGTCATTTGTAATAACAAAAAATATATCCGTTAAAACAACAAGTACAGACGTACAGTCGTTGCCAGATAAATTGAGACAGCGGCGGAGGCGCGATAAAGGAAAATCAGTGGTTCTCCGTATTTGAATATTATTACCGAAAATACATCAATAAACCAACAATTGTCACAACAATTATTTTACTCTATTAATTTAAAATCAAATATTTTGATAATAATCTTTTATTTAAGAACAAAAAGTAGAAATTGTAAAATAATACAAATAATATAATAATAATAATAATGAATACAATTTTTTGCACTAAGCCGGGTTCGAACTGGTGACTGCGAGCGTCGTAGACAACTTTCTAACCTTTGCACCACCCTACCAGCGACAAGTTTGGGCTACACTTACTGAAAAGTGTCGCCGCCGTCTCAATTTATCTGGCAACGACTAATTTGTAATAACAGTAATTATATCCGTTACAACAGATAAATTATTTGTAATAACAGAAATTATATCCGTTATAACTAGAGCAAGGACTTTCTTGAATTCGCATATTTTTTCTGGTTAACTTTATCGTATGCAGAGTAAGTACACAATACACTTCACAACGCTTGTGACCAAAAGCTCAACTTTTTTAGTGCATATTTTGACATTTTTGGGTTTAAAGGATATAATTTTGACTATAAGAGCATATCTTGAAGGTTTTTAAAAAAATTTAATAGGTACTTCGGTGAATATTTTTCACGAATCAAGGACAAACATTATTATATTTAACTGTTTCTACATAATTTCTCATAAAGACGATAGAGACTCATTTTATCTTAATTGTGAATGGGTAGATTAGATTACAATAAAATGATATCAAATTATTAATTAGGTTTCTTTTTGTATTTTTGTATAACAAATAACAAATTATATAAGTAGCAAAATAATTATTTAGTTCTAGAACATCGCCACGTGTGTTTAAGTTTTATCGTGTGAATAAATCAAGTTACTAAACTTATAGAGATAATATAAGATCATTAAAATTAAATATTTAAAGAAAAAATATAATTTTTAGAGCTATAAATTGTTGTGTTTTAATTTTTAACATATTTAACCGCATATTTTAAATTTTTGATGCATAAGTGGCATATTTTTAAATGCATATTTGATGATTTTTTAGCATATGAAAGTCGAATGCTTACGAAGATTTGAAAAAATTAAGTAGTCAGAATGAAGACTGCTAATTTTGTACTTTTTATGAGCACATTTTTTGATAATTATTAATTTTTTAAGATTTTTTATCAGTCCATAAGGAAGAACATTTTTCATTAATAGTAATTTTAGGTATAAAAATTGTGAAAGAGTGATTTTTTTTTCTAAGTTTAGCCCAAGGTGAATGTTAAAGAGAAATGTTATTTCCAATACATTATAATTACATTTGTTAAAACTATGGATTGGTAGGTTTTTGGAATGATAACATTAGGTACATAACATTTTTAAGTAGAATTAATAGGAGTCTGGTGTAAGTCAGCCTTTTTAACAAGTCTCCTGAATAGATTGATGTAACATAACCGTTAGTAAACAAACAATCAAGATATCTACCATTAACATTACTTTTATTATTAAATTGCTTTAACTTTAAAATATTTAAATAACAATTTGATATAGTAGATCCAGCTAAACGATTTTGACTTAAGGTATCCTTAAGCCAATCAAATGTATTTAGATTGAAATCACCTACTATTAGAAACTGTCGACAATTAATGTTAAGGCTATAGATTCAATAATCAATTAAATCACAATGATCAGAGTAGCTATCAATGGCCGCAGAAGGAGGTATACAAACAGATAATTGTTCATACATTAAATTCCTTAAAACATAAAATGAATTCAATATACTAGACAGATATAGATATTAAGATATACCATATTATGTAGGTTGATTGTTACAGAAGCTATAAAATGATCTATAGTCTTGTTTGGTGTTGTCCAGCACTTTTTTTATTATAAATTATAATACGATTAATATAGCTAGTACATACTAAGTTGGGGAGATTAAATCGTATAATGAAACATCAAATAGATGTATACCGAAACCAAATAGTTAATAGTTTAATCATTCAACGTTATTTTAGTCTAACTAATCTAACCTAACCAAAAACTAACCTTAGAGAGCCTAAACAGTACAAAAAATAAAAACTTTTTGACATTTATAAGTATATTGATTAATAATTGTTATATGATTTACTTACGATTATGTATTTCTTAGGAGTGACGTTGTCTTGAATAAAAGATGTTTGCGTTGATTTTTTTATTAATGACGATGTGATTTTATCGTCTGAAGATAATAAATATATAGCGAAGTCAAAACCTTTAACCAAATCTGTTTGTGTTTTGATTAAGTCTGGAAGAACGAAGTAAATTAAAATAAAATATTATATTATATGTATGAAAATTAACGAACAAAATATGTTTACCTTCATCAAAATCGATGTGATATTTCTTAGTTATATAATTATCACGATGTTCCATATTTTCCACCAAGTATTGGGCATTTTCTTTGTTCGCTTCGTCGTAAAATACTATTACATTATGTATAGTCTTCTCCGCTGTAAACATCGTAAATAAAAAACACACACGTAAACAACATGTAAATAATTATAGAAATAAAAAAAGTAGTGAAACATATTATATTGTCGTATTTTATTGTTTTCATAAATATTATTTTAAAAAAACCTTACATAGCGCATATTTATCACTTTCTAATTTTTTATTCATCTTTTGATACGTCAAGTAGAACCACCGGCGTTTCCAAACGATCAAAATTAACGCAATCATGACAAAAATGATCAATTTAAGGTCTCTTTGCACTTTTTTAACGGATTGTTCGTAGTTAAACACTAAACAATAAACAAATAAACATATATTAATGACAATCGATATAACTATAATAATATATAAAATGATGTAATGTTTAAATATTTAAAATTTAAAATTAACCATCATCAGTTTGACGTATTGTGGTTGGAAAAAAATATTGCTTATGTCACATAAACTACAAATACATATAATAAGTTACCATTTCCCCATATGTTATGTAATAGTCACAGGATATAATATTTGTATATATATATATACTTATTACTTATAACTTATAAGATAAACTATAATACTTATTTTATTTTTTTTTTAAATTCTGAGAGGAGCGATGAATGTATTGATTTTACAATGATGTGTGTTTTTTTAATTTATTATTTGTGTCTGTATAGTGTGTAGATACACGATAAGTATGTAGTTGAAATAATGCTTTGATTTTCAACTTCAGTATATTGTTCGATGGGAAAGTGAATCTATAGTTGGTACATTGGTCAAAATTTTAAATTCCCAGTAATTTTCAAAAGCGCCGGGAAAAACAAAAAAAAAAATGAAGGAAAAAATAGAATTTTATGCAAAATCGGTATTCGACAAAATCAATTTTTTTACACCAAATTTGGTGTAACTCTACCGTAGTTATATGAATTTTTTACTGAACGTTTATATTAGAATTTTCTATACTAATAAACTGTCTTCGCTCAAAATCATTTTTCGTGTACAATAATGATATTATTATATCGTTGAATTCAAATTTAACATCACATCCATTACAGTCACTCACTTGGAAAATTACTGTACAGCAGAGCGACTTCCACTTACCCGCTTTTTTCTTTTTTTCATATTTATTAAAAATTAAACAACGGTTCATTGACTGTTTGGGATGTATGATAAAGATTATAGGTACAATACTTATGTCCAATTTTGATTATGCTCATGTAATATTATATTAGGTAGGTACATTAAATTTGTTAGTACTAACTAGCTTCAGACAGTCAAATACAAACAATAATACAACTCACCCGGTTTTGTGATGTTAGTAAACTGTTGCATAATTTGGTCATCAGTATTGCTGATGGAGCACATATACTGTCCATAGTCAGTCTCTTGAATTTTGTTTATGAATAGGAATGCTCCCAATACTTGGTCATTTTCCCTATGAGAAAAAAATATATACAAACATTAAGACGACGCATAATTTCTGCGAATATTTATGTTTGCTGATTTTGTTTTTAAGTATGATATTTAATATTATATGATACCTAATCACTTCTTCTATTCTATATTTTTCGTTTGAAACAATTGTCTGTTTTTCACCAATTTTCTTCCACGTTATCGTGTTGACGGCATCCGGAAGACCTACTTTACCTGCATCAATCGTATTTCAGAATTTATTAAATTATTTTTGTCACGATAATTTATAAACAGAAGGTAATAAACTAGTATGTTGCATACTAGGTGAACAACCATTGATATATTTACCTACGAAACCCTCGCAGTACAGTCTGACAAATTCTCCTGGTAGTGCATAGTGTATATTAGCCATTTCATACGTAGGCAGAGGGTCTTCCCAATAAGACGTAACATCTATAAAATATAATAATTCATATTATCTTGTGGCCATATTATAAGAACACAAATTGAAAATATATTAGAATTATGTTCCATTGAAAGATTTTAATGAGCTAGTTCAAGACATTCCGCTATGTTGTAAATAACAATAAATAATAATCTATTATAGACTAGACGATACAACAAACAAAGAATAAAAATGTTTTAAAAAGTGGATTAGGTACTTTATTACTTAAGGCATTCTTTATTTTCGCAATGGAAGAATAAAATATTGTTGAAAATTCCCATACAATAAAAATTTGTGAATAATATTGTAGGTAATTAAATTTTTTAATTTATTAAAACATTTATAAAATTCTATCTTGATTTTTGTTTGATATTTAAATTTTAAAGCAAGTATCTACCAATTGTATTTTCATTTAAAAGTTTTACTGACACCCTTTAATTCTGAGCGGAGAGATAAATGCATAGATTTTACAATAATGTAAGTATTTATTTTAAAAAAATGCTCTAAAAATCAACTTCAATGAAGTTTTATGTCGGCAAATTAGATAAGGTTTGTACTTTTGGGAGGTCAATATTTAAAATTATCAGCACTTTTTAAAACAATTAAGAAACAGATAAAAATAGAATACGAAAATATGTTAAAATTTTAATATTATTATTAAAATAATTGTTTGGAAACCAAAATCGAATACCAAAATATTAGATTGTCTTCAATTTTTTCAATTTTTTCTGTAAATGTAGAAAAACATTTGTGGTTCGGTCAAAAAACTAAAACATTTAATATGAAGTTCCTTTTATGTTGTTAAATTGGAATAAAAACAACATTTGCTTAAGTCATAAAAAGTATAAAAGACATATTAAAGTCACAATAATTGTATGAGCATTAAACAAAAGAATTCGTCAAAGAAAATTGAGTTTGTCAAAAACTGGTTTCTTCTCAGTATTATTAATTATTATGAAACGTACTGGGGAAAAATATATAACTTAGTATGTAGTAAATAATAAAAATATACTAATATACCATTATAATAATTACCAATTAGTAATACAATAAATGCAATGTTTTCGGTAAATATTAAATTAACCTACCGTAATACTATAATTGTAAAATAAATTACTTTAATAAAAATACCAAAATCATTTTGGGAATTCAGGAAATATACTTAGTAATACCGAGAGTCTGCATTCACTCAGAATCGTGTTTTTCGCATTCAGTGATTTATCATTGAATTCAAGTTTAACACATACATTTATACATAAATAGATTACAGTGACTTTACTCAATAACTGAGACCGTACAATATTACTGTACTGCAGGAAAGCAGTTAGATTATCATCCACTCTATTTTCATTTAAATTTAATAATAAATAATGGATAGTATTTTCATACATTATATTAATTTAATTTTAGATTTCAAAGAACATTTTGAAAAATATATTTTTTTATTATTATTAGATTTAATAACGCTTTTACACGCATACTTATACATATTATACGCAATACCCATAAGTATAGGCATTATTGTTAGGTAGTGTTCACGAATTCGTTTTCTTTTAAGAATCTACAAAAAATGTATGGTATATTTTTAATGAATAGTTCAATTTAACACATTCTATGGTGTTATATTTGATTGTTTTAAAGGCATACTATATAATACCTTTTGAGCATATTTTCATGAATTTTTTAGATGTTAAGATCACATCTTAATCCTAATTTTAGATTCTGAGTGGAACGATGGATGTACTGATTTTACAATGATGTGTGTTTTTTTTAATTGTATTTGTGTCTGTGTACACGATAAGTAGTCGAAATAATGCTTCGATTTTCAACTTCAGTATCTTGTTCGATTGGAAAGTGAATATCGTTGTTGCATTGGGGAGGTCAAAATTTAAAATGCCCAGTAATTTTCAAAAGCCCCAAGAAAAACAAAAGAAAAATTAAGGAAAAACGGGAATTTTTACGCAAAATCGATTTTTCACAAAATTGAATTTGGTTTTTGGTGTAACTTTTAAAAAAATGACCGTAGATACATGACATTTTCACTGGTTGTTTATATTTGCATTTTCTATACACGATAATATTTTCAAAATATTTTGATTTATTTTGAACTGTTTAGGGACATTTTCATTTTCCATTTTTTTTTAGTTTTTTTTCTAGAAATATCAATAAAATTTTATTTGTTGGTTAAAAAAGCTTGAAAATTTAATAGAAGGCTCCTAGTATATTGTTTCAAAGGCAGATGAAAAATATTAAAATTCCTTAGTCACAGTTTTTTTTTATCAAGTTTTTTTTTTTTTTTTTTATTTTTAAGAGAAATTTACAATCTATACCTTAGGCACAATAGGTAAATGTGATACAGAATATACATATAAGGTATCAAAACAAATTAATATTAATAATAATAACAGTTTACAATAAATTATATATAACATGTTACGTTTGATGAGCAGCCACCCATTAATGACACTTTCGCTCGTTTTTTTTTTGTTATTTCTATAATATGTATTATACATATTTTATTTTATTTTTTTTTTTTATGCATATACTTAATTTTTTAGTACTTGATTTATACGAGCAAGTCACGGCACCATTTTCGTTTTAACCTTCTTTGAGGGTTTCCGGGGATGGTAATCGGAATAAAAATCCCCCGGAAAAAAAATCCCCCGACGAACAACCCCGGAAAAAAAAATCCCCGACCCTAGGAAAAAAAATCCCCAGTTACAATATTCCTCACAATCACATGCAAATGGTTGAACAAATATATTTTGAACGTTAATTAGCGGATTGGGGTGAGATAATAAGTGGAGGTGGAAACGTTTGTAATACAATTTTGCTTCCTCATGCACTAGAGCGGTGCATCCGAATTGCATGCCAAAAAAATAAATATAAATCGGGTCGTCCGAATTGCATGCCGTCTCTTGGAGGGGTCTGTCCGAATTGCATGCCGTCTCTTGGAGGGGTCTGTCCGAATTGCATGCCGTCTCTTGGAGGGGTCTGTCCGAATTGGATGCCGTCTCTTGAAGGGGTCTGTCCGAATTGCATGCCATCTCTTAGAGGGGTATATCCGAATGGCGAATACACAACTTACTTTTCAACTGGAGGATCGGGATTTTGTTACATTACAATAAAACATATAAATATTGTAGAAGGTGACACTGTGAATAAGAATCTTAAAAATATAAAACTATTTTTTGTTCATCGACAACAAAGGCTATTAGTTAAATAAAACTATTGTAGTTTAGACCTTAGGGTAATCAAGTGAATGTATTTTAAATAATATTATTTTTAAATTTGGTGGTTTTTTTTGACATTTCGGGCACACAATATTACAATTTAAATAAACAAAATAATATATAATAATAATTCATAATAATAAAATATTATTAATCTGTTGTGAAACAGACCGATACCACAATACACTACATTACTCCAATATAGATACTGTTTGGGAAAATATTTACACGGATATAAAAATATTTCAATCCAGAAACTAATCACTAAACAGTTGTAACAACCATACATAAAAGAGCGTTTCTATACATGCATTTTTTTAAAAAAATTAGGAAAGTCCAAAAAAAAGTTTAAGTTGTTTAAGTGCATAGTAAATAAACGTGTGGTGTACGGCATGCAATCCGGACAAAGCCCTCTAAGAGATGGCATGCAATTCGGACAGACCCCTCCAAGAGATGGCATGCAATTCGGACATTTTTATTTTTTGGCATGCAATTCGTATGCAGCCCACTAGAGGTATTTTTAAATCTGTATGAATAGTATGATTAGAAACATAAGGAGGGGCATTTAATAATTTACGAAGCGCTAGATTTTGGAAAGTTTGAATTTTGTTTAGATTGGACTTTTTTGCGTTTCCCCATAGTTGCAGTCCATATGTCCACATGGGTTTAAGTAAGGATTTATAAATAAGGAGTTTGGTACTAGTGTGAGTGTATTTGTTATTATAAATGAGATTTTTTAAAAGACGTAAACGTTGGTTTAAGTTTATTCTTTTTGATTTAATATGCTGGGCCCATGTCAGCCTTCTATCGAGGGTTAGGCCAAGATATTTAGTGCTCTGAGCACTTGGTTATAAGTATTTAAAATTCAAAAATTGAAAAATATGGAAAAATCACGAAAATTAGCTTGAGCAAATTATTTTGAGTTAAGAATTCGTAAAAAATTTTCTTTTTAAATCTAAGATTTTAAAATGTAATACAAGATTCCTTATAAGATTATCAACCTTTATCAAAAAAAATGTCTATAAGAAAGTCAAATTAAATTTTTAGGAGCGTTTGAAATTCAAATTTTTACAACATTGGATATTCACTCGATTTCTCATGTAGCGATTTCCTTATTTTGTTGTAGTTCAAAAACGAATAACTGTAAATACATGAAAATTTCACTGAATGTTTATATTAGCTTTTTCTATACACCATACAATTATGAAAATATTTTGACTCTTTTTGAGCTGTTTACGGACATTTTCAGTTTTAAATTTTTTTTAGTTTTTTTTTCTATAAATATCAATAAAGTTTTATCTGTTGGGCCAAAAAGTGTAAAAATTTAATACAAGGCTCCTGATATATTGTTACAATAGCAATTGAAAAATATTAAAAATACATAGGCACAATTTTTTTTTATAAGCATTTAAAGATTTTAATTACAAAATTTATCAAAATTAATCGAAAATTATCAATCATTGTAATTAATAAATTATAAAATGTTCAGTTTTTATAGCTAAGGATTGCAAATTTAAAACAAAGGTTCTCATAAATAGTTCATACTGTAACCAAAAAATCTAAAAAATATATAACACAGTTATTTTTTACAGACATTTTATATTCAAATTTGGACGAAATTACATAATAAGAAACCTAGAATAACTATTTTAGTTATTTTGTTGTGATTGTATAATATTATCCGCGGGTACTTTAAACTTCTAGAGTATACTACTATATATCTATGATAGTATCAGGGTTTGTTGTTGGCGTATAACGCGTTATAAGTACCTAATGGATATTGTGATATGATTAATTTGGAATTCATTATAGGTCAATTTTTTTTAATACCATAGATATGTATATAATATGTCTTATACCTAGAAGGACATACCGTCTCCGCTCAGAATCGTTTTTCTTATACAATGATATAATATCATTGAATTCAAATGAAATACTATCCATTATACAGTGACCCACTTGCCCACCTTTTTATGAATTATGTTCACAATTATTTTTTTTTAGTTTTTGGTGTAACATATTATAATAGTATATTGGTAGTATATTTATTTATGTGATGTGTTTTAAAATTAATACTGTTTTAGAATCATTATAATTTTAATTAAAATCGTTTATACTTTTGACTCTCGAGTAATGAAAAACGGGAACTTTTGATGGTTGTTGGTATAGTCAATTTATATTCCGAGAATATATTATTATATAATTCCAAAAACGAAATGCTATAATATTGCCTTTGGGTTGGTGAGTACGGTTTTATCAAATTATCTGTTGGAACCGAGATTCTTAGTACTCTGACGTTTTCTTATTTATAATAATATCTTGTTCCGGAAAACTTTCTTCCGCTTACCATCAGATCAATGAACACGTTTGCTTAAAGTTAGAAAGGGAATACAGAAAATGATGAAAACTGTGTATAATATGGATCATTTTTGTAGCTGGAAATGTTTGTTTACAAGATGTTTCAGAGTAGAAAATAAAATAAATTATAGAGAATAATTCCAAGAAAATTATATTTTATGGTTCGATAGTTTGGTTTTAGAATTATTATTCATGTTATTAATATATTATAGGTATTCTTAATTACAAAATTATTTAATGTTATTCAAAACTAAGTTTTGTTTAAGTACATTTTATAATATATAATCTCCCATCGAGATAAAACATTTTAATACCAGCTGATCGCAGCAAAGAGAGCAATCTCCAATCATAATACCGCGGCAGAAACAGCAATCTCCGTTCTGATAATAATACCGTGACAAAAACAGCAATCTCCATTTATTTTATTTTTAGAAGTGAGAGAGTTTTACTATTAGTGATATTATTATTTTTATACGCCATATGACTATATGAGACACTACAATAATTATTATTTAAAAAACGTGAGGTTACTTTTAAAATAGGTAATAGTTTTCATAAATTATTGATTTAAATTTAATTGAAATGAATCCTGAGGTTGTGCAAAGTCCTTTGCATGCACGAAAGAAAGTTGGAAACCCAGATGAGTGGAAACGGAATATTGCTAAAGTTGCTCGGTAAGTACTACTACAGTCCTGTAAAGTATTTGAGTAAAAGTATTTGAATAAAAGTATTCAAATACTTTTTTAAGTATTGAATAACTTTTTAAATACTTTCAGCATGAAGTATTTTGATTGGTATTTTAAATACTTTTTTTTGTATTAAATACTTTTTGGTATTGAATACTTTGGTTTTTTATTTCGAACATTTTATTTTTATTCGAAATAATTTTAGAATGAATTAAGAACACAAAATATGTAGTATCACCAATGGGTGGTTTCTTCCCTCAAAAAAAAATCATACTCAAATACCCTATGGACATTTGCTTATTGTTCTAGTTAAGAACAGATTGTAAATTTCATGTAAAAATAAAAAAAAATGTAATAAACATTTATTTAATAAATAATAAATAAAAATGATTATAAATTTACTACCTATGTGTCTATATTACAATAATTAGAAACCCACTTTAAAAACCAAAAGTATTTGAAAAGTATTCCAAATACTTTTTCAAAGTATTTGAGTAGTATTTGAAATACTATACAATTAAAGTATTTGAGTAGTATCTTAAATACTTAAAAAAAAATGTATTTGAGTACTTACTCAAGTACTTTTCAAAAGTATTCTTTACAGTACTTTATGTATTTTTGGTTTTTGTATAATTTAGTACGTAACTAAGCTAGTACCTACTTAATATTTCTCCAAATAGTCAGGTAAATCTGCTGAGCATTGGTATTATTAATACAGTAAAATATATTATCATAAATCGATAAATAGTAGTGCTGGAAATCTTTATTATATTTCATCTATTTTACTATCAACAATAGTTTTTTTTATTTAATTAGGCTTAAATAATTTATTATACCATCCAACTAAAAATTATGCAATTATTTTTTTAAAACTTAAGTTAAATCATCGTTCAGATGTCGCGATTAAAATAATAAACTATTATGAACTTATATTAACATAAATTACAGATACAAACCAAAAAGCCTGCCCAAATTTCCTGTTTGTGAACATAACACGAATGGATTTCAGTGTCGAACTTTACGAATGCGCGATATAAAAAAATTTCATAACAATTTTTATGCATCAAATGTTAAGACTGAACAAGATGTTTTGATATTAAAATTTACAAAGTTCGGCCCGGTGAAACGTCATCGCCCGAAAAATGATAAACACGCGAGTAAAAAGTTCCATACTAAGTACTATGTTCCTTTTCACCAAGATAATGGAACTTTGAAATCTGTTCAAGTTTGCCAGGCCGCATTCTTAGGAATTATTCAGGTTTCTAGGTCACGTGTTGAAACTGTTATTCGCAATTTTATGCGAAACACAGAATCACCAAAAGAAAATCGTGGAGGGCTTCGGGAAAATAGAAAAGCAGCTTATGTTAGAAAACAAGAAGCCGTTATTAAATTTATTCAAACGTTAACAGTTCAAGAGTCCCATTACTGCCGTTCTAAAACATCTGAACGAAAATACCTTGCTGCTGACTTGAATATACGGAAACTTTACTGGTTATACAATAGACAGGCAGAAACGCATAATCAAGTGAAGAAAACGCTTTTTTATAAAACGTTTAACACTAAGTTCAATATTGGATTTGGCCGTCCTATAACAGATGCCTGTTCAACGTGTATTGAACTAAAATCCCGTATTAAATATGAAAAAGATCCCGAAAAGAAAGCTGCGTTGGAAGCTCAAAAACAACTTCACAGAAAAAGGAAAAATGCCTTCTTCGAGTTGGTACGCGAAAAACGTCCCGATATGGTTACATTATGTTTTGACTGCGAACAAAATTTACCACTTCCTAAAATTCCAGACTCCATCACATACTATTCTAGGCAGCTTTATTTGTATAACTTCACTATAACTGAAGGGTGTTCAAAAGACGTATTAAATAAAGAAACCGTGTGGTGTTACACATGGATGAAGGACGAGTTTCAGAAAGGTTCCAACGAAATTTCTTCTGCCTTAATCCACAGACTTCAGAATTTCACTTTCACCAGTCATATTAAAGTCTTGCGATTGATAGCGGACGGGTGTCCGGGCCAAAACAAAAATTCAATCGTCATAACAGCAATTTCCATGTGGTTATTGAATCATGCACCACAGACATTAGAATCGGTGGAACTAGTGTTTCCGATTACTGGCCATTCATTCCTGCCTCCCGATCGAGTTTTTGGTAACGTCGAGCAAGAAATAAAAAAAAATGAAGAAATAATTTTGCCATGTGAATATCGGACTATTATAGAACGTCACGGAAAAGTACTGCAATTAGGTGATGATGTCGATGTCTATGACTTCAAAGCAACAGCTGGAAAAATTACAAAGCAAACATCAGCTTTACATTTCAAAATTAAAGAGTGTAGAAGATTTTTTTTCGACGTCATAAAAATGGGAGAAATTGTGAAGTGCGTGGTGAACTGGTTTACAAGCATAACGTGGGTGAATACAAAACTATAACTAGGAAACCACACAATTTCAGAAATGTAAAATTATTATACGAAAATATGAACAACCCCGAGTAAAAGCAGAAAAAGTTATGGATGTGAAGAAACTACTGACAAAGCACTTTGGTCTTGATTGGGAAAAATCTGCAGAGAATCTGCAATACTATATCAATTTTTTCAATCGTCAGGTATCAACCCATGAAGAAAGCAACGACTGCAACTCTGATTGCGAATATGTAGAGGATTGTACGGAATTTATAGTTTAACGTTTGTTTTTTTTTCTACTAACACATTTATTTTGTTACTATTTTAGATTCTGAGCGGAGCGATGAATGTATTGGTTTTACAATGATGTATGTTTTTATATTTTTATATTTTTTTTTGTGTCTGTCATCACGTTTTGGGACAGTAAAAGTGCTTCGATTTTCTTCAATAGTACCTTTTCTGATAGGAAAGTGAATCTAGTTGGTACTTTGGGGGGGTCAAAAGTAAACATTTTCCAGTAGTTTTCACAAGCGCCGGGAAAAACAACATAAAAATTAAGGAAAAACGGGAATTTTTACGCAAAATCGATTTTCCAAAAAATCGAATTTGGTTATTGGTGTAACTTTAAAACAAATTACCGTAGATACATGAAATTTTCACTGGTTGTTTATATTTGCATTTTCTATACACGATAACATTTTCAAAATATTTTGATTTATTTTGAACTGTTTAGGGACATTTTCATTTTTCATTTTATTTTAGTTTTTTTTCTAGAAATATCAATAAAATTTTATTTGTTGGTTGCGAAAGCTTGAAAATTTAATAGAAGGCTCCTAATATGTTGTTTCAAAGGCAGATGAAAAATATTAAAAATCCTTAGTCACAATTTTTTTTTATAAGCATTTAAAGTTCAAAAATTGACAAAATATGGAAAAATCACGAAAATTAGCAAATTATTTTGAGTTAAGAATTCGTAAAAATTTTTCTTTTTAAATCTAAGATTTGAAAATGAAACACAAGATTCCTTATAAGATTATCTACCTTTATCAATAAAAAAATCTCTACCGGACAGTCAAATTAAATTTGTATGAGCGTTTGAAATTCAAATTTTTACAACATTGGATTTTCACTCGATTTCTCATGTAGCGATTTCCTTATTTTGTTGTAATTCAAAAACGAATAACTGTAGATACATGAAAATTTCACTGAATTTTTATATTAGCATTTCATATACACCATACAATTTTGAAAATATTTTGACTCTTTTTGAGCTGTTTATGGACATTTACAGCTTTCAATTTTTTTTAGTTTTTTTTTCTATAAATATCAATAAAGTTTTATCTGTTGGGCCAAAAAGTGTAAAAATTTAATACAAGGCTCCTGATATATTGTTACAATATCAGTTGAAAAATATTAAAAATACATAGGCACGATTTTTTTTTATAAGCATTTAAAGTTGGAATTTTGACAAAATTTATCAAAATCTCGAAAATTATCAATCGTTGGAATTAAAAAATTATAAAATGTTCAGTTTTTATAACTAAGAGTTGAAAATTTAAAACAAAGATTCTCTTAAATAATTCATACTGTAACCAAAAAATCTAAAAAATATATAAACACACTTATTTTTTACAGACATTTTAATTTCAAATTTAGACAAAATTTCATATTTAAACCAAGAATTACGATTTTAGTTATTTTGTTGTGATTGAATAATACTATTCGTGGGTACTTGAAACTTCTAAAGTGTACTATTATATATCTATGATAGTATCACGGTTTTTGTTGATGTATAACGCGTTATAAGTATCTAATGGATATTGTGATATGATTAATTTGGAATTTATTATAGGTACCTATTATAGGTCAATTTTTTGTTTAATACCATAGATATGTATATAATATGCCTTATACATAGACTGACATACCATCACCGCTCAGAATCGTTTTTCTTATACAATGATATTATATCATTGAATTCAAATTTAATACCATCCATTATACAGTGACCCACTTGTAACCTACTGTACAGCAGAGCGACACCCACTTGCCCACCTTTTTAATATTACTACTATAATAAGGAAAATCAAAAGTTGTATGATTATTTTAAAAGTTTTAAAAGACTAAGACAGTCTTGATTCCTTTTTTGTTTTTTTAATTAAGAAGAGCGTACTGAATTATTTTATAGTTAAACGGTTGTTTTTGTTTTCTAGCAACAGATTTATTTTGTTACTATTTTTAATATTATTTTATAGAAAATCAAAAGATGAATGATTATTTTATAAGTTGTAAAAGTGTTAAAATATTGTTTGTTTTTAAAATAATAATTTGTTATATTGTCTGTTTAATCCTACTTTTTCTATCAACATGTCTTTTCTATCACGTAATATAATACATTTTCTACGTTTCCGTGGCAAATGATCTCCATGCGTTTCTGTGACAAAAGCGGCAATCTCCGTGGTTCCGCGGCAAATTTGACAAAGTCCATTTTCCCTCCTTTATTATTTAATGTTATCGACATATAACAAATTAAGTGATTGCAGGGAATAACACCAAATACCACTATCAATCAATGAAAAAAAAAATAATGGAAAAATACAAGAAATAAAGGTAAAACAGTTTTTTGTCATTTACCAAAAATCACTGCGTTTGGAGATTGCTGACTTTGGCACGTAACGCATCATGTGATGAAAATCAGCGTTACCAATCGACGCAGAGTAAAAAATTGTATATGAATATTATCAAAACATTTATTTCAAAAAAAGTGGAGATTGCTGACTTTGCCACGTAACGCCTCATATATAACCTATAATTCTATAGGACAACGTACTCTATATGAATTATGATACTTACAATTTAAACAACGTAACTAAATATAATCCGAAATAAGAATGTCAAAATTCATAATAGTAATAAAATGGATTAAACATTCAAATTTTAACAAACATTTTAAGAGGATGCTACCCATGCATTTGTTGTCTTCGTCTTACACACGTACGACATAGCAAATTTTCGTTCACTAGTTTCAATAGTGTTCTGTTAGTTTTGATATTAGAGTGATTTGACCTATTATCAATTTTTTATATATTAACGTTATCTGTGTTTAAACGTTAGCTTTTATTCGAAATTTTAATTTTCAAGTGAGATATGAGCATTTCTAATTTTTGATATTTCACATAGGTACCCATAATCTTGCTTAAAAATGAAAATTTCTAAAAGAAATTAAGCACAGATAATGTTCTTACCTAAAATGTTTATAATAGGTCAATTCACTCTAGTATCAAAACTAACATCACACTATTGGAACTAGTGAACGACAATTTGCTGTCGTGCGTGTGTAAGACGGAGACAACAAATGTATGGGTATATCGTCCTCTTAAGAAATATTTAGTTTAGGTATGGATATAAGCTTGAAATAAAAACTTTAAAATTAAGTTTGAATTGCTGCGACAGCCAACGGCCAAATTAAAGGGTTTATTTATGTAAATATTTCGAGTTAACATTATTATGTCTATTGAGTATATATTTATATAATTTTGTAAGTTATAAAGTTTATCCTGAGGCTGAAGTTTATAATAGGTAGGTACAGAGATACTTAGGTAGAAATGAACATGAACATGGTGAAATACCCTATATGTAAATATTATGGGTATATATAATACCATTATAGTTTATACTAATGTTGCTAGTATAATCACTAATCAGTATATTAGGTATATTATAATATTATGTAGTACACCTACCTACTTATTTACATATTATGTTTTCATTATTAAATATTCATTGTATAATTAGGTAAGAGAACATATGAAAACATTCAAATGTTTATACATTGTTATGTAAAAAGATATCAAATATTAATAATAATATGTTGTTGTAGTCTTTTCCTATTGTTATATTGTATACTATGAAACACAAACTAAAAACACTGTAGCCAGTTAAAATTTGTTCAAATCATCAAAAACCTTGTTAATAGATATTTTTATATATTTATTTATACCTATATTTATATTTTTAGTTATTTTTAATAAATACATTTCAATTAAAATATTTTCATTTTTCGTAGTAAATGAATTAACCACTTATTTTTTCAATAAAAATACATTTTATATTAATCCACAATCTACATTATGAATTATAAACTTAACCATACGCAGCTTTTTTATTGAGTTTAAAACCAAATAGTTTATTTCATGTCTCTAGTGTCCCCGGGGCATCAATCAATTTATTTAATGCTGTTTCTTCGATTATCTTTCTGATATACGTCCAAGTCGGTTCAATTCGTTCACGTCGTATTATGTCACTCAATGTTCAGTGGATAAAAATGTAAAAATGTTTTATTGCATTATCATCTAGCACTTCGCTGTATAATTTCAATTTTTATGTCAGAATCGTTATTACTTAAGTAATTTAAAATATTTTAATTGTTTAATGTCAGGTCACATAAAAATTGATTAATTTAACAGTTCACTAAGATTTAATGAACCAATCAGGAACCTGAGCCACTAAATCTTGTTTAAGGGACCATTATTATTAGCTCACTGTTGATTTGGGCGATTGTAAATTGCGCCCACAGTGAAGAGGTAGTTTAAGTACTATGGAAGTAAATTGCGCCAGGCATTTACGATAATTAACGTTTTTATATTTATTCATTAAATGTTTAGTGATTGTTCATACAACCCGGCATAAGAGCAACATTTCTATAACTTTACGAGGAACAATTGACATAAAATATTTTATAATTTTCAATTTTAATGAAATGTTCGTATATTACTTAGGTCATATATATAATAATATAATATATATGTTACGATAAAATATATGGTTCAGTCGGTTCAGACCATTTAGCATTCACCATTTTAGCATGCATTTAGAGTATTTGAATTATTATTTTAAGAATAAACTAGGTACTCAAAGTAAAGCTGATATCTTGTATTAAAAAATAAGGACAAGCAACAAAATGTATAGCAATATTGCAAATGTACTAAGTTCGTCATGCTTACATTACGTTATGAATTGTAAACATTAAAAGCTTATTAATTATTTTCTAGGGCAAATGAATAAAGGTACCTATGGAAAGGTCCCTTAGAACTAATGTATTTATTCGTTGATACTTGATCAAGACATCGCATAGACGTACTCCCCCTATAAATATTTAGTGGCTCATGAGCAAATCATGATTGTGGTATAGGTACCTACCTACTAGCTACTACATTACTACTGGTATGCAAATGCAAATCACATATTAATCATTAGTCATAATTCATGACCGTCAGGTACACTATTATTTCTTTTATATTAATATAATAATCATAGGCGAGAGTGCGAGACTATACACTTCATCCGTAGCGGCAGCCTAGTTACCTAATAACCGGCACTAGAGCTATTGTAGGACTATTGGTACGGTCCACAAAATGCGTAATAAAATAAATTAAAAAAGCGGAATACCTACTGGTACTCTTCAAAATATAATTTTTAGGAGTTCTAAAATATTTACATTGTTCATATAATTTTAAATATTCTGTCATTCGTCAATTAGTTAAATTGATATATGTTCAAAATAAATAATCATAAAAGTAATCAAAATTAAAATAAAACATAATATAAATACATAAAATTAGATACAATAAAATGTATACAGTAAGACTTCAGTAAGACGGAAACCCTGATAACATGGACAATTTATTTAGTCCCGATTCAAGTAACATAATGAATTTGAACCCCGTCAAGTCAGAAGCTCCGTTAAGACGGAAACATTGGACGTTCCCCAGCGATTCAGTCTTAACAAAGTTTTACTGATTATAATTTATGAACAATTATAATTATTATTATCGGGCACCGTCGCCGGTTCGAATCTCGGCCACGGGCGGCATGTTATGATACATAAAATAAATCGAAAAAAAGTAAAAAGTAAAATTTTTCAAATGATTATATAGGTTAATAACAAAAAAAGATCAAACCAAAAAAATTTATGAAAAATATGGGAATTTTTACGTAAAACCAGTTTTTGGCTAAATCTATTTAAAAAATCGATGTTTTGTTTTTGGTTCTACTCCAAAAAAAAATAAAATAAAATATATGAAATATTCACCGTATGTTTATATTATCATTTTCTGTAAGTATACGCTTACATTTTAAAATTAATTAGACTATTTTTGAGCTATTTATAGACATACAAAAATATTATTAGTTTTTTTTAATATTATGGATAAAAACAATTTCGTTTTTCATAAACAATCATATTATATCACGACACTTACTGAGTATAGCAGAGCGATACCCAATTGCCCGCTTATTTTGTGGTTGTTTTTCTTAATCATTTTGAAAAGTTATATGACATTTTAGTTTTGACCTCCTAAAAAGTACCAACAACATCCAGTTGACTACCAGAAACCACTCTTAAAGTTGAAGTCTGATACATTTTCATTGCTTCAAAAGGTGTTGATAGACACGCTCAAACATCAAAAAACATCATTGTAAAATCAATACATCACTCCACTCAGAATTCCACTCAAATATTTACTGGAAAGTCGTGGTATACCTATTTACATTTTACAAAGGAAATTACACAAACGAATACATGAATATATAAGTATAAGTGTATAACCCTTATTTATGTACCTTTGATAATATGTAATAATTTACCCAATAAGTCATAAGTAATAACATTACTTATTTCGTTACATCATTATATTATATTATACTTTCTTATACCATTTGAGTGATAATCAAGCATGGTTTTGAACTTTTTGTAAAATATCCGAGAATATTGATGTACGCGCTCCTACACAAAATATAATGTTAATTTATAAACTATAAACTATAAGTTATTAATTATTAGTTTATTTTTTAATGGCACCCTTACTTACGGCCAATGTACATTGGATTTATACTTTTATAGGTATACAAAAGTGATAGTTTAGTGATTGAATTCTTTTAAATATATATAATATATTATTATAGTACATATTTTTACATTTGTATGACTTATAATTATATGATATTATCATGAGTAGGTATGTTTTTTTAAAATACAAATTAAATAATCAAGTAGATATTGATCGGTTTTGAGTATCTTCTATATACACGCATGTTTAGTATGACTACGTATAATAATAGAGTAGGTAAATATTATTTTTTAAACACAAAATTTGTATTGATCGAGCTGTAAGTGTTTTAATTTTTTTTCCTGTAAAGTCATAAATATATAATAATAATCAATAATTTGGATTGTTAATTTACGGACTAACAATATTCGAGACTTACAAATCGATATTAATAATCGTGAACAGAACTAAGGTCATGATGCTCACGCTACGGACGGATGTAATGTTGTATTGGGGAAACGAAATATAACTTCCTGTCTGACCATCTATATTAACAGTTAAGAATCTAAACTTAAGAAAAAACTCAAGATGACTACTGTAGTAGGTACCTATATCATACACACATAGTTAAACTTACACACATAAAATATACATAATCTATTATTTGTTAACATTTGTATGGAGATTTAAAATAGTTTTTATTATTAGAATATACAAAATATTACTATTTTATGAATATTCAAATACCATTAAAATAACCATTATTATATATAAAAAAAGTTAATTAGATAAAAATTAAAAGGATATTCAATTCTAGAAGAATATCGGGTAATAAAAGTTTTAGATTCTGAGTGAAACGATGAATGTATTGATTTTACAATGATGTGTGTTTTTTTTTTTATTTTTTTTTTTATTTTTTTTTTTATTTTATTTTTTATTTTATTTTTTATTTTTTTTGTGTCTGTGTACACGATAAGTAGTCGAAATAATGCTTCGATTTTCGACTTCAATATCTTGTTCGATTGGAAAGTGAATATCGTTGGTGCATTGGGGAGGTCAAAATTTAAATTTCCCAGTAGTTTTCAAGAGCGCCGGGAAAAACAAAGAAAAATTAAGGAAAAACGGGAATTTTTACGCAAAATCGATTTTTCAGAAAATTGAATTTGGTTTTTGGTGTAACTTTAAAACAAATGACCGTAGGTACATGCAATTTTCACTGGTTGTTTATATTTGCATCTTCTATACACGATAACATTTTCAAAATATTTTGATTTATTTTGAACAGTTTAGGGACATTTTCATTTTTAGTTTTTTTTTAGTTTTTTTTCTAGAAATATCAATAAAATTTTATTGTTGGTTGCGAAAGCTTGAAAATTTAATAGAAGGCTCCTAATATATTGTTTCAAGGGCAGATGAAAAATATTAAAAATCCTTAGTCACAATTTTTTTTTATAAGCATTTAAAGTTCAAAAATTGACAAAATATGGAAAAATCACGAAAATTAGCAAATTATTTTGAGTTAAGAATTCGTAAAAATTTTTCTTTTTAAATCTAAGATTTGAAAATCTAATACAAGATTACTCATAAGATTGTCTACCTTTATCAATAAAAAAATCTCTACCGGAAAGTCAAATTAAATTTTTATGAGCGTTTGAAATTCAAATTTTTACAACATTGGATATTCACTCGATTTCTCATGTGGCAATTTCCTTTTTTTGTTGTAATTAAAAAACGAATTACTGTAGATACATGAAAATTTCACTGAATGTTTATATTAGCATTTCCTATACACCATACAATTTTGAAAATATTTTGACTCTTTTTGAGCCGTTTACGGACATTTTCAGTTTTCAATTTTTTTAGTTTTTTTTTTCTATAAATATTAATTAAGTTTTATCTGTTGGGCCAAAAAGTGTAAAAATTTAATACAAGGCTCCTGATATATTGTTACAATATCAGTTGAAAAATATTAAAAATACATAGGCACAATTTTTTTTTATAAGCATTTTAACATCGAATTTTGACAGAATTTTTCAAAATCTCGAAAATTATTAATCATCGTAATTAATAAATTATAAAATGTTCAGTTTTTATAGCTAAGGATTGAAAATTTAAAACAAGATTTCACGTAAGTAGTTAATTCTCTTACCGAAAAATCTAAAAAATATACAATCACAGTTTATTTTTATAGTCATTTTATGTTCAAATTTTGACGAAATTACATATTAAAAAACCTAGTTATTTTGTTGTGATTATATAATATTATTCGTGGGTACCTACTTGAAACTTCTAAAGTGTACTATTATATATATATGATAGTATCAGGGTTTGTTGTTGGTGTATAACGTGTTATTAGTACCTAATGGATATTGTGATAATGTGATATGATTAATTTGGAATTTATTATAGGTCAATTTTTTTTTAATACCATAGATATGTATATAATTTGTCTTAACCTAGACTGACATACCGTCTTCGCTCAGAATCGTTTTTCTTATACAATGATATTGTATCATTGAATTCAAATTTAATAGCATCAATTATACAGTGACCCACTTGTAACCTACTGTACAGCAGAGCGACATCCACTTACCCACCTTTTTTTTTTTTGTATACAAATATAAACTGAAAATGTAGTCCTTTATTTTTAAAGATGAATACAAATAAACGCAGAACGATCTAAAAAAAAAGATTAATTCAATTATTTATATTCATGTAAATCCTCAATCCTGAATAAACCATTTGATAAATATTCTCAGAACAATCTCTGTATGTATAGAAATATACTTGGGTGATATATTTAGTATACAGGATGGTTCAACGAGAATGCTCACCCCTATTTTTCTTTCAATAATTTTACTCAAATTCTGATATTTGACATTCATAAGTATAATCAAGCACTATATTTTCAAATACTTATATTTTTAGATTCTGAGTGGAACGATGAATGTATTGATTTTACAATGATGTGTGTTTTGTTTTATTTTTTTATTTTTTTTTTGTGTATGTGTACACGATAAGTAGTCTAAATAATGCTTCGATTTTCAACTTCAGTATTTTGTTCGATTGGAAAGTGAATCCAGTTGGTGCATTCGGGAGGTAAAATTTTAAAATTCCCAATAGTTTTCACAAGGGGCGGGATTAAACACATAAAAATTAAGGAATAATGGGAATTTTTACGCAAAATCTGTTTTCCAAAAAATCGATTTTAGTTTTTGGTGTAACTCTAAAACAAATGAACGTAGGTATATCATGAAATTTTCACTGGTTGTTTATATTTGCATTTTCTATACAAGATAAAATTTTTAAAATATTTGATTTGTTTTGAACTGTTTAGGGACATTTTCATTTTCCATTATTGTTTAGTCTTTATTCTAAAAATATCAATAAAATTTTATTTGTTGGTTTCGAAACCTTGAAAATTTAATAGAAGGCTCCTAGTGTATTGTTTCAAAGGCAGATGAAAAATATTAAAAATCCTTAGTCACAATTTTTTTTTATAAGCATTTAAAGTTCAAAAATTGACAAAATATGAAAAATCACGAAAATTACAAACTTATTTTGATTTAATAATTCTTAAAAATTTGTATTTTTAAATCTAAGATTTGAAAATGTAATACAAGATTACTCATAAGTTTGTCTACTTTTATCAATAAAAAAATCTCTACCGGAAAGTAAAAATAAAATTTTTACAACATTGGATATTCACTCGATTTCTCATGTAGCGATTTCCTTATTTTGTTGTAATTCAAAAACGAATAACTGTAGATACATGAAAATTTCACTGAATAATGTTCATATTAGCATTACCTATACACCGTACAATTATGAAAATATTTTGACTCTTTTTGAGCAGTTTAAGGACATTTTCAGTTTTCAATTTTATTAGTTTTTTTTTCTATAAATATCAATTAAGTTTTATCTGTTGGGCCAAAAAGTGTAAAAATTTAATACAATGCTCCTGATATATTGTTACAATTGCAATTGAAAAATATTAAAAATACATAAGCACAATTTTTCTTTATAAGCATTTAAAGATCGAATTTTGACAAAATTTATCAAAATCTCGAAAATTATCAATCATTGTAATTATGTAATAAATTATAAAATGTTCAGTTTTTATAGCTAAAGATTGCAAATTTAAAACAAAGGTTCCCATAAATAGTTCATACTGTAATCAAAATATATAAAAAATATATTAACACAGTTATTTTTTACAGACATTTTATATTCAAATTTGGACGAAATTACATAATAAGAAACCTAGAATAACTATTTTAGTTTTTTTTTTTGTGATTGTATAATATTATTAGTGGGTATACTTGAAACTTCTAAAGTATACTACTATATATCTATGATAGTATTAGGGTTTGTTGTTGGTGTATAACGCGTTATAAGTACCTAATGGATATTGTGATATGATTAATTTGGAATTCATTATAGGTCAATTTTTTTTTAATGCCATAGATAAGTATATTATTTGTCTTATACCTAGAAGGACATTCCGTCTCCGCTCAGAATCGTTTTTCTTATACAATGATATAATATCATTGAATTCAAATGTAATACCATCCATTATACAGTGACCAACTTGTAACCTACTGTACAGCAGAGCGACACCCACTTGCCCACCTTTTTTATCATTTATGACGTGTTCCTGTGGCGTTAAAATTATATATGATGTGAATATAGTAGTTATTTTCTACTGAATGAAATGTATGTTTATTTACAGTGTTCAAACAATATTACATAATTTATACACTTATTTCGCTAACAGGCAAATAATAAATACCATAATAATAATATAGGATTAGTATACTTATTTATTAGGTACCTACAACCCAAAGTCCTATACTCATATTTTTATTTTGACCCAACCAAACATGCTCACCCTTTTTATCTTATAATAATACATTTACACAAATTCTGATTTTTAAAATACTTTTACAAGGTACCTACCTACTTTTATACAATTTAAAAGTCTGTTACTGCTAATATAAACTTATTTATTTTAAATAAGAACCACATATTTTTACAGTAAATTGTAAAGCAGGGGAATTTCCTTCAATGTTGATATATTATGATACCCAAAAGAGAATGAGAAGTTTCCAAGAATTATTAAAATGTATAATACAGTATAATTTAATAAATTAATATATTATACTATACTATTATATAAAAATAATAGCATTTTAATAAAAGTTTTACACAAAATATAAAATACTAGCTGTCACCCTCGGGCTCAGGATAGTTGTTTGCAAATTGTGGGGCTGTTTCGTGGCTCCACAAAATTCTGTCTATCAATCTTGCAACATTTTTTTTTAGATTCTGAGTAGAACGATGAATGTATCGATTTTACAAAGACGTGTGTTTTTTTTTTAATTTTTAATTTTTTTTTTTTGTGTCTGTCATAACGGTTTAGGGCAGTAAAACTGCTTCGATTTTCTTCAGCAGGATGTTATTTGATGGGAAAGTGAATCTAGTTGGTGCATTCGGGAGGTCAAATTTTAAAATTCCCAATAGTTTTCAAAGCGACGGGAAAAACAGCATAACTGCAATTAAGGAAAAACGGGAATTTTTACGAAAAATCGGTTTTCCTCAAAATCGAATTTGGTTTTTGGTTTAACTCTAAAACAAATGAACGTATATACATAACATTTTCACTGGTCGGTTATATTTGCATTTTCTATATACGATAAAATTTTCAAAATATTTTGATTTGTTTTTATTATAAATGTCAATAAAATTTTATTTGCTAGGTAAAAAAGCTTGTAAATTTAATACAAAGCTCCTATTGTGTTGTTACAATGGCGTTTGAAAAATATAAAAAATCCTTAGTCACAGTTTATTTTTATAAGTATTTAAAGTTCAAATATTGACAAAATACGGAAAAAGCGAGGAATTTTGCAAATTATTAATTAGAAATTCATAAAAATTTTTCTAAAAAATTTAAGATTTGAAAATGTAATACAAGGCTTTTCATAAGTTTGTCTATCTTTATCAAAAAAAAAAATGTCTACCGGAAAGGAAAATTAAATTTTTTTGTGCATTTTAAATACATATTTTTACAAAATTTGTTATTCACTCGATTTTTCATGTAACGATTTTCTTATCTTAATATAATTCAAAGACGAATGACTCTAGATACATGCAAATTTCACTGAATGTTTATTTTATTATTTCTTATACTTGATAAAGTTTTCAAAATATTTTGAAGCTTTTTAATTATAAAATATTTATGAGCTGTTTAAGGGCATTGTCAGTTTTCAATTTTTTATTTTTTTTCCTACGAATATCAATAAAGTTTTATCTGTTGGGTCAAAAAGTGTAAAAATTTAATGCAATGCTCCTAATATATATTATTACAATAGCAGTTGAAAAATATTAACAATACATAACCACAATTCATTTTCATAAGTATTCAAAGATCAAATTTCGACAAAATTACATAGGTATTAAATAACCTAGAGTAACTATTTTAGTTATTTTGTTGTGATTGTATAATATTATTCAAGGGTACTTGAAACTTCTAAAGTGTACTATTATATTAAATCTATGATAGTATCACGGTTTGTTGTTGATATATAACGCGTTATAAATACCTAATGGATATTGTGATATGATTAATTTGGAATTTATTATAGGTAAGTACCTATTATAGTTCAATTTTTTTTTTTGAATACCATAGATATGTATATAATATGTCTTATACTTAGACTGACATACCGTCTCCGCTCAGAATCGTTTTTCTTATACAATGATATTAAATCATTGAATTCAAATTTAATACCATCCATTATACAGTGACCCAGAGTCGTGCAGAGCACCTTTTTTTATGAAGAGCAATTGAACTGTATGCAGAGTAATGTAAAATTGTTAAAAACTTATATTAACCTTTCCGTTACCAGGAAAAAAATTCTGATTGTTCAACTCCTTTAAGTGTAAATGATAGTATATTTTAATGTATAATAGCCATCTCGACCGGCGTTATCCCGTGAGATTCACAGCAGTATATTATCAGCTAGGCAACGGACCCTGTAGACGCCGAAGACGTAAGCGCCAAAATGAAATAAGAAAAAAAAGTTGTATAGTACGAAAGCGCAAAAATCCTAGATACCAGTTAGGTACATTTAGAACTATATATTATATTTCAACTATTTATTGTTGACAATTTTTTATAAGACCGAAAAAATCAATCGATTTATTCAAATTATATTTATTTGTATGTATACTATTTATGACATTTTTAAATAACTATTTATATGAAATATTAATTATGGCGCAAATGGTATGCCATTTTTGTACCACTGGTCTTATTATAGCCGTTTTTTAATTAAAATTTTAAGAAAACTCACATCATTGTAAAATCAATACATTCATCAATCCGCTCAGAAACTAAAATACAGATTTAAAAATAAATATTATAGCACTTTTAGCCTATATAAATTGAAATCAATAGAAAATAATTTCTTATGATATAATTATTATCATGGTATTATGGGATTTTATCAACTATTATAAAAAGTGGAGTCAGCAAAATGTAAAATTTGTATAAATTAACATAGGACTTTATAAAGCTATTTATACAAAATGTTTAATAAATCAAAAATATCTAGTAGCTAGTAGCTACATGCCTATACATAAAGTATTACAGTGAAATATTTTAAAATATAAACCACTTAAAGCTCTATAGTTTGAATTGAAAGCTTTTGAATTGTATTACATATTTACATCTACATAATAACATAAAAACTTGTTGTACAAATAAATATACAGTTGGAAAATACTAGTGCTCCTGATGGTTAAAAATTAAAATACCAGAATGGTCTTAAAATGTTTTAAGTATTTTCGAATGTTCAAATATTAATAATGACTAATAACAATGAATAATAATTGTATTGTTAGATAATAATGTAATGCATTTTTTTATTTTACTTTGGTTTCTTAGCTGAAAAGTATTTTCTTTTGTGAATGTAAGACGGTTAAAAATGGGTGAAACCATAATATATGCCACCAAAAATTTAAAAAAACAAATGTATACCAGTTATACATGTAATATACAATTGTTTTAAAAATGGTATTATATAATATATTATAACATAAAACTACCTTATTCCATTATTGATTATTCGTAATATTACGGTGTAGGTATTGGAAATCCATCCACCCGAAATGAATATTTAAAATTACGTGGAATCTGGATAGACCTGCTCTAAACATCGTCATATTAAATATTGACCGGTGACGTTATTACCTACGTTACAATGTACATCAGAGGTCATTAGAATATAAAATGTGTTACCAAAAAAAAATCAAATATTTATTTTTTTTTTCGAAGTCTTCATTCGCTTTATTCATTAGAAAACACTACCGTAAAATCTAAATAAACATACACATCATCGCTGTACAAACATAAGCTGACGTTAATCGCATTACCGAGAATTCGCATTTAGTTGGTAGAATGTAATTTACTATTAATAAATCCAGACCGGATTATTTAGCAACGTTTTTCATTTTCCCATTAATACAGAGGTGTTATTTTGCTGACACACCATTCATGGCTACGTCATTTACCCGTCCACACTATTAGCCTATAATTTATATTGCTATTAATTATTATCAGATATGTATATACTATGTAAAATACAATATACGACATATTGTGTGATATCTGCTGAGTCATAAACACAAAACATGTAAGATTTAATCCGTAACCGTATCAACACTACGATTATGAATTATCTGTAATCATGTATAATATTAATACACGAAGATACTACTATATATAGGTAGGTATATAACCAATAATATTTATCTTCCGTGGACATATTTGACACTCGTCAATTTTTTTTTTAATAACCTTATTATAATACACAAATTATAGACTGTAGTGTCCTATTTTTTAATAAGTACACAATTTAGCAGTTCATATTATAGCAGACCGACGACCATATTATAGAAATTGTTTTTCTTTTTTAATAACTATAGGAAATATAAAAAGTAGCTATAGGCACACGTTAATTAGTAATTAGATTAATTTTATTACATTATCACACATATATTATATTTTAAACTTGCGTTTTTTAAACGACAAAAACTGTTTTACATACCTATAGGTCATAGGTGCTAGCCACTAGGTACTTAAACTTTAGATAGACTTATTTTATTTATTTGTTTGACATTTCGACTATGGTTATAAATCTAAAACTAACTAAATGCGTGGAATTTTAAATTTGATAAAACAAACTGTCAACTTGTACGTCTTTACACGATATAGGTACGTTCTTACTATTTTGCATTCCCGACTTAATTATATAAGACAAAATAGGTACTAACCAAATGTGACGAGTGTCATTGAATGATTTACAATGTTCGTTTGATTGGCCAGCTGACAAGTATACGCGCCATGGTCGGACGATGTCAAACTCCGAGTGTATATGGTTTGATTAGCGCTTTCGGGATTCAATATGAAACTGGAGACGTCACTAGGCCACGGATAGGGTCGATTATCTTTGAACCTGTAAAAATATTTAAATAATGTCATTATTTCGTGGAATACCATTATATTTTGTGTGTTTGCTTTAGGGGTGTATCAATTGATTTAGTTATTTGTGCAAAATACACCTTTTTTTTTTTTTTTAAAATGGCGTTTATTGAAAATTTACAATCTGTACATTATATACAATAAGTAAATATGATAAGTATAGCTAAAAACAAAAACAATGGCTTTGAATGACGTGTAGGAAGGCTCGCAGTCGAGTCACCCTTTTACAGTGAAATTAATTTTTATATGTAATAATGTATAAATGTGTTTTATTGATTAAGAAGATCTCTGCACCAGTTTCGTTTGAGACGTCTTGTGGGGTTGTCAGGAAGCATTTTGGAGGCCAGTTGTGAAATGAGGTGGTTGTGGTTCCTATGGAGTTTCCCATGAAACCTTTTGTAAAAATTAGTGGCTGTGTCGTGGATGGTTTTGATTTGGAGTTCATCGTGGAGTAATTTGTTCGTTACGTACCAGGGAGCTTTAGCAATGATACGGAGACAGATTGATTGAAAAGCTTGAATCGTTTGAGTATTGGATTTTTTGGCTGGGCCCCAGAGTATGATGCCATATGTCCAAATGGGACGGAGGAGACATTTGTATATAAGAATTTTGTTTTGGAAGTTGATGTTGGATCTTAGTAAGGGCCTGAGTAGGTGAAGTCTGCTGTTTAACTTTTTTCGCTTGTCCTTAAGATGAGGACCCCAAGTAAGTCTTCTGTCGAGTGTAAGACCGAGATATTTGACTTGGGTGCAATGCGGAATAGTAGAGTTGTTCAAGGTGATCGGAGGGCAGTCTAGTGGTCTTAGAGAAAAGGTAATATGCGATGATTTGGTTTCGTTGATTTTGATCCCCCATTTGTTGAACCAAGACAAAAGGGTGTTTAGGTGGGTTTGGATTTGTTGACTGGCAATGACAGGGTCAGCATTTGAGGCAAGTATGGCTGTGTCGTCTGCGTACGTTCCGATGAGAGTGAACTGGTTAACTGGTATATCCGCAGTGTAGAAAATGTAGAGAAATGGGGCAATGTCACTGCCTTGAGGAACGCCTGCTAGAACGCTATGTTGGGTTGACAGTTTGGCGTTTATTCTGACTTTGAACGATCTGTTTTCGAGGTAAGATTTTAGGAGTAGGTAGTAAGGGGCTGGGAGAATTTTTTTGAGTTTGAACAGTAATCCTTGGTGCCAAACGGTGTCGAAAGCCTTCGCAACGTCTAGAAAAACTCCCGAACAGTATTTTTTTGTTTCAAGTGCCGAGGAGATGAAATCAGTTACGCGGTGAAGTTGATGGGTAGTTGAATGATTGGAACGAAATCCGAACTGAATGTCAGGCAGGATATTTTCTTTTTGTGCTATTGACATTAGCCTTTTTAGGATTATTTTTTCAAACATTTTGCCAAATGCCGGCAGGAGACTAATTGGTCTGTACGAGGTAGGGCAGTTAGAAGGTTTTCCTGGTTTCAATATTGTTATGATAATGGAATGCTTCCACGTGGGGGGGAAGTATGAGAGGCGAAGTAGGGCGTTGTATATGTAAGTCAGCCAGATAATTGATTTAGGTGGGAGGTTCTTGATAATTTTAT
The DNA here is from genome assembly GCA_949089665.1 of Macrosiphum euphorbiae. NCBI lineage: Eukaryota > Metazoa > Arthropoda > Insecta > Hemiptera > Aphididae > Macrosiphum > Macrosiphum euphorbiae. The sequence goes on along the minus strand of CARXXK010000001.1, from coordinate 54,544,306 downwards.
TTGTGATTTTATCATGTCCAGGTGACTTGTTATTTTTCAGGTTTTTAATAATGTTGGAGACTTCGGCAGGAGTTGTGTGACAAGCTGGTAGGGCCATTGGTAGGGGAGAGAGTAGAGATGTATTGACTAAGTCAATGTGATTTAGACTGGGGAGTGAAGAGTGAGGCTTGAAAGAGTCAGCGAGGTGAGAGGCTAATAATTCGGCTTTATCTTGATCATCAACTGCTAGTGAATTGTCTTCTCGGAGTAGTGGTGGGAGAGTTTCCTTATGTTGGAGTAGGGACTTGGTTTTTTTCCAGAGTGTGCCCTTGTTCGGTGAGAGAGAAGCAAGGTGAGATTTATATAGTTCATTTTTGTGGATCTTGAGGATAGATTTGAGTTTATTAGAAAGGGAGTTGTATTTTTGTCTGTCCACCGGATAGTGAGAGTTTTGCCAGCGGTTGCGGGCTCTGCGTTTTTCCGTTATGAGTTGTCTGATTTCAGGTGTGATAAGATAATCTGATTTTGATTTTTGCACAGGTATGGAGGCATTTTTTTTTGCGTTGAGTATCGTTTCTGAGAAATTTCTGATGGCATCGTCGATGTCTGCATGAGATTTTAGCTTGATATTGAGATGTGAGTTACGAGTCATGATGCTACGAAACCTTGGCCAAATAATTTGAGATGTATTATTATTGTTATGCGATGAGATTGAGGCATTTATTTGAATTAGGACTGGAGTGTGGTCAGAAGCTGGATCATTTAGGTTGGTTAGTTTTGCCTGGAGATGATTTGGAAGGGTAGAGATGAAGAAGTCGAGAAAATCTGGGTTGCGGTTCAGGTGAGAAGGCCAATATGTTGGTGCGTGCGGTGCATGAATTTTGGCTTGTTTGGTTCTAATAAGATTCTGTAGAGAACGGCCTCGGGTGTTGATTGTTGCGCAGCCCCAGCAATGATGTTTGGCATTGAAGTCGGCTCCAAGTAGGAATGTATTATTTAGCGTGGATAGATATTGTAGGAGTTCTTTTTCAGGGAATTTTCGGCCTGGAGGAAGGTATGCAGAACCAATGGAGATTGGTATTGAGTCAATAAGCAAGGAAGTGCTTGTTATTTGCATATCGAGTGATGTAGAAGGTTGGGATGGAGTGTGCGCTATTTTGTTAGATATAATTAGCGCTGCGCCACCATGGGCGGTACCATCGGGGTGGTCAGCCCTGAGAATGTTGTAACCGAATATTTTGAAGGCTGAGTTTTTAGTTAGATGCGTTTCGGAGATCATGGCTATGTCGACTTGGTTTTCGATTAACGATATTTGTAGTTCATTTATATTGTTTAGTATACCATTTGCATTCCATAAGAGTATGGTGATAGGTTTGGTAAGTTGGTTAACGGCCATCCTTGATGAATTTCTCGATGACGGTCGTGAGGAGAGAAATCATGGGATTGATTATTGTCTTTAATTCATTGATGAAGGAAGAAAGTTGATTAGTTAGGTTATTTTCAGCAGGTGTCTCTTTTTTGGACCAGTGGTTTGCATGACTTCCCTGCGGTTTGCTGGTGTTGGGGGTATTGGGAAGTGGTGGGAAATTTTGTGAGTTGAGTTTATCTTGAGTGGAATTAGGTTCAGAAGAGGTTTGAGGAGATTTATTATTATTTCTTTGTGAGGGAGTAGTATGTAATTTTCTGTGTTTTAATAGGTCCTTGTGTGATTGGCAGCCTCTATAATTAGCCGGATGGGAGCCACCCAAATACACCTTTTAGAGAATGTTTTAGGAATGCCGATATAGGTAGTAATATGCTATTTACTTAATATACCTATACTGAACGTCATGTTATTAACTTATATAGACTTTACAATCAGTACATATCCTAGTTCTGAGGGGAGGGGGCGAATTTCAAATCCTTAGAGGGAATGCCGTTCAACCTCTCACATGGGGTTGTCCGCATGTCGTGGATAAAAGCCCATGGGGGGGGGGGGGTCCACCAATTTAACCCCCCCCCCTCCCCCGATATCCTCCACTGGCTACAATTAAGTTCAATCAATAGTTTTTCGCCGTTTTCAAGAATCAAGAACACCGAATAAAGATGAAACCATTAGAATTAGTTTAGCAATAGTTATTAATTTGAACAAAATTCCATGAAAAACAGAATTCAGTTTTCGATGAAGCAAAGGCTTCGTTGATTGTAAACAAGAAGAAGTTTTAAGAAAAACAAGCAGTTGGAAAATCAACGTGAGTTTGAACACCACGCTGCAGTACCACTCAGCGACCAAATAATAAAAAAAAAGTGTACACAACTTTTGACTACCTATGCCTGCAAGTTGAAAAATTATTTCGAATTTTTCATCAAGTATACCGCTTAATGTAGTATCTCGTTTAATGACTAATGAGAAATGAAGTAATAAGAAAACGTTTACAGTTTATTTTCCCTTCTATATATTTTTATAATTTCAATCGTATTTTAAACGATGATGACAAATTTGTTACAACGGTTACCCACAATATCCGATCGTCGTAATAAACGATAGAAAATACATAAACAGCGAAACCGGTCGTTATGTTGTATGCTCGATGACGTGTATGCAACAAAAATAATAATATATTATTATAAAAGTGGTACACGATGCGGTGGCGATTGAGACGTATGGCACATCGTCTTGTGCTGTTATAGAGCGATCACCGCCGCCGCTACCTAGCCACATCGAACCAGTTCGCCCCGAGATATTCGCAGAAACCACCGCCGCCGCCATCGAACACGTACCTAACAATATACCTATCTCTCGCGTTTAGGTCATTGAATTTGATGGATTGTATACATCACGGTCTGAGTGTCACATGGTGTTTACACGGCGTGGTATTAAGTGCAACAGCCAACAGTGCGATGTTATATGAGAAAAAACCAAAAGACAATATGGTTAAAAAAAAAAAATAACATAATAAACATTGTCTTAATAATAACAACAATAAATCACGAAATTAAATTTAAAAAAATTGTCAACCGTGCCTTACTTAGGGTTTTAAAATATAAACATACGCTCGTTATAGACTTATATAGCTATAATAAGGCAGATATATAATATCTACTCGTCCAGCGTTCGAAAAAAAAAAACTTAAATTTTACACAAAAAGAGTTGTGTTTATTATGTACATAAAATATAATATTATCAATTATTGTTTATATTACATATTTGTAAAAAATTATATAAAAAAAAAATCTGAGTTAATGAGAACCTTATAATATTTTAGGTTATATTAATTAAAACTATAGATTATATTCAGTAAAATCATATAGAATCTACTTGAATTCCACAAGTGAATTCAATTTTTCAGCATATTATAATATTGCTGAAGTAGAAGTTAATAGTAATAGTTAACTTATAACGAATACACAAAGGTGGGCATTAATAACTAGTTAAAAAGTTAAAGTTAAGTTATAAAGTTATATTTTTAAACTTTTTAACCTAACTAGTTAATTTTTTAGTCAACTAACAAACTTAACTAGTTTAAAAGTATAATTGACAGTTAAAATAACTTAAAAACTTAACTAAACTTTCTTCAGTTTATTTAAAAATAATCAAGTTAAAACAATTTTGGTTTAATACGTAAATATTAATACTAAAATAAAAATAATCCAGTACTTTAATAATACTAATATTTCTGTTATTTTTTTTTATAAAAATATTTTGTAAAATGATATATGTATTTTAGTAGATTAGATACCTAGGCATAATATTATTTGACTTTAAATTGCTATTTGCTATAAAAAAAACTTAATATTTGTTAAATTATTAATTTAGATTTTTTTATAGTTTAAATATTTAATAATCATGTAAAGTAAAATAGGTACATACACTGCATATAACATTGAAAGTTCAATAAAAATTGTTATTCTAATTTAGGAAATTAGAAAGAGCTCTTTATGTAATCCACATACTATAATTAAAAAAAGTAGATTAACTTTTTTATAACTGAGTTAAGTTAATATATTTTTTTCCTATTAACTTTTAACTTATCGAGTTAAATTTATGATTTGTTAACTGTTAATTTTTAATTTATCGATCTTGTGGCCTCTTAATTTAGCTTAACTTGAGTTAATTATTTTCATTAACTTACCCGCCTCTACCGGAATACATATTATATGCTGCAGCAGTGCAGCCTGAAGTTCAACAATAGTTTCTAATAATAAATAGAATTATTGTTGTTTCTCTGCATCATTTTAATGCATAAAAAATGACAATTAACGGAACACGGACCCACGTGCAGGTTTTGCATTTACTAGAACGAAGATCGTTCAACTCGATAACATTCATCTCCTCTCTAATTTCATTATTCTATTCAACGGGTGCCATCGCACTCACGGGTTCATCAATCAATGCCTGTCATATTAAAAATGATATTTTTTCTTTCTACATTCTAGTCATTCTACTCCGATAATATTATAATGGACGGAAATGAGCAAGGTGTGTGTATATAAATACTAACATACACCCATAAAATAATTTTTTTTAAATCGGTTTTGCGGTATTGCATCCTTGCTAAATGTGTAAACGTCAGATGAACAAGGGATATAGTCAAAGATAGAAAACAAAATAATAACAGTGGAGGGGGTAAAGGACAAATAATTAATTAATAAATGATTAATTACGCCCACATAGAAAAAAAACTAGAATTCATATAATGAAATAAAACAATAGACTTTTAATACAGCTTTCAAATTATTTATCATTGCTTTAAAATGTAGGTACAATAATAATACACCACTACCAGGGTTCATGATTCCGTGATACGGTGAGGTGATTTTAGAAACGCGAAAACCCTGTGGACAAAATTTATCTGAACACAATATTTGTTATCCGGGACGTAACTAATCTGTCTCCATGATATTATGAATAGTACATGTATCCTGCCTCATAGGCGGAAATCCATTAGAATTTCATAGGGCTAACATTATTAACATCAATGTGACGGGGGGCTCGATCCTACAAAACTAATAAAGGAGGGGGGCTTGACGGATTTTTGGTGAAGCTAAATTGAGGTCAATGTTCTGCCTATAAAATTAGAATACTTAAAGCTTAGAAATACGGGGTATCTGTATTCTGGACTGTAGTAACGACCAAATTCATATATATTGAATGTCTTAAAAACAAATAGACAGCTAACCACTTCTTCCAATGCCTTTAAAATACTTTATTTATTAATTGGTGTCAGTTTTTCCACCCTGTAAAAGTAATTTATTCGAATTTTAAATTTCACACAATTTTGCTTTTTCTATATTTATGAAGCCATAGTTTTAGAAATTTAAATTAATGTAAACTTAGTAAAATACACTTAAAAGTTTTCGACTTTCACCATTTATTTAGTTGATTTAAAAAGTTTTATAAAATATTAATAATTGCATCAAAAGTAAAATATAAAGTTTTAGAAATATTCACTGCACGAATTATATTTTCCATTTACTTAAATAATATTTTAAGAACTATTTTATTATATAAAGTTAATGGTTATACAATATGCGTCATACTCAATAATATAAAATATAGGTAAACAAAATTATTATAAAATATAAATATACTATCCAAAATGAAATGAACATTTTTATTATATAGTAATAGATATTATAAATGTTATTATTTTTTCTTTTTAATTGTTATTATAATATAGCTAAATATTTTGGTATCTCAACATTTTTTTTTTTTTTTTTTTTACATGAAATTTACAATCGGTTCTTAACTAGAACAATAAGCAAATGTGCATAGGGTATTTGAGTATGATTTTTTTGAGGGAAGAAACCACCCATTGGTGATACTACCTATAAGGTATCTCAACATAAATTTAATTTATTTCACGTTTTTTTAATTGTTGGAAATATATTTATGCACCCAATTAATAAATATCCTAGTACAGTTAAATCAGGTTTTCCTTTTTCCAACTATTTTTTAGTTAACGAATTCAGTTAATTAACAAAGGATAGTAGGTTTATACTTGTATAAATAATTAAATATATGTCATACGCGTGTGTGCCGAGTAAATTTCGAAAATCTTGGATATTAGTCTTATTTTTACAAGAAAATGTATATTTATTATTTAATGATTTTAAAATTAAGTTTAACCAAAAATTAAAGCCTTTAGGAATCGCGAGAATAGTTACAAATGTACAATGCAACCATAATGTACCAGGTTAATTACCCGTAATATAGCATTATTTCTAGTTGTACATTCACATTTCACACACATATGATGTAAGTGCACGCTGTATATACGAGTCAGCCATGATACCGGGAACGACGTCATGAGTATACAATACACATTGTGTATTATTAATGCTCAAGAGAGTTAGTTCGCTAATTATTGTCATAGTTGCACATAAACGTCGGCCTATGGGGCAGATGGATCGAGGGGGTAGATATAAATGACAGCTGCAGGCCAAAGAAACTCTACATCGCATTTGTAATGTAATTTATATAAAAAAAAATAACAAATAACTAAGTCGTAATGTGTGTATAGTGCTCGAAAAAAGCGCACGCTAGTGTACGATTTTTCAAAGCGAATAATGGAAATTAGTTCTTATTTCTAATTTGAAATTTAATTGATAAACAACGAATTATTTGTTAATAGATACAAAACTATTAATTATTTCACCAACTTTTATAAATTAAAACCCCGAGGCAAAATTAAACACGGAGATTAACACGATTACTGTTACTTTGAAACGAACTAGATTCTTTCAAGTGCATTTGGTTCGATTTATATTAATAATACCCGCCGTAATTTTAATCTTAAATTAAATTAATAATCTTCTTATAATTCATTAAAATGAGACAAATAAATAAAATAGAAACGGGTGAGCAGAAATTGCATAATAGTGGGATGATATATCGATTATTATCAGCTAGATTTGTAGAAATGTAGAATAAAATGTATACATTACCTATCACATTAATACAATATGACAGATATTTGTCACAATCGTTTTATTATGTACAGAGTACACATATATGAATGTATTGGATAAACGAGCGATTAATGTTTAGATATATATCACACGTTCTCCAATGAGCAATTGAAAGGTATTGAAAAAGTAGAAGGTTTAAATCGCGTGGAAAGTATCTAGACAATAAATCCATAAAAAAAAAGAATTTGCTCAGCTGGAGGAGACGCTAAACACGACAGCCGATCAACTTGTTTTCCGATTGTTTTTTTCTGTTGTACCATATTGGGCTCGTCGGAATAGCATAGACGTTTGATGTCGAATAAAGTTTTTTCTGCGTTTTATACCTGTTCCGACAGACTTAATAGAACACAATAAACAGACACTCGAGTATTCAGCCAGTATAGTGTCGTGGTGGTCAGAATTATGTTTTCTATACGTTAAAAAAAAATGCATACAGAAATTGTTTTTACATTGATTTTTTATTGATGGTAGGGTTACGTCGTGGGTGGTACCGGGTTTCATTCAATATCTTAAGCAATATTGTATCCTAGTACCTACCTACCGATTGCAGATAATGACCGGTTCACCTACAGTCTACACTCTACAGTCTACAGACTAACGAGTAACGAATAAAAACTATGACACATATTAAAAGTAAATGTCCTTTGTTTTGTGTTAGCGTTTGCCAGTCGCCAGATGCGTCACAACAAATTTACCAAAAATCTCACTAGTCATTTTACTTTTTAGTCGTTATCTCGGTCCTGACTCCTGAGAATTTAAAAAATAATATTAAATGAAACTAAAATAGATTCAGTAAATAAATATTTGAAAGTACATAATTTAATTAATGCAAAAATGAATAGGTATTTTACTGTTATATAATAGTGTTACATTTTAATGCCTGCTCTTGGGGTTATAATAAATATAACTTACACGGCAAAGTATCGACTTTGAAAACAAATCACAAACTTTTAATTTAAATAAATGATTTTTCAAAAATCTTAATTTAGGTTCCTAAGTTAAATTATAGAAATAAGAAGGTAATAACTAATAACAATATGACTTTAAAATACATAAGCTATAAAGTAATTTCAGATGGTTGAAATGTAAAATCACACATGATATAGAATATATTATATTCTATATTATAGATTATAGCCTATAGGTACCTATTATATTATTTAAATTTGTAAGTTGAACAAATAGGCAGTCAAATTACAACAACTTTTATTTTATATAAAATAATAAAATGTGTACCTACTGGTTTTATTAGCTGGCAACGATTGAATAAAAGCTAGATGGGTACTAAAAACAATTAACATATAATTAAAAAATGTAGGTATAGTGAACCCATATAATAACTCAATAATTTAAAATTGTAATTATATACCTAAGCGTACGTAATGATAATTTAGGAATAAAAAACCTGCACTTGAATATTTTATACAACTTTTTGATTGTTTTCGTCACGGATCACGACATTTTTAAATATATTTTGGTCATAAAAACGATATAGGTACTGCAGGGCTTAAAAATCTTCCCATCATTTCTTGTATTGGGAAGGCCCGGAGGGGTTGAATATCATGATATTCTGCTGTCTGCAGATAACGCACTTATGATCATATAAGTTAGGAGTTAGGTTGTCTGGTTAACACTTCACATAATATTAATTTTGATTTAAAATGTTAATTATATATTCAAATCATATTATGTGATCTTCACTATATGAACTTGGTTTTTCAAACACCCTGGATGTACGCTGAATACTGAAAATACTATTACTATATAGTATATAATATACTTAAAAATGTATTAACACTTTTAATCCATTAGATGTTTATTAATTATGTAGATTATATTGAATAATCAAAGCTGGGCAAGTCAATTTTTTTTTAACTCACTTAAGTTAAGTTAATATGCACCAATAATAACAAATAGTTAAAAGTTAATTTAATTATAAGTTAACTCAGTTTAGTTAAAAGTTAATACAAAATTTTTGTTTACTTTTTATTAAGTTAAAAAAAGTTAATTTTTGTATACAACTTTACCGTACTTAATTTTTTTCCATATAGAATAAAGTATTACAGTATTTCCATTTAACTTAGAATTGAAAAATATAACATTTTTAACTTTAAACAATTCACGGTAAGTATTTTTTGACATGAAAACGAAATAAGACTAAAATAGTAAAATGTAATAAAATAAAAATAAAAATAAATTAACTTAACTTGCATCTTAAAATGAAAAATGAATGAATTTGTTAATTTTAGGTTAATGAAAAAGAAATTTAATACCTAATAGTTAAGTTAATGAAAATCTAAAAGTAAATAGTTAAGTTACAAAATTAAAATAAAACAAACTTCTTAACTCGTTAAAGTATATGTAATATCGTTAATGTAGATCCTTGAGAAAATATATCCTGAAATTTAAATAAGTATTACCCATTATCAAGCGTTGGCCTTTAAAATATGTATTTTATTAATTAATACCTACATTTAATAAATTTCAATTCTAGATATTTATTGGTTCAGTAGTGTCAGGAAGGTTGTAAAAATAAATATAATTATTGTTGTTATAAGTTAGTACCTTTTTTTATCACTATTTAAGTTTCATTTTTTCGAGTCTATTAAATTGTGTGGCCATAACACGATATTTCATAAAATATGAAGTCTGCAGACAAACAATAAATTCATGAATAATAAAAAAATATATATTATCCATAAGATTTTGTGTTCGATTTTAAGTTATTTATTGTTATACACATATTATTGTTACATAATTTAGGTACCTACTACACATACAGGATTTCTATAATTATTATTCTGATGTCAGATCTAATTTTGATTCATTCAGAAACATCCAAATTAAAGTTTTGTAGGTCAATATATAATGGTGGTAAAATAATTTTATCATATGCCAATGCCTCCCTATGAGACTGATTTTTCAACATTAACTTTGATCATAAAAAAAAATTAAGAATTATAAATCATTAATTAAAAACATAAACTAAAAAATTAATTAATACTTATGTAACAATAGTACTTAAATTAATAAATTATTCAAAAAAAAATTATATATATATTTGTAATTTATGTCATAAAATAGAACAATAATTAATGCACTTTAATTGGTGTTTATTTTATATATTCAGAGAGGACTATAGCAGAGCGATGAACGCATTGGTATTGTATTAATGTGTTCTTTTTTATTTATTTATTTTTGTGTTTGTCATCACCTATTTTAGAGCTTGACACTTCAGCCTTCAACTTTGAAGGTGGAATTAGGTATAAAATTAGGAGGGGGAAAAGTAAAAAATGATAAGTGTTTTTCAATAGAAATGAGAAAAACAAAAAAACTAGAATATTTAAGCAAAACCGTTTTTTGACGTTTATTAAATATTTATTTCCAACATAAAAAAATAATTGGTTTCTTTAATTTTGTATAACTATGTTGTTCTACAATATTTAATTTGATGTATTAATTAAATCATAAAAGTATCTATACCTCTAATTAATATTTGTGTAATATAATATAGTATTAATAGTATTATACAATATAAATAATGTTGTAGGTACCTATTTATTCAATTATTTTCATTTAAAAATGGTGTATAACCGGGTGGGTAATACTGTATTTCTGAGATTTCCGATTTTTGTTCCAAAATTGGGAAAAATGTAGATAGATACTTATAAATATAGGAATAATCAACTTTACAGTTGATATTTACTATTATCAGTTATAAAAAACTAAATATGTTATTTCGCGGAAATAGGCAACGGCCAGGTGGTTAGGTGGGCATATTATTAGATTCTGAGTGAAACGATGAATGTATTGATTTACAATGATGTGTGTTTTTTATTAAGTTTTTTTTGTGTCTGTCATCACCTTTTAGGACAGTAAAAGTGCTTCGATTTTCAACTTTAGTATCTTATTCGATTGGAAAGTGAATATCGTTGATGCATTGGGAAAGTCAAAATTTAAAATTCACTGTAATTTTAAAAAGCGCCAAGAAAACCAAAAGAAAAATTAAGGTAAAACGGGAATTTTTACGCAAAATCTGTATTCAAGAAAATCGATTTTTGTTTTTTTGTGTAACTCTAAAACAAATGACCGTAGATACATGCAATTTTTACTGACTGTTTATATTAGCATTTTCTGTACACAATGCCTTTTTTTTTTTTTTTTAAATATTTTGACTTATTTTGAGCTGTTAAGGGACATTTTCAGTTTCCAGTTTTCTTAGTTTTTATTCTATAAATATCAATACAATTTTATTTGTTGGTTAAAAAAGCTTAAAAATTGAATAGAGGGCTCCTAGTATATCGTTTCAAAGGCAGATGAAAAATATTAAAAATCCTTAGTAAAATTTTTTTTTATAAGCTTTTAAAGTTCAAAAATTGACAAAATATGGAAAAATCACGAAAATTAGCAACTTGAGTTAAGATTTCTTAAAAATTTTAATTTTTAAATCTAAGATTTGAAAATGTAATACAAGATTACTCATAAAATTGTCTACTTTTATCAATAAAAAAATCTCCACCGGAAAATCAAATTAAATTTTTACAACATTGGATATTCACTCAATTTCTCATGTAGCGATTTCCTTATTTTGTTGTAATTCAAAAACGAATAACTGAAAAATTTCACTGAATGTTTATATTAGCATTTCCTATACTCCATACAATTTTTAAAATATTTTGACTATTTTTGAGCTGTTTACGGACATTTTTAGTTTCCAATTTTTAAATTTTTTTTTTCTATAAATATCAATAAAGTTTTATCTGTTGGGCCAAAAAGTGTAAATATTTAATACACGACTCCTGATATATTGTTACAATATCAGTTGAAAAATATTAAAAATACATATAGGCACAATTTTTTTTTTTTATAAGCATTTAAAGATCAAATTTAAAATTGAATAATTATTTTGTAGTTAAAAATGTATAAAATGTTCAACTTTTATATCTAAGGATTAAAAATTTAAAACAAGATTCCACGTTAGTATTTAATTCTATTACCAAAAAATCTGAAAAACTACATTAGCACAGTTTTTTTTATAGTCACTTTAAGTTCAAATTTGGACGAAATTACATATTAAAAACCTAGAATAACTATTTTAGTTATTTTGTTGTGGTTGTATACTATTATATATCTATGATAGTATCAGGGTTTGTTGTTGATGTAAAACGCGTTATAAGGACCTAATGGATATTGTGATATGATTAATTTGGAATTTATTATAGGTCAATTTTTTTTAATACCATAGATAAGTATATAATATGTCTTATACCTAGACTGACATACCGTCTCCGCTCAAAATCGTTTTTCTTATACAATGATATTATATCATTGAATTCAAATTTAATACCATCCATTATACAGTGACCCACTTGTAACCTACTGTACAGCAGAGCACCTTTTTTCAAAATTGAACTGGTTGGTATTGGTATACCTAATATAAACTTCCGTTACATTAGCAATACCATATAAAAAATTCTAAAAAAAAAATATACCAACGATTGTTATTTCATTTGTACACATTTGTAATCCTCATATAAACATTTGTACACCTCCCAAATGCCCCAAGAAACCAAATTTCCGAGGTGGTGCTAATGTAAGTATGTAACGTTACACCAGCACCCCACTTTTTGTACATTCGACTTAATAATATATATTATAAACTTTAGTATACTTGTCTATGAAATATACTCCCACGAGGGAATCGCATACCTCGGAATAATTTATAGGTCTATTGTCACGAGTTCCGCTTGCCTTGTTTTCTCCCAGCATAGTTTCATCCTTATTACTGAGTGGCATGTAGGTAAACAGGGTAAAAAACACACAGAAAATACATTGAGTCGTCGCGTTGGTTATATTGTGTACCTAATACCTATGTATATTATAATATAATATACGGTATTTTTTTGTTATGAACATAAATTATGTGCAAAAATATTCGTAAAAAATACGTTATAACGTCAATATTATTTCAAAACAAATAGTGAAGTTGTTGTTACTGCTACTGCACTTATACCTATATGAATGACCAATATGACTTGGTATATGGAGGGGTGACGGATGCGCAGCGACTAACGCGGTTTTATGGTCGTCCTGTAATAGGAGGGAGTACATACATGTTTTTGGTGTCGGAAACATTGAGTACGTGGGGCGGATGCAATAAGTTCGAGAGCCAAGTTTTAATTTTTTTTTTCTTGTCACAATAAAGAGCTCCCAGCTATGTAAAAACATTGGAATGATTTGTAACCGATAACGATGTACCAACAGTTAAACAATATTTTTTATAATATTATATTTACCCAAACGTGTCCACACTGACTGCCTGGTCATTGGTCAACCATTATGGCTTAAGATAGACTATCTTAGATAGTTAGATAGTCTATCTTTAATCGTGTCAACCATTAAGGCACAGCTAAAACTTCTGATTGTCTGAACCAATTCATATGATATTATTGAGATTTTGATTTAATATAGATACTTAATAGTTATTACCGTGTCTAGTCAGATTTTCAGAAACTAGCATTTTAATTACAAAGGTAATCACTAATCACTGATACGAATGTTCGATACCCGCGTTGGTCGTCGTCGGAATAGTCCGTGATTTTTGTTATTTTATTTCACATTAAATATTATTTATATATTATATACGATGCCGGGTTATTTCGATTGTATTTTACAAACGTCAACGGGAATACTCGGGCCTCGACAGTTGTGGCCTTCCCGAGGAAAGTCAGGTTATATGGCTAGTACCTATAAATATATATATATATTAATATTTATTATTAGCTAATATTAGCTATATTGTTTGACAAAATCAAAGAAGTGGATGACGTTTTAAAACTTTTAATATATTTATCAGGATATTTTATACACAATTTAGGTAAGTAAAAATTACTTTCATCTATAATTTTGATATTATTCTTAATTATACGATTTTTTACTGTCGGGTGAGAGACATGCAATCCCTGTCCTGTATATTATTATTTATATATTTTATTATATTACTAGCTAATCCTGTGCACTTCGTTGCCCGTTAAATGTTACAAGTCTATATGACTCAAACTTTGTTCAATTCGTTATTTAATATTCGGTGTATGGTGTTTAAAATTTATCTTAACTTTTCTGTTGCTCATATGATAATACCTATGTATTATAATTTATAATATACTACCTATTACAGATATTTTTTACCTACAACATAATCATTTTGATTGCCTCACTAATTACCCTATACATAAAACTGTTTTTTTTTTTAATTAGTTAAAATAATTTAGAATTAAACGTAACTCGTTTTGTATAGATAATTCTTTTTTTAACCGATATAAATGTGAATTATTATTAACATATAAATGTAATTTATTTAAATTTAAATACATTTTCTTAAATACTCTAGAACTTAGATCAATATGGGAAGAAGACCAAAGGTAGCATCCTCGATAATTGATAAAGAGATTATAAAATACAAGATTACAAGAATGAAATCATTCGACGAAAATAGCCAAAGTAAGTACACTATTTTGCAATGAATGAAAATAGTTTCATTGTATAGTGGGAGAGAGCGCATGTCGGGGGCGACAAAAACTCGTCGTAGTCCGCGCATCTTCCACCAAAGTGACTACCGCCGTCGGATGATTGGCTTACGTCGTCGGCCGTCGCGCGCGGTGGTTTATGGTGGCGTACGAGACAGCGTACGACTGTTAACGACGGTCCACTTAGTGGGAGAAATTAGACCTCGAAACCAAGGAGCGATTTCATTTGTATGCGCGAGCGACTTGCGCTCTCTCGGCGAGCGGAGTAGCTTAAAATATTGTACTTATAATATTATATAAATACACAATGACAATTTAAAATGCATTTTTTTTAATTAATTCAACCTACAGTATTACACTGTGACTAATGTCTAATCGTAAAATAAATTACTTTAATGACAATATTATCATAAAATATACTCAGTAAATATCTATTATAGGCTGAACAACGACTGTAATGAATGTATTGATTTTACAATGATTTGAATTTTTTTTATTATTTTTTTGTTGTTGTGTCTGTTATCACTGTTATTGGGGCACCAAAACTGTTTCGATTTTATTGAACAGTATCTTGTTTGATGGGAAAGTGAATCTAGTTGGTGTATTCGGGAGGTCAATAGTTAAATTTGATAATTATAAAAAAATATTACGGATTTTAGTACCTACTAGTAGACTCTTTTATTTACTTAAAGCTTAGACACTTAATTTATTAAATGAGTTTTAAATTTAAAATTTTCAGGTGATGCTCTTCCCGCTCAAATTCCCAACATAGGGACATTGTGAGTAGCAAAATACAGAGCATTAGCTGCTACCCAAATTCACTCCGACCCTTTAACAGCATTAAGCAAAATTATCTAACAGAGTATGAATAGTATATTCATGACATTGGCTCTGATAAAACCTTTGTTCATTTTTGCAGCAATTTACAGTTAAAAGTTTAACGAGATTATTGTAAAAAGGAACAAATACCTACGATTTCTTTTGACGCCACCGGTGGATGTGTTCGTAAAATAACCAGAGGGATTAATAAACGTAGTGGCCCAATTTTCCTTTATGAAGGAGTCATGAATATTGACAATAATAATTTTACAGTTATGTCAATGTTATCGGAACAACATGACACGATGTCCATAAGTACATTATTGAAAAGATGGATGAGGTGTGTCGTTAAGGCTCCAAGAGTAGTCATATGTGACCAGTCCCTTGCTCTTATTTTGGCATTAGTACAAGCTTTCACAGAATATCAAAGTCTTGAAAAGTATCTTGAAGTGTGTTTTACAGTGGTTGTTTTGAAAAAAGATGTGGCTTTGCCTTATGTAAGAAATGACGTTAACCATTTCATACATTTAGTTTCGTCCTGGAATGAAGTTAAAAGTTCGAAATGTAGTCGTACTAAAGAATTAATTATCCGTGGGATGGGTCTTCTTGTTCTTAGTACATCAATTAATAAAGTAGAACACATTTTAGAAGCAATTTTTATAATTATTCTCAGCAAATATGATGGAGAAGTTTTGCCATCTGACAGAGACCACACTGAGTGTAATGAGTTTAGAAGAACACCTTGTGCTGAACAGAAAATGTATCTGGCCAAATTAATATCATGTAACAAGAATCAATCAGACATTTTAGAACAATCAAATATAGAGCTCCAAAACCCTGAACAAGACATACATTTAGACGACAATGAATTATATACACCTATGGCCAATTTTCAACATTGGCCCCAACAAATAGCTGATGAAGCCAGAGAAAAAGAAGAAAACGTAATTGCGATGTATTGTAAAGGCTATGAAATTATTTCCATGCTGGTCGGGTATAATGCGGGGAAAGTTTGGGTTTGGCTCAGAAACTGCATCTATCAGTAGAACCGAATATAATTTCAATCATATTAAAAATCGCATTTTTAAAAATGAAAATTTGCCTTTAAGGATCGACACGTTTTTGGAGAAACTATTATCTTACTATAGAGGCGATCACTTATTGGTTCAAGCAGAAAACATAGAATGTCAAAAAAGACCTTCGTCGGAATATATACCTATAGATGAAACTAAAGTAAGTGAAACATTTATTGATGAATTGGAAGAAACTAGTGGTAGATTAATATTGGAAGATGAAAATTACGAAAAAGATAAACAGTGACGAAGATAAATCAAGTGAAAAAGTTGACACGAGAGAAGAAAATACACAGAGTGCAAAAGATAACCTCATATATACTCAGAAAAGTAAATGATGAAATCGTTCAAATCGTTAAGAGAGCCAAATACAATAAAACTATTTCAAATCAAGTACATAGTGACGCTGGTATAAATGAGGACTACCCAACGGGACTGCATAAATGTAAATGTTGTAAAAAGTCAGTTCACATGTTATTTGGATGTTCATCTTTCAATCTTTGATCCCGAGAACTAAAGAAGGATGTGGAGAAAAACGAATATGTTTCGATTGAGATAAAAAAAATCTATGAATGATGAAAAATTTGAATGTGAATGATGGAATAAAAAAGGACAAGCAACAAAAAAACTAAGATCAGCTCATTCATACATACGTCCACAACCAGGTTTTGAATTGATTAATTTTAACAAGAAAGCGTTCATAAAACACATATTTTTTTCAAAAAATGGAAATAGTATGATGCGACCCATTTATGTACCCAATTTTGGGAAAATGATTTTGAATAACACGTGCTTTGTGGATTCTATTATATCAATTTTAGCTTCATCAGCGGCTGACAGTTTAGAATTTAGAAATTATGTTCAAAGTGTACCACCAACCAACTTGACTGCTACAATTATTAAAAAATGTCCTGTGAAAGTGATAATAAAAAAATATATCATGACCGTTTACTATTATTGTTACAGTTTTTTTCAGATAAAGTAGAATGTTTAATTGGTGGCCTAAAAACAATAAATGTAACTAGTTGACAAAATAATGGCAGACATGTCATCATTTATAGCAACAAGTAAATGTACTATAATATTTGCTCTAACCAACGATATGATTACAACTCAATAAAGCTTTCTGTAAATAAATACAATGAAGAGTATTCAATCCAGAATGAACTGGATGATTACACTAAAGACAATGAAAAAGAATGTACATACTGTGGAAGTTTGAGAAATTCAAAGTCGAGACCAACCATACAAATATTAATTTAAATCAATTATGTACCTTTAGGTAAATAATATTATTTATTATATTATAACCATAAAATAAAATAAATTATGATATATTTTTTTTGTAGGATTGGAAACATCAACGAGTACCGGAAAAATTGAACATATACAAATGGATTTGATAAAACAAAACTTTGCACGATCAAATCTAATAAAACTAGATGATATTGAAAAATTGTTAGTGGTAAATAACGAAATATACCATCTTAGAGGTGTAATCAATTTTTTCGGTGGAGAAAGAAGTGGTCTTCATTCTAGTACTGGACATTACACGACTAGCGCACTAAGAGAAAATGGTCAATGGGAAAACATACGATAACACGAAGATCAAAGTCAAACCGACAAAAACATCAGTTAAAACAGATGTAGAATTTTTAGTTTATACTTTATAATAATTTAAGTACAAAATTATTTATAAAATAAATGTATTTTAAAATTGCAAACATTCATTAATAGGTAATTAAAAAAAAAGAATGTCACTGTTTCATTAATTTATTAAAATTTTGAATTTTAAATATATTTTATATTGAATAACTTATGAAGTTAAATAAAAGAGAATGTTAATTAATAAACAACTATTTATTAATTGTTAGTTAAAATGCATAATATAGACAACCATATGTACAAATGAAAGAACAATCGTTGGTACCATTTTGGAGTCCATAAGTCGACTGTACCAAAAGTGGGATGCTGGTGTAACGTTACATTAGCACCACCGCGGAAATTTTGTTTTTTTGGGGCATTTTGGGAGATGTACAAATGTTTATATGAGGATTACAAATGTGTACAAATGAAACAACAATCAAAAACATGTATGTACTCCCACCCGCACTACAGGACAAAAATCAAACCACGTCAGTCGCTGCGCATCCGTCACCCCTCCATATACCAAGTCATATTGGTCATTCATATAAGTATAAGTGCAGTAGCAGTAACAACGACTTCACTATTTGTTTTGAAATAATATTGACGTTATAACGTATTTTTTACGAATATTTTTGCACATAATTTATGTTCATAACAAAAAATACCGTATATCATATTATAATATACATAGGTATTAGGTACACAATATAACCAACGCGACGACTCAATGTATTTTCTGTGTGTTTTTTTACCCTGTATACCTACATGCCACTCAGTAGTAGGGATGAAACTATGCTGGGAGAAAATAAGGCAAGCGGCACTCGCGACAATAGACCTATAAATTATTTCGAGGTATGCGATTCTCTCGTGGGCGGGAGTATATTTCATAGACAAGTATAATAAAGTTTATAATATATATTATATACCATACACAGACACACTCTCCGTTTTTTTCTTCTCTAAATAATAGGTAATAGATTTACATTTGAAATAAAACTAACGTTAATGGATATCACAATTGTAATCACACAACCAAGTAGTTGTTGATCTTTAAGCCCGGAAATTATGGCAAATAGCTATTTGTAAGAGGAGGTAAGATTGGAATGGAACACGTTTGTGTAATTACTAATTTGTATGTGTGGCAAGAACTTATCACTAAAAACCCGGATTATCACAAATTCAGGAACTAGTGACACCACCCCATGATTGCACTCAGAACACGTTTCATGACCGAATGCAACTAACAAGCTACAGTCTTAAGGATTGTTATAACTCAATAGTTTTATTATGATATGTAACCTATATCTTTTTTAATTTAAATTTTGGGGAATTTTATGGAGAGTACAAATGTGTACAAACGAAATAACAATCGTTGGTATATTTTTTTTATAGAATTTCAATATGGTGGTGCTAATGTAACGGACCTCAAATTATGTAGTAATCATGTAATTATTACAAGGGTGCCTACAAATTTATTGATGAAATACTATAACAACTTATGCAAAAACACACAATAATAAACATTAATTTCAATATCATTATATCAAACATGATATAAATATGAAAATTATATGTGTAATGTAGATAATGAAAACCAGAAAATGTAATTATATTTATGGGCATATTATTATGGTACCTATATAATATATATATATATATGTCAAGAAAACCTGAACAAACTATTCATTGACCAGGGATGACACAAAACGTTCTTACTATATACATCTATATATTATTTGACTTATTAGATATTCTGATATTGCATATACTTTAATACAACAATAAGTTTTACTACACAATAAGAATATATAATATGACATATATCCTTATTTAGTTTCATCGGAAACCACATCTGTCAGTTTTTGTACCTTGACAAACACGCCAAACACAAAGTATTCTGGGAAATAATCAGAAATATAATAATATTTCAGTCATTTTATACATGTTGTTTAAAAATATAAAACGTTGTATAGGTATACTATATTATATAAGACGACAAAATTCATTTTTAATATTAAATTTAATATTTTTTGTCAAAGAAATAAAAAAGACATATAGATATAAACGTCCTATTATAGGCTACATGTATGAACAATTATCTTAGCATGATAAAATAAAGTTTATGATTTGAGTTAAATTGAGAAAATATACACTGCTATAATATAATTTAAATGACATTACATTTAGTTTATAAAATCTATTTAATAATCATCTATTGTCTCCGTCTTACAAAAATACAAAATTACAAACATACAATATGGAAAATTTGTATTTTGTACTAGCTTTAATATTAAAGTGAAATGACCTACTGTTTCAGGCTTTAAGGTAAGAATATTATTTGTGTTAGTATGTTGTTTCTGAGCAAAGCGATGAATGTATTGATTTTACAATGATGTGTGTTTTTTATTTTATGTGTCTGTCATCACCTTTTAGGACGGAAAAATGCTTGGATTTTCTTCAACAGTATCTTTTCTGGTAGGAAAAAGAATCTAGTTGATACTATTGGGGGTTCAAAAGTAAAAAATACCTTATAGTTTTCAAAAGCGCCGGAAAATACAATTAAGGAAAAACGGGAATTTTTACTCAAAATCTGTTTTCAAGAAAATCGATCTTGGTTTTTGGCGTAACTCTAAAATAAATGACCGTAGATACATGACATTTTTGCTCAACATTTATATTAGCATTAGCTATACACAATTAAATATTCAAAATATTTTCACTTTTTTTGAGGTGTTTGCGGAGATTTTTAAATTTTTTTAGTTTTTTATCTATATTGTTTATATTGTTATATTATATTATTTTTATCTTTATTGTCAATAAAATTGTATTTGTTGGGTCAAAATGTTGAAAATTTAATACAAGTATCCTTATTATATATTGTTACTATAGCAGTTTAAAAAAAATATATGGGCACAATTTTTTTTACAAGCATTTAAATTTAAAATGTTGACAAAATTTATCAAATTTAAAATTTAAAAATTATCTTGTTGTTAAAAATTTATAAAATGTTCAACTTTTATAGCTAAGAATTGAAAATTTAAAACAAGGTTCCACGTAAATATGTTATGTATAAATTACTTTATTCACAATAATATCATCAAATATACTTATTAGTTCTATATTAGTAATATCAATCATAGGCTGGCTGACCGTCTTCGCTCAGAATTGTTTTTCTTATACAATGATATTATATCATTGAATACAAATTTAACACAATCCATTACAATGACCCATTTTCGACCTACTGTACAGCAGAGTGACACCCACTTTCTCACCTTTTTTAAAAAATAAATTTGTATGCGAGTTATGAATAGTCATATATATATATGTAAATATTAAAATTTAAAAATGCACAAAACTTGCTTAAAAATTCCTCTCTTTCGTAATTTGTTTACACGGAATTAATTAAAGTGATTTAAATAAAATAATTGACAAGTGGAGAGTGGAAAAAAATAAAAGTAGTCGTATTATACTCAAAAAAGTATGACTGTTTTACAGAATTTTTTTTTTTTAAGGGTACCTAGGTGTTATTTTCATACATTACCCATGTGTTGACACCCAACTCCTAAGATAATAAAAAACTATTGGGTACACTTCAATAAATTTGTAATTATACCTACAAAGTTCCACTTTCCATTCAATAATTAATTTTATTATTCGGGAAATCTACCCAACGGCCGAGAGAAACTTAAAAAAAATTTCTCATAAGGAACTTAAATTTCATAATTTGGTTCCAAAAAAAATATAACAATGTTGAATTACATTATTTTTAATAAGAAGGACGTAACTGGGGGGGGGTCCAGACTCCAGAGGTACAAAATTCTTTGAAAAAATATAAATATGTAAGCACTAAACGTCATATTGACTAAAAAATTATGTGCGTATAGACGTATTGTATAGATACCTATAGTAAATAAAAATATTTTGAACCCCCCGCTGAAATTTGTTTTCATTTCCTTCAGTTATGGCCATACAATAATGAAACACACTACATAGGATACACAAAATTGTTTCAAAATACTTAGGACATTTTTTTTTAACCAAATCTAAGAAATAATATCAAAAGCTAGTATAATAACAGAAATTCTCAATTCGAAGTAAAAAATTGAGATTTAATATTAAATTTCAAGAAACACGTCCGAATATATATAACATACATGCACTGCACATTGAATACAATACTTATTACTTACAGACTACAGTGGAATAACTAAAATAGTATACCGAGTATATTGTAATAAACATTTTATACCTAAATAATATATTATGTACACTCGCATACCTAGAATGTGGCTTATAGCGATATACTTTACATGTAAACCGTATACTCTTAGCGAAAGGTACTTCGCAATAATAATATTAAATCGGATTAACTTATTTTAATATTAAATAAATATGTATATAAAATTAATAAGCATCTGATGATAACAAAAATAATATATTTTTTAGTAAAAATACAATTTTAACAGGAACTGGAAGCAATAATTAATTTTATACAAAAATCATTTTGGCCTAAGCTTTTGAAAATTTAAATTTAAACAAAATCCAAATAATAACTACTTACAATAATATTATATTTTTTTTTTTGTTTGGCAGAATTATCTAGTGGGCAGCCGTAGGTATCTGCCATGAACGGATAGGGGGGGGCCTCTCTCCGGACACCATGACTGCCCGAAGAAAAATGACGCCCGTGGCCGGGATCGAAAATTAGTCCGCTCGGCCACTCCGTCCCCCAATATTACATTAATTATTCAATAAATTTAACTATTTAATAAATAAATTAACCTATTTTACATTTTTAAATGTCCGTTAATATATTATAAATGCCAATAGGTATTATGCATGTGAACATTTTCAATAATGTAACTATATTATTATGAATTTTATTTAAATATTGCATAGTTGTATATTATAATATTGGTAAGTAAAACCTCAACATACACTATAATATATATATATATATAATCATTAAATCCATTTTTAAGTATCGACCACTTCTTAGTATCGAATAAGTGTATGTAATTCGAAATTATAGAACAGGCACATAGACCCTAATAATCTCAACAAAAAAATAACTATACCTATAATCTATACAGCTAATATTATGTATAGCTCGATAGCTGTTTTGTAGACTGTACTAAATATTCACTGCAGCTTACATAGTTAAATACATTAAATAGAGAATTATTTTGGTGAGAACTTCATGCAGAAAATTCTATGAAATCAATCTAATACCACGAGCCACGTCCATATTGTATTTAGAGAATCAAAATAAATCAATAGCTGCGTCCACTCTTCACCTGTTCTGTAGATTCATACAAATTTACAATTGTTACATTTTCGACTAGCGATGGAATATTATCCTTCTTACGGATTAAAAAATTAATTTTCAAATTTTGTTAGACTAGGACAAACAGGATGTAAATAATAAGAATAATGTGTACGTCAAAGTAATAATATTATCTATAACTTTTATATTGCTTATTTTGCACACTACAGTTGTATTACTTTGGGAACCAAAAGGTTCTGAGTTCTGACTGCTTTATAAGTTTAACTTTAGACTTTATGTTCTGAGTTCTGATGAACAGACAGATGAACAATTTAGTTTTTAAATTTGTGATTTAAATGGGTATAATATAATGTTTGTACCTATAATATGACTATATGGTTATATATACCTAACATATGGGTACCTAACAATCCGAAGTCTGTTGTAGTTAACACATTGACAGTACCATCAAACATCAATCAATAACCTAAGGAGTTAATGGATGAAGGTATTAACTCACAATATTGAAATTATTTAAGAGGACAGTTGTAGTGGTTTAATTATATAAACGCTTGGAACTTTTTAACTGTTCAAATGCTAAGAAATTTTTGAAAACAAAAATTATGTATTTTAAAGTCAAAAGCAATACCTACTCTGAAATTTTATAAATTTAATTGCAAATTTTATCTATTCATATGAACTAATACAATAACATCTTAATCCACCAAACTAAAACGACAGATTGTATAAATAACACCTTTATCAATTTGATATCTCCGTAAATATATGTTATTTTGTTCTGATATTTGTATAGCTTATGTAATACGTCATGATGCATAATTTTGTATAATAATAATGATTTAAAAAAAAAAAATGTCAGTTAACACCTTCATCCACTAACCATACTATACATTGACAGAACTTGTCTAAACCGGCGGGCTGTGTTGGTCGATAAACGCATATAGGACATCCGATTTCCGAATAAACACGCATATATATTATAAAATATGTATATTTTTCACGTATTGATTGTATTTCCAATACACGGAATTTCTGAAGGTAACGCCGCACAAGAATAATGTACAAGAAAAGAATAAAGGCCATCATTTTTTCCGAGAACAATATTGAGTACACAATAGAGACGCCCAGAAAACAGCTATGTATTCTTCTTTCGCAGTGGTAGTTGCAAATAATGGTCGATTATTATTTCAGCGTAGGTACCTACCAAGAAGCCACAATACAAGACGCCACTATCGTGTTTTTGAAAGAACCACAAACAATATTACTCTTCGACGTTCATTCATACCGATTAATTCGAATACGTATTATAAATTATAATAAACAAGATCAGTCCACGTGCGAATTACTACCGTGTGGGGATGCTCATAGATCGTACCTATATATGACTTTTTGTACCTATCTGGTACTTACTAATCTGAAGTCAGTACCTAACAAATTTACAGTACTATCAATCAATAACCATTATATTAAATTTAAACAGTCTCATTTTTATTGATGTGAAACATCTAATACGGAGGGTGAAACCAGCTGTTGGCGCACTCGTAAAGTGCAAACTGCAAAGCGCAAACTTGCAAACTGCAAAGCCACACGTTCGAAACATCGAATGCGCCTTTAAAATAAAGAATAATTTTTCTTAAAAAAATCTAAACATTTTGTTTTTGATTATACTTTATATTATATTTATTTACTTCTTTCCGATTTCCATGCATATTTTCTATATAAAATAATTCCGATGTGCCCTCGGGCCTCGACTGCTTACTTTTTTGTAATTAGTAATTACTTATACATACATATAACATACATCAATAAATTAGTTCAAATAAGATAATGTGTGAATTTGACCGTATATAATATAATATATTATAAAAGTATAAAACAGGTCTATCATTAGATTGCTTACTTTATTGTGGGTAATGACAATTATCAATACCTAGTTTTAGTAAATCGACATGAATAGGAACTAATTAGGTAAGCATAATATACAATATATTCCACATGGACCATATGGGGGCACAGGGAAATAATTAATAATGGTACCTATATATTTGGATACTTACCATTCGAGACTGAGATACCTCTCACCGCAACAGTGAAGAGTTTTGAATGATTTGAGGGGCCCGTACTCAGTGGTGCTCAGTTCCTTGGTGAACCGAACGCCGGAGTACAGCTGCTGTGCTTCGTCAACTTCTGGGAACAAGTTGTCGTCACAGTACGCAGCAGAACCACCTCGGACTACGGAAGCGGCGGCCAACAACAGGGGGACCAGCAGGGGACGGCCAAAGGACATTTTCGTAAACTTCAATTACTGGACTAGAATGGAGACGAAGAGAAGCCGTAATCTCAATTGTTTCAAACGAAACGCTGAACAGTCATTTTATAATATTATAGTTGGTGACATGCCACGACGCTTACGACGATTTTGAGACGCGATAGGACAGCGACAAACAACAGACAAACATCGACCTCACCGGAACACACCACACTGGTGACTGATCGTAGCCCGTAGGTCCGTCGTCCGTAGACTGTCGTAGTAGCCGTAGACTCCGTCGTGGAAGCCGTCGGCGCGCGATCACACTAAAACCGCTCTCCGATTCCGCTCACTTCCTCCTCACCAACCAGCCTGTACCAGTAGGTAACTACGGGTGATCACGCTTGAAGAGGCGGGTATTGGTTGGCCGAGTTGCGCGCGCGCGGGCCATGTTCCGCCGCCGCTGCCGACCACCAAACAATACATACACACTTTGTATTTTTAATTTTTACCGAGAATCCACCTCCTGCCCACTCATCATACATACAAGTCCCACGTTAATGACACCGGTGAGCAATCGTAGGTATGTAAAACTTGTTGCCACCACACAGAAACAAAAGGTTTTTGACTTAAGTTCGGGATTGTGGACCACAACTATATCACTTGCAACCCGTCTGCTGCAGGTATTTCATCTGTAAAAGCAATAAGTACTAACTATTGTTTTAGGTATTTTAATTTATTTCAAGTATCAACCAGTTTGAAAGTATGTATGATTAATCAACAATCATTATACCTACCTATCTAGACAAATATTATTTTTTCATATTTTTAAACTGCATATTAGGAATTCTGTATTTTTTCATAACATTATTATAATTTTACCTCCTCCTCCTCCTCCTCTATTTTCTAGAACTGGGTATCGTCTTTCGTTTTTATTTGGTAACATATAATTTTAATATTGAATTCTCAAAGATTATTTTTCTGAAAATATTGATGCGCATAATCATGTATAGGTACTAATAATAAATTATATCGGTTTATTATATAAGATGAGTTACTTAATAATTAATACTAAGTTTTTGGGAAAGGAGAAGAGTATCTATACGCGTATCTTATATTATAAATTGTATTTATATAAACAATATTATTTAATCAACTCTATGGTCTAACTCATTGTAGTTAAATGTACTACAATGTAGTGTAATTGACCATCTATAGTATATATTATACTCTATAGAGATAGAAAATAATATGATGACTGCCGTCATTGAATGTTTCTGAGAAATTAAGAGGATAATACTGTTATGTATCACAATACGATAGCATTATGCTTCTATTCAGAGTTGGATATCCTTCCCGATTACCATAATTGTGGGAGGGGGAGGAGTGAGAAGTGACCTATAGTCGATTAACTAAATTACATTGGAAGAAAATGTATTCAAATTTCAAAACTAACTTATAATACTTAACGTCTATACGTAAACATATCACAACTACACAAGGCCTTTGAAATTTGCTAAGTTCCATTATAGTATTCCATTATAGTAAGCCATATTAAGATGGATTCCAAATGATATTAACCAAATTCTAAAACAAATTGAACTAATTTCACAATAATGCGATTAAATGGTGTACTCTTGTGGTAAATTTGAAAATACTTAAATACCCTTAGGCTTTAACTAGTTTAACTGATATTATATATACTAATTTACTTAAGTTAAGAATATTACTTTAAGATCATATTATAACAGAGTATGAAATAAATATCTATGTATTATAAATAAATGTACTATGTACATACCTACTTAATATTAAACATATAGCCATATAGATATAGGTAAGCTAAAAATCAAATAATTTGGACTATCGTGTCCTAAACTATATATGTCAGGGACGCCCGTAGGAGGGGGGAGGTAAGTGGTGCAATGCACCACCTGAGACATTTTTTTAAATAATTTAAACTCTTCAAATAAATAAAAAAAATAGTATTGTGGCTGACATACCTATCTATTTAGTCATGGGTTTACTGACACTGTACGTCTGGACTACAGTCATGAAAGGACGGAAATACCATATTTTGGATTTTAATTTTACAAACTTTGACATAATATTTAATTAGATAATAGTGATACCTATGTGATAATTTAATATTATAGTTATTATTATTATTATCTACTTTGTACCTACTCCGTAGTTGAGCTTGAGTGGTCACTGGTCAAAATATTTTATATTTGATATCATGACAGAATTTATATTGTGATTAATAAATTACTGACCAGTGTAATTTTGAACTAACCAAAATAAGCTATGTTGTAATTCCTTGTTTTATATAATATGCTGATCATTGATATGTAAAGATTTTATATAAATGTGGGCGTATCCGAGTTGGGTCCTAGATAATATTTTTGATAAAGATAAACTACTAATTGGGTCCGTCATTAAAAACGGTAACATACTAATTGGGTCTGAATATAAAAACGATAACACATTATAGTTAGGTCTGACTAGAAAATAATACGATAATTACTTAAAAATAAGAAGTGGGCAGAACAAAAGAAAAATTATTTTATTGAAATAAAATTTTTTGGGTAAAATAAATAGATTTGACTTTGTAAAAGCTCTTTCATTTAAATTTTTACCAACCACGTCCACGTGAATTTTTTAAAATGTTACCATTTACTAGTATACTAATATTCAATCAACTATAATAATAATTAATATATAATATAATATATTAGAAACTTAAAAAAAAAAAAAGGCAAGTGGCACTCGGGGACTGCCGCGATAAAGCTATTACATATTAAATAAATAAGAAGTTGATATAATTTTAAATTTTTTTATTATTTTAGTTATTTAGGAATTTGTATCATAGAAACTATAGGCTTATGATAACTAAAATATGAAATATAAGTTTGAGATTTAATATTCTCCAAATATCTGGAAAATACGGCGTCGATGGGGGTCTCATATTTTGTAGTAGATTCTTGTGGATCATTATTTATACGTACATTTAATTTTTCTAAGAGAAACGTTGTTAGTCGCTCTGATTTTTTATCAGCGAAGTTAATGTTGAAATCGCTAGCCAAGATAAGTGGAAATTTATGGGAATTTCCACCAAGTATTTTTGACCCTTCTACAGTGTACTCCAGTAAAGTGCGATGAATAAAATATTCTACCTCGTCCAATTTTGGATTTGGAGTAATGTAAATGACTACAATGACTATTTCTAGGCCATTTTGCAGTTTGCATAAGCACCCACAAATATCTCCAACATTTGAGTGTCTAACATTTAAATCTACAACATTTGCCACATTTATATCAATATTCGGAGTCATATTATTGATAGTATCATTATTATTTTGGTAAATGGCTACCCCACCCTTTGAAACAGTATCTCGTTTGAAATGAACGATGCAATTGAAATTAGGTATGTCAATCGGATAATCATTTGACATGCATGTGCCATGTTTCGCTTGGAAGTATCACATTTGTTTGTCTAGTTACGTAATCTTGTAAATCGTATTTGTGACTGTTAAGACTTTGGCAATTGAAAGTCATTATTGAAACTCCATTTCTATTTCTAATAAAATCTAAGACACTTTGAGCTTTTGTCTGCACACAATTCAACGATAGTCTTTTAAATGCAAAATGGGTATTTAAGGATTATAGTATAAACAGAATAAACAGAAAACTTCAACTAGCTATAACTCTGAAAGTAAGTTCGTGCGCCAAATTCTGATTTCAGCATCATTTTTTTCGTCAAAAATATGACTAAGTTCCCGCAAAAAATGCCCATAAAAAGGGGTGTCCCGTAAAGTAGAAATGTTCCAAATATTGATATTTAAAACAATTGTAAAAAATCAGCCATTTTACTTAAATAAGTGTTTTTACCATATAAATTTTTCTAAAAATCAGATTTACAAATTGGCTATATTGAATATTTCGAAAAAAAATTTTATCAATTTTTAAGTTTTTTATTTTCAGTATTAAAAAATAAAAAATAAAAAATGTATTCTAAAAATGTAGCGCAAGTGTCTACGAATTATATTCAAAAGAAATTTTTTAAAAAAATTGATTAGAACAAAAGTTATTTCATTTGTCAGAATATCAGATCTCTGTGGGACACTCTGTATAATATATATAATGTGTAGGTATATATATATTTTTATAAAATACTCACTAATTTTCTTGCACTATTTCTTCACCAGATGCACTTCCTTCACTTTCCATTTTTTTTTTATATTATATTATATTATAATAACACTTCCAGCATTACCCTGGTGTGCACAAATTTGACAAAATGAGTTTGTTTTGTTGGTAGATAAGTGAATAATAAAATAATAAATTAATAAAAAAAAAAAAAAAGATAACGCAGCATGTCTCATACACTGTGTAATTTTATCATATCCAGATATAAATGTATATTATAAAGGTAATATGAACTGTATAATTATAGGTACATTATTATACCTTGCAAATATATCTGCAAACAATAGCCGCCGACAATAGACCTTTGACCGCAGATAGCACGGTATTACAATACGGGTCGCCGCGCGGTAGGCAGAGAGGGGGATTACGGGATTCCGCAGGTAGTGGTCACGCTTTTTCGTTACCAAAAATTTTTTTTCAGTCACCACACCAGGCCTGCGATAAAAGCTATGCAATAGCTTAAAAACATTTTTAATCATGCCTGTGTTCTAATTTATGGATCACCGACACCCCTTGTAAAAATGAGTAAGGAAATATTTTTTTGACCCAACTAGTAAATGCCGATAAATTTAGTGTTATGAGGGTGTGAGGCCATGAGGGGCTTTGCCTCCATGTCTTATATTGACACCAAAATGATTTTGTCCTTAATGAGCCAATTCTTGCCGGGCGTCCACTTTATGTTATCAACTAAATAATGTATCAACGCTAATCTATTAGTTGTAAACTGTATTACATAGGTAGTTAGTTATTTTTTGTTCTGGACCTTGACGGTTCGATCCGGTTTTAAAAATATTATGTTTGTAAATTGCAATTTAAACATAAGATACAATTATTTTCTTTAAAATATATTATAATGTTTGCAGCATTTGTAAATTATGTGGATCTATAAATAATGTAATCACCAACGGTTGCTGTTTGGTGTTTACGCAATATTTCTTATTTGAATAAATATTATAAATACAATTGTGGCGTAACGTTGGTTTTATAAAGTGTTTGCTATAATAATATTATAATAAAAAAAACATAGTTCACTATACGCAGGCGGCTAACAACTCTTGACCGATCTCATACAGCTGGGTATTTTTTATTTTTCTACTGTAGATGATTTTTTGAGTCAAACAGAATAACAATGTATAACGACATGGACTTTGACGTGGCCGCCAACGACATTTCCGAGCAGGTGGTTGTAATACGCGATCCCGAGTTGGCTGTGACGATAGAAAAATGGGTGTTGAAACTGACTGCGGAGAACCGGGGCGCAAACGAGCTTAAGTACCTTCAACTATTGCAGTACATGATGGCCCGGGGGAGGATCAACGGTCCGTTTGTGAGGGATCCACCGCCGGGTCCCCTGGTACCGTTAAGTCGGTACGTAAATCCACCTCCTTGCAGTGGTCATGGCCGGGACAGTGGAGGGGTCGAGTGTTGGCAGACGAGCAACTGCAGCAGGGCCGCGCAGACGAGGTGCGATGAAATGGACGGTGACTATGAAGACGAGGACTTTGAAGAGCAGGTGGACAACGACGAAACGACAGTAAACGGTGACGTCGTTGGAGACTTGCACAACAACGGCGGAGAACTGCAATCGCCGCGGTTGGAGGACATTGGCCAAGACGACGGGGTGCAGGCAAAACGCGACGGTCATTTGGCGGGTGGTGGTGGGGGAGAGTGCCGTGGACCAGCCCCAAAGAAAAACCCATTCTCCAAATTGTGTGATCCGTGTTTGGACAATTTCGGACGGCACTTGCTAAAGAAACAACCAGGACCATTGGACGCAGCTTACAGGGACTTGCTGGGAGACTGCGCGCTGCCTGTACTCACTGAAGCCGAACAGAAGACAGTCTGTCCGGAGATGTTGCAGATTTTGGAGAATGTCGACGACACCACCACGTTACAAGACTTTTACTTCCAGGTGGGTGGATATATGTATTATACGTGGCTTTGGGATAGCTGCAGGTGGACAACTTTCCCAAGTCACACAGCATTTATTGCTGTTAATCACAATAGTCAATTATAGCTGAAGATAAATAAAACCTCTGATCTTTAGGAGACGATGATTATTTATCAGTAATATTGTAGACCTGTGTCCTGTGATTTCCCTAATGGTTTTAGATGTTTCATGTGATTATAAAACACAATAACTGTACAACAAGATGCGTGAATATCGATTGGCCTAGATTTTGATTCCCAGAAGGATAACAAATTGTTAATACAATCGACCGAGCGTTAAATCCTCAAAAGCGTGCACAGGGTTTTTTTCTCTAAAATAAATTAAAAATATTGCGCATCGTCTATTTTTTTGGTTAATACGACTATCCTTTGTGCTGAAAGTTCGTTAATGAAGCCCATGAGCGTCGTTTTCATTACACGCTATGGATTATTCCACTGTCAAGTATTGGATTTCATTTTAATTTATGATATTTGCACACCTTTCAAGGATTGAGCAAAATTAATTTACTGATGTTGTTAAATATTATTGTTGGTGCAAATATTTATTTATTATTCTGGCATTCGTTCATCGTTGGATTTTCATATTACATTGTTACAGTATTTTAACTTCAAAGTTAAGTGTGCTTGTAATTTGTTTATATAAGTATAATATAAATAAACACTGTGTGTTGATCAGTAATGTAATTATAGATTGCATTTACATAGACTATAGACTTGGCCTTTTCATATATGTGCTGTTGTAGTGTGAATAATCTGCAGTTAATAGCTATAATATAATTTACAGCAGTATTTATTTCCAGTTATACACTTATACATAGGTACTTAAAATGTTATATAAAAAAATATTCAGGTTTTTAGTTGTGTGGGATCGAAGCCTCACCACTCACATTGATGTTTAAAATGTTAGACCCCCAGAAATTTTAATGTATTTGCATCTAAGCATATTTCAAATAAACTAAAATGAATTGATTCAAATAGCTATTTGATCATTTTTATTCTATAACCATATATAATAATAAATTATAATATACTAAAATAAGCATAACATTACCAATATTGTACAAACAAGTGGCATATCCAGAAAATAATCAAGGATGTGTGAAAGGGGGAGGGGTAATTAAAATGTATCCAATAGGTACTAAAAAAAATTAATATGATATAATATAATAAGCTCAAGCCACTCATGAAAGGGAGTATTTACCTCATTACCCCCCTTGAATCCGCTACTGGTAATAACCATATTACATAATATATTAATAATAATATAATAAAACAAAATGTATAGATAATTAATTAATTAAATAAATATTAAACTATACATTAATATTATTAAGTTATGCGAGTATTTACAAATTATCACGATTATTCGATTAAACCGTCTAAAATATTTTATAATTTTATTCGTCAAAATTATTGTTAATTTATTTATTATTGGAAATTAACAGTTTATTTTTATTCATTATCAAACATATTTTTATTTATGTAGCAAGCCAAAAATTGTAAAAGTAAATTATGTTGACAAAAGTATTTTGAATTTTTTTGAAATTGGAATACTGGTAATGTTTACATTTTTGTCAGGCATAAATATATTATATTATCTTTGTTGGCATTTTAAATACAAGTATGTTAAATTTTATATTTATACGTGATTAAAAAAATAAAAATAAATATGTATCATACCTATAATAATTAATATTATAATATGCTTTATGCATGGTTGCAAATAATCACAGTTAATAACTTAATACTATGGGGATCGAAATTTCCAGAAAACAAGATTTTCCAAAAAATACACTATAACTAAAACCACCTTGTTTTCCTGGAAAAATAAAATATAAAAACTTGTATAATATATCTTCGATGTATTAATTAAAAATTCAAAAATAAATACTCACAAATACATAATTATAATATTTTTGGAACAATTATTCGTGGTGAGAACGTTATTTTACTGGGATCAACATTACATAATAGACCATGATAATAATACCTACTCTAAATTTCTAATTTATACTTTAATAATAGACATCTTTTTTTTCCAATTTATGTATTTTTGTATACTGAAACATTGGTGAAATCCGAATTTAATATGTTCAACTTTGTTTTGAAGCAAAAGCAATTTTAAGTTAGTCACATTAGTCCGTATTTTGTAGTAACATTGTAATTTAATTTATAACAAAAAAATGTTTTGACTTTTCTGATCCTTCTTCTATTCTTTTAATTG
The DNA here is from genome assembly GCA_949089665.1 of Macrosiphum euphorbiae. Classification (NCBI taxonomy): domain Eukaryota; kingdom Metazoa; phylum Arthropoda; class Insecta; order Hemiptera; family Aphididae; genus Macrosiphum; species Macrosiphum euphorbiae. Next base: position 54,510,390 of record CARXXK010000001.1, on the reverse strand, counting down.
TGATTTTTTTATACTTTTAAATTATATAATATATATTTTATTTAAATTTTGAAAAACTTCAGGTTTTTTTCATTTTATATTCTGTTTTTGATGCGTACCTATATAATAATATTGATTTTATAACATCTATATGTTCAAATGTACAATATAGATAGTAGATACATATCACACATTACCAGTTTATTCAACACACATGCTCGTCCCTGTTTTCTTTTGTAATGAATTTATTGATTTTTTAAGTAGCTAGTGTAGGTATGTACACAAATTATATCACACTATTTTTATCTTTCAATTCATGAGACAGTACAGAATCACTAAACATAAACTGCATTATACTCCTTAAAAATTAGTGCATATTTGTACTTAGGTATTTATATCAACATAAATATGTTTTTGAGCTGAGTACAAATATTTTTATTTTCTAATTGATTTTGCGTACCTAACGCCTTGTTTATAAATATAGAAAAGGATAAAATGTAAAAACTACTTAATTCCCACTAGGTAAATAGGTATATATACAATTAATGGTTACTTATTATTAATACATGTTTATGATTAATACATTTTCTTCGAAGTGGAAAATATCGAGTAGCGTGCTACGTTTTAGTTGATAATTAAACAGTACCTACTTGGCTACTTTGCCATACATTATAATACACAGGTTTTTTCTTAAATAGGTAGGTACTTACATTTTTATGCCATTTGAGAAATGCTCAGTGGCAATCAAAATTCCTATTTTATTTAAAAATTATCCACATTTGTGCTGAATTTTAATAACAGTTGATTTTTATTAAATGTCGATGCTTTTCAAACTAGTTTTTTCAGAATTTTGAATGTACTAAAGAAAAGAGTTTATGATAATGGGTTTAAAGACGTGGGGGCTATGATAATTTATAAATATTATAATAGGTAATTAATAATAGATACCTAATACGCAATAATACATGAATATTTTATGTATTACATATATGTTAATTGTTCGAGTAAAATATTAGACTAAAATATATTAAAACTATTGTATGTTTGATGTAAAACTATTATTAACTATTATTAATATTATTAGAACGCAAAGTTTAATATCTCAGAAGCAGAGAAGCTACTCAGTTGAATTTCTATTTAGTAGGTAACATAAAAAAATGCAGGTAGTTCTGAATTAGAAAAAACCAATGTTTATTCTGCAACTGCAGGATGCTTACAAAAATTCCCGGTTACTAAAAATATAATAACTAGTTTACCAACTTAAAAATAAATATATATATAGGTACTAACAAATTTAAAAATCTGCAGAATTTGAATACATTTAGGTATATATTGTATATTCGTAAATGTATCATGTATGTTTGAGGACAAACGGGGAGAGCATGTTTGGTGAATCATCAATCATCCTTCAGTAATATAATATATCATATAATAATAATAATTTGCTTACTGAACTGGGCAGGTGGCGCTTTGCACGTGCGATGAAGGGGCACTAATGATGAAGTTGTCGGACGCCATGGTGGACGACTTCAGGACGTTCGTGTCAGACGTGTTCGAGAGCCGAACGGAACACATCAGCGACGGTTTGGCCAAGGAGCAGATGGCACTGTGCGAAAAATACGCGTATCTGTACGACCGGACGCTGAACCGGGCTACTCTGGCTATGGATTTCCTGCGGGAAGCCATGCCAGTGTTCAGCTGGCACAAATACCAGGCGGACCCGGATGAGTACTTGAAACGGACGATAATGCGACGGGCGGCGGTCGTAGCCGCATCATCGGGAGATGGGGCGGCGGCTGCCGAAGGTGACGGACGTCAGGCCACTCGCGCACCTGCTTCGCTCACCGATGACGAAATCGCTGAGGCGGCCGGCCGCGAGGACGATGACAGCGCCCAGCAATCGGTCATCAAGAAGCTGCTGTACAGGATCAACTGGCTGCGGACCGAAGTGGGCCGGGTGGATTGCGAGGGACAGCGGCTGTACGAACAGCACAGCGAACTAACAGTCAGTTTAGCCGACCTCAACCGCCGTCTATCCGACGATCAGTGCCGATCGGCCGGTGAAATTGACCGTCACAAAAACGAACTTACCGTGCTTCGACAACGATCAGCCGACCAGACGGCGATCATCGATCGGCTAATGGAGACCATACAGTTGACCATGCAGGACAAGCAGCCTTCGTCGGCCGGATGTTAGCAGCCCCCGCTGTGACGCCACCAACTATAATATGATTTATTTTAGTGTCCGCTACCCTGTCACAGCTATAAAATTAATTTCACACGAATCGTCGATTGCCACTATAATATATTATAATATTTTATTATTTTTATTTAGCGTACTTTCATTTTAATTAAATCTTTTAACGTTTATCACAAATCATAATACAAATCTGTCCTTCAAAATCGCATTGATTTGTTAAAAATATTGTTATTATTACCTAATCTCCCATAATCGCATATGCATTTAGATTTTAGACTATTTGGTTCTGTAAAATAGAACAACAAAATTTTTTGCAATAAATTTGAATAATAACATTTAGTTACAGTTAATTTAATACCTACATATTTTACATGTTTTAACATTTTGCGGCCGAATTTAAAAACTAAGCAATGACGTTTTATCAACTGCAACCTAAATTTTTTAATGAAAACAATTTCAAAAATGTTAGTTTTAGTAGTTTTACATAGCATAGAGATGGAAAATAGATTTTCAAGTGGTGTTTATGTTACCACTTAGATTTTAAAGAGGAAGTCTAACTGTCTTAAGACCTTCCAGAATGAGATTGATCATTAATGTAACTTAGGTAATGACGATCTATAGACGTTAACAATTTTTTCTACATGACTAGTTTTAAAGAAAAAAAGGTGCTCTGCTGTACAGTAGGTTACAAGTGGGTCACTGTATAATGGATTGTATTAAATTTGAATTCAATGATATAATACCATTGTATAAGAAAAACGATTCTGAGAGGATATCTAAGTATCTAGGAATCTAGGTATAAGACATATTATATACCAACTTATCTATGGTATTAAAAAAAATTGCCCTATTATAAATTCCAAATTAATCATATCACAATATCCATTAGGTACTTATATCGCGTTATACATCAACAACAACCCCTGATACTATCATAGATATATAATAGTGTACTTTAGAAGTTTCAAGTGCCCACAAATAATATAATACAATCACAACAAAATAACTAAAATAGTTATTCTAGGTTTTTTATTATGTAATTTCGTCCAAATTTGAACTTAAAATGACTATAAAAATAAACTGTGCTTATGTGGTAACTGAATTAACTACTTACATGGAATCTTGTATTTTAAATTTTCAATCCTTAGATATAAAAGATGAACATTTTATAAATTTTTAACTACAAAATAATTATTCAATTTTAAATTTGATAAGTTTTATAAGGAATCTTGTATTACATTTTCAAATCTTAGATTTAAAAAGAAAATTTTAACGAATTCTTAACTCAAAAAAATTTGCTAATTTTAGTGATTTTTCCATATTTTGTCAATTTCTGAACTTTAAATGCTTATAAAAAAAAAATTGTGACTAAGGATTTTTAATATTTTTCATCTGCCTTTGAAACAATATACTTGGAGCATTCTATTAAATTTTCAAGTATTTTTACTCAACAAATAAAATTTGATTGATATTCATAAAAAAAAAAAGGTGGGCAAGTGGAAGTCTGAGCGAAGACGGTAGTCAGTCTAGGTTTAAGACAAATTATACATATATCTATGGTATTAAAAAAAAATTGTCCTATAATAAATTCCAAATTAATCATATCACATTATCACAATATCCATTATAGCAGAGTACTTATAAGTTATAACACGTTATACATCAACATCAATAACACACCCTGATAAACTATCATAGATATATAATAGTACACTTTAGAAGTTTCAAGTAGGTACCCACGAATAATATTATATACCTAATCACAACAAAATAACTAGGTTTTTTAATGTGTAATTTCGTCCAAATTTGAACATAAAATGACTATAAAAATAAACTGTGATTGTATATTTTTTAGATTTTTTGGTAAAAGAATTAACTACTTACGTGGAATCATGTTTTAAATTTTCAATCCTTAGCTATAAAAACTGATTATTTTATAATTTATTAATTACGATGATTAATAATTTTCGAGATTTTGAAAAATTCTGTTAAAATTCGATGTTTAAATGCTTATAAAAAAAAACTGAGCCTATGTATTTTTAATATTTTTCAACTGATATTGTAACAATATAACAGGAGCCTTGTATTACATTTTTACACTTTTTGGCCCAACAGATAAAACTTTATTGATATTCATAGAAAAAAAAACTAAAAAAATTTAAAAATGAAAATATCCGTAAACAGCTCAAAAAGAGTCAAAATATTTTCAAAATTGTATGGTGTATAGGAAATGCTTGTACAAACATTCAGTGAAATTTTCATGTATCTATAGTTATTCGTTTATGAATAACAATAAAATAAGGAAATCACTACATGAGAAATCGAGTGAACATCCAATGTTGTAAAAATTTGAATTTCAAACGCTCATAAAAATTTAATTTGACTGTCCGGTAGAGATTTTTTTATTGATAAAGGTAGACAAACTTATGAGTAATCTTGTATTACATTTTCAAATCTTAGATTTAAAAAGAAAAATTTTTACGAATACTTAACTCAAAATAATTTGCTAATTTTCGTGATTTGTCAATTTCTGAACTTTAAATGCTTATAAAAAAAAACTGTGACTAACGATTTTTAATATTTTTCATCTGCCTTTGAAACAATTTAGTAGGAACCTTGTATTAAATTTTCAAGTATTTCTACTCAACAAACAAAGTTTTATTGATATTTTTAGAAAAAAAACTAAAAAAAAATGGAAAATGAAAATGTCCTTAAACAGTTCATAATAAATCAAAATATTTTGAAAATGTTATCGTGTATAGAAAAGGCAAATATAAACAACCAGTCAAAATTTCATGTTCCTACAGTCATTTGTTTTAAAGTTACACCAAAAACCAAATTCAATTTTCTGAAAAATTCCCGTTTTTCCTTAATTTTTCTTGGCGCTTTTGAAAAGTACTGGGTATTTTAAATTTTGACCTCCCCAATGCATCAACGATATTCACTTTCCAATCGAACAAGTTATTGAAGTTAAAAATCAAAGCATTATTTCGACTACTTATCGTGTACACAGACACAAAAATAAAATTAAAAAAACACACATCATTGTAAAATCAATACATTCATCGTTTCACTCAGAATCTAATACTAATAAATTTGGAAACTGAAAATGTCCCTAAACTGTTCAAAATAAATCAAAATATTTTGAAAATTTGATCATGTATAGGAAATTCAAATATAAACAACCAGTGACAATTTTATGTATCTAAGGCCATTTGTTTTAAAGTTACACCAAAAACCAAAATGGATTTTATCGAAAACAGATTTTGAGTAAAAATTCCCGTTTTTAATTAATTTTTCTTTTGTTTTTCACTGCGCTTTTGAAAACTAGTGTAAAAATTTTACTTTTGACCCCTTCAAAGTACCAACTACCAACTAGGTTCACTTTCCTATATCAGAAAAGATACTGTTGAAGAAAATCAAAGTACTTTTACTGTGTCCTAAAAGGTGATGACAGACACAAAAATAAAAAAAAAACACACATCATTGGAAAATCAATACATTCATTGTTCCACTCAGAATCCAAAAAACAGAATAGCTTAATACGTCAAATGACAAATGTCTAAACTTAGCTCAAAAATAGTCAGAATATTTTGAAAATGTTATCATGTGTAGGAAATACTAATAGGTATAAACATTTGGTAAAAATGTCATACATCTTTAACTTATAAGTAAGTTATTCAATTTAGTTACCTACACAAAAAAATTATCGATTTAGACAAATATAATATAGTAGTTGCGTAAAAATTCCAGTTTTCCCTTAATTTTTTTTTCAGACTATTACGAAAAGTAATAGGAATTACTTTTGACTCAGTTAAGTACCAAGTAGGATCAAATTTTCTACCAGAAAACACCTCCAAAAATGAAAAACAATGCATTTTAATTGATCAAAAAGGCAAAACTAAGCATTAACGAGTAAAAATTAAAAATTAAGGCCAATTTTAACTTAAAGAGTTACATTTTAGATTCTCCAGAGTGGAGCTGCAGATGGAATGTATTGTTTTTAAAATGATGTGTTGTTTTTTATAATTATTTTTTTTATTTGTTTATTTTTTTATCACCTTTTGGGACAGTAAAAATGATTAGATTTTCTTCAACAGCATCTTTTCTGGTAGGAAAGTGAATTAAGTTGGTGCATTTGGTGGAATAAAATTCAAACAAAAAATTAAGGATAACTGAAATTTTTACGCAAATCAGTTTTTAAAACAGTCTATTTTGTTTTTTGTTGTAACTCAAAAAAAAAAATAACTGTAGATGCAAGAAATGATCACAGAATGTATTTATTAGCAATTTCTAAGCAATAAATACAAATTTCGATAAATTAATATTCCTTTGAGGATTTTGAGTTATTTATAGGTCTAGTTTTATTAGTTTTTTTTAATTATTGTCTATAAAAAAATTTTTAGCTCGGACAAAAAACTTGAAAATGTAACACAATGGTCCTCATAAGTTGTCGTTAGTGGAAATTAAAAACAAGTTGAGCGTAAGTCCGGAATAAATTTTTCTGAGCGTCTGAAACTCTGAAGTTAAATGTCGACAAAATTCATAAAAATCTAAAACATTTTCAAATTATTTTGTAATTAAAAAATGTTCTGACAAAATTTATCAAATTTATAAAATGTTCAATTTTTCTATAGCTTTGGTTAAGGATTGAAAATTTAAAAGAAGGTTCCATGTAAGTAGTTGATTCTGTAACCAAAATATTTAAAGTATATAAGTACAGTTTTTTTTTAGTTTTTTTAAGTTTAAATTTGGATCAAATTACCAAGAACAACTGTTTTAGTTATTTTCTTGTAATTTAAAAATTTTATTCGTGGGTACACGAAACTTCTTAAGTAATATTATTATATCTACACAAATATTATAGTATACAATTAATAATAAAAACGTACTCAACTTACTTCCGTTTCCAGAATCGGAGCTCTTCGAACGCCTGCAGGGTCCCTCTCCTGTGGTCGAAGATATGCCGACATTCGCTGAGACCTTATCTTCGAAGATCTTCTGGTTTGCTATCGGGAGAGAGAACTTGTCCTTAAGGAGGTAGAAGAGACGTTCAGGATCTTCTATAAAATGGTTGAGGAGATCCTGACTCTCAAGGAGAGCGCTCCAAGCGGCTGAGGCTGCTGGAGACTAAGATAAGCACGGACTTACGAACTTGAGAAAAAGACGTACGGGACGGGACGTCCAGTATGGCAGGCTTAGGCCTGTCAGAGCATAGGACGATGTCTAGGGCGGCGGACTTTGTCGGCTCGCGAAAATCTTCGGATAAAGTTAATAATATTGCTGTACACATTAATTTTATGTGAAGGTATAAGGGTCTATCCCCATGTGGCTTCGCCAACTGTAAAGGATAGTTTTTATGATGTTCATAACTTATATATGTATATATAATATATAACTGCTCGGCTACTCCACTGAGAAAAGTAAACTTCAGCACATGACAGCAATCAAAATGTTATAAATAATTGAGTTAATAAACGATGCTGCATGGGGGCTAAGCCAGGGAAAACAGTTCAGCTCTCATGTAGTGATGACATACAGAAAAAAAAATAAAGGTAGGTCGTAGGTGTTATATTCTACTTCTTAGATTTTATGGGTCAGTAAGACTATCTAAATCTCCAATATCCACTAACAGCTACTCATGTTTTCAACTCTTGTCCTCCATTCAGTGACTTAACGTCTCTATTGGATTTTATTTATAAACTGACAGATTGAAATTTTGAAAACATTTCAGTATATCTTAGCATGGAATAGTGCCGATATCCATAAGCGTGCCCACAGGGGGGGCCGGGTGGACTCTGCGAGACGGACTGAAATTTTTTATAAATAGTCATAAGGTAGGTAAAAATAACATTGATACTCAATGATAATAAATAATAATAAATTTAATGTCTTTAAAGATAAAATTGATAACATATTAGGTACCATTTCAAATTGCGGAATTGTATTTATTTAAAATTTAAAACTGTCGTCAAATTAAAATATTTCTTATTTAATTTTTAAAAAATAATTTTATCCGTTTTGATCATATATGAATGATTTATGCCTTAAATAGTGGGTGATTATGAGTAGGTAAATTAAAGTATGTAACATTTTAATTGTTTCTTCCATCAGAGTTCAGGTTTTAATCTTTATTGACTTAGCCCACCCTGCCACAAATGTCTGCGCACGCCTATGCCGATATCATGACATATGTCGATCTACTAGTCACCACTATTTATTTTCAAGATGGACAATGGTCAATGAATATACCTAATGTATATTATACTTGCATTTAAAATATTAGGTAGTGGAGTTTAGATGGGTAAGTTGTCGAGGAACAATACAATTCACTGATTGTAATATAATATTTAGACACAAACAAAAACACGCTTTTTCTTCTTCTAAAATTATATTCTAAAACATTATTTATAAATTATTTGAATATTTGATCCATTTCAAAGCGGAACTCTGCACTTAACATAATACAATACTGTACTGCCGATCATACAAAAATATTTAATACTATTGACATAAAAAATAATAATGATAAAATTGAAGTTAAACACTTTAAACTTGCGTCAGTCTCAAAAATGTCTTTTATTTTGGAAACAATGGAAATTTTAATACATTTCAATCTGTTCAAACTATATTTTTTATACAACTAAAAAAATAGTTAAAATTTTCAAAAATGTAGATTAAATGACGACAATTTGTATTCTTATATAATAACACGTAATTAAATCTTTTGCTTCAAGATAAAAATCTAAATTAAACTATGATGAATAAGAAAAAACAATAAAATAAATAATCTCACTCAAATAAACCTAAAACAATAAAAAAATTTTAAATTAAACAATATAAATAAAGTTATTTAGTAATCATAATTATGTTTTAAAGGTCAAAATTAATTATGACAAAGTATTCATAAAATTTACTATTCATTGCAATATTGAAATTTGTTAGTATTAAACTGTTTTGAGTCTCTTAATTCAATTAGGTAAAGATTACCAGTCTATGATGAGTCTTAAATTACAAAATTCTATTTAATACAAAAAAAATATGTGTAACAAGATGAAAAAATATGATTGCTATCCAATATTAGGTTATTATACAATAACTGGTATTTTATAGAAATAACAAATATAAAAAGGAGAAAAAAATATTATATGAAAAAAAAAAATGTATGCAGATAATAGAATATATTACCTAATTTCTACTCTTTAAACTCGATTGTTAGGACTTGAACTGATCCACACACGATTATCTTTGGCATTAATGTCTTTCTTCTTATTATCTTCAATTTTCTTCCATAAAGTTGCTATCTTACTAGTGACTTCTTTCTTTTGACCAGATGTTGTCCTAACTGAGCACCCCGAACTTGTTGCTGATATGTTCGAATTTAAACTAGTATTGCTATTTGTCTTAGCCACTCCAGCCATGGTTGGAAGACTACTATTGCTACCAGTCCATTGATCGGCACTACTTTTTAAACTACTATTACTAACTGAATTACGAACACCACTAGAACGTATATTTGTAGTAGACTGTTTATTGGTCGGTGGCTTAACCAGATTTGGTACACTAGTATGTTTCTTGCCAGTAGATCCCGGAGTAGGTATACGAGATTCTTCTTTTACAAATGTACCTTGTCTTTTAAGGGGAGTCTGCTTTTTGGTAGGTGTTGACTGTGAACTTTTAGAGGTTGTAGGGGATGGTTGAGGACTGCTTCGAGCTACTATCGGTATTCCACTACCCCGTGATTTTTTCTTACCTCTAACAGCCTTCACTTCTGATGGCTTAACAATTCTAGCTGAAGCAACCCCAGTATTTGACTCATTCCCATCGCTGGAATAACCGTCAGTACCTTCTGACGTGGTACTTTCATCAACATGATTTTTAAAGTTTGATGTGAAGTCATTATCTTTTGGTCGGATTTGCACAATATTGGCTAGGTCTAGATCAGCTAATGTGCGTGTACGAAATCTATCTTTTTCAGATGATCTCTTAATTTGGAATTTTTCTTTTGGTGACCTTTTTTTTATGGCATCTTCAGAAGAATGAGAGTCTGATTCATTCAGAGGTGATGACCTAGTTTCAGGCTCCATCGAGTTTTCTCTACTGTCATCAGAAGTTATTGTGTAGGTATTATACCTGGAAATAAATATTACAATTTATACTACATAATATTTTAAATAATTATTTATTTACCTGTCTTTCTTCATGTTTCGTTTTTGTTTAGGTGTTAGTCGGCGTCTAATTTGAGCTGGACTAGAATGATTAGGATCTGAAGACATTTCAGATGATGGAAAATCATCTACCAAAGTTAAATCATCCACAGCTGTATAATACTGAGCACCAATTGACTGGTCAACTATTTCAGAACGTATACTTGATATACTGGTAATACTGTTTTCCATCTCAAAATCAGTAACCTCATCCATGTATGATGGAGGGTTAATATTCTCTATGTTCATACAACTTCCCAGTGAATCATTTCTTTCATTAGACGTTTTTCTTTTTTTATCAAAACCACAATTAGATTGAACACTTGTTGTCATGGATAGCAAACTATCCATGTCTGAAGGAGGTTTTATAGCGTCCAGATGTATGTCTTCAAAATCTAAAGAAGATGTGATACCTAAAACAAACAAACATACAATATTAATGATAATTTACAAAAAAATATTAAATCTATATTTTTACCCATTTCTCCTTTATCCAATTTTATAAATTTTGGTTTAGAATTCTCTCCTGTGCTTAAGTAAGAGCTTGTGAGAGTAGTAAATGTTAAAGTTTCATCATCTTTCCATGTGGATTCGTCACTTTCATCCCGTTTACATATAATTCCATCAATAATATCTCCCGGTGTAACTGTACTCGTAGACTCACTAATTTCACTTTCTGATTTAGGCCCAAAAGATTTTTTAAATTTGTTTAATACTGGTATTTCTCTTTTTTTATGAGTTGATCCTCTTTCAATGTTTTTTATTCCTTGGCTAATACAATTATTTAATAAATCCTCTTCATTTTGTTCAACTGAACCATTTGTTTCTTTTGATTTTATTTTTTGTAAATTTGTCATGCCTGCTTCAATACACTCGTTTAACAAAGCTACTTGTTCATTATCAGACAAATCATCACTATTGTTTTTCAATATTTTTTTGCTATTTCTAATTCCAGCAGCTATACATGATTCTAATAACTCTACTTGTTGTTCATCAGTAAGATCACTATCTGGTTTCTTGGTTCTTTTCTTAACTGACAATATTTGTAATTTGGATGTGGCTGAATTATTAATACCTGTAGCTATACACTGATTTAATAATTCTTGCTGTTCATCATCAGGCAATTCTTCATCAGTAATTTTTAAAGTTGTTATTTTTTCAATACCAGCATTAATACATTGATCTAATAAAGCGTTGTTATCATCATCATCATCATCATCATCATCTTCGGACATGGGTTCACTATTTAATGTGTGGGCATCATGTAGTGAATGAGATCGTGGTATTCTGTTATCACATTTACCAGAGTCATCCAATGAAAATTCACTATCTATGGAATCTGTCGACATTCGTTTATTAATAACTGTTACGGGATCTGTAAATATGAAATGTTTTAAAACTTATAAATTGAAAGAAAATGAAGAAATAAAATAAACTCACCTTCTATTTCAGAAGAATTGATTGAATTTGATACATGTGATTCTGTTGAAGGGGAATCCAATACTAATGATCTGAAAAATAAAATTGATTAAATTATAGGTTAAATTTAATGTTAAAGAATAATCAAACCGGGGCAATGATATGTTTCCTGAAGTGGGTACAGCAGAAGTTTGATTAAACTGAAGATTTAAATTTCCTAAAGGTCTACCCGTTGTTTGATATGAACGTTTCTTGCCAACCTAAAATATTATCACAATTTAAAAAGTATAATTTAAAAACTAGTTTTTTCAAATAATAGAACAATAACATTTTATTTTTAATACAACAAATTCAAATTTCTATTTATATTATTGACAAAGTGAAAATTTGAAAAATAATTTAAACATTCCACAATATAACTAATTTAATCAGTTGCTCTAATATTATGTGGTATGTAATGTGTTTAAATCATTCAGAACCTTCCAATAACATGACTGATTCGTATATATTAATGTATTTTCATATGTATGTAAAAAAATTATTTTAGCAGGTAATTATATTTCCGAGGTAAATGTTTACCTCGTGCAAGTAAAAGTGATATCAGAATACTAAATATTTTCGTTATATAAAAGTGTTATATGCACATATTCTGGTGCGCAGTATGCACTGTATCTCAATATCTTTTTTTTGTTCTGAAACTGTTAAACTAACCTAAATAGTTTAAAATAGGTTTTGAAAAAAAAAAACAAAAGTAGTCCCTAACTTTTGTATTAAAAACAGAACATTTTGTATATGACAAGCATACTCTATTTAGCATAATAATATTATATTAAAGAATGGTGACATAAAAAATAAGTTTATGCCATAACATTAGCTGAATTGAAAAAAAAAATTGAAATGAAAATTTGTAAACAAACCAATTGACCCAAGTACAAGTTAATGCACCAAACCTGTAAGGCTATTAATCATGAAACAAATTAATTTTTTAATTTTTAATTATAAATGGATTGAAAAAAATAGTGAGGCCAGTTTAATGAGTTTGTCACTCTGTATACTAATCTAATTAAATTAAGGACTTCTACCATTGTTTTTTTTAGGTTCTGGTACTCGATTTTTGATTAAAAAATCTTGAGTTTGGTTATGATAGAAAAATAAGTTTAGGGTCCAGATTAAATCAGAATTTAATGGTTCCGATTTCTTTTCAATTAATACTCTAGAATCTGATTAATTATTTATAAATAAATAAAATAATAATACCAACAAATCAATATAAAATATAAATATCTATTTAAATTTTAAGATTTTCTAAGAAATAAACAGCTCCAAACAAAAAATATTAGTTTGAAATTTTAAACACTCCTTAATCCTTATACCAAAAAATATGATCCCAGGTAAAAATAATAACATAAAGTATTGTTAAAAACCCAGATGTTTTTTATTTAAAAATATTTAATTTTAGGTTTTTTTTTTGAGGGGAAGTAATGCTAACGCGGTTCCCCATCTGGCTCTCGATACCACACGAAAAAAAAACATTTCAAAATGTTAACTGGTTTTAATTCCAGAGCCAGTTGCTTTTGTTTTGATTTCAGTCCCTGTTTTATGTAAAACAAAAATATTCAAGTAATTTACAAATATTCTTAGGTCAACAATTAGGTATAACATAATATATTATTGTATTGAGAAATATTGTTTGAATGTTTAAATTATAGAGAATTTACATGAATTATAAGAATGATATAACATTGTTAAATATTAATTAATATATTGATGAATATTAAATACCATTTTCATAGATTGTCGAAGAATAACATTGGTTTCTGATCCATCTTCTGAAGGTGTAATCATTGATAAATCTGAATGTGAAGTAGCTGTACTTATGTTTGCTGGAGTTCCTTCTGTACAGAATCCAATTATCTCATCACCCTAACAAAAACAAAAGATTTTAAGACCAACCCTTAACATTTTTTTTAGTATAAATTATTATACTTCATTTTCAGATATTTTATATTGTGAAAAACTAGTCTCTGGACATCTGTCTACTGCTTGGCTAATGCTTTGCACCATGACTGGAAGTCTAGATCTAAAAAAAAGTAGTTAACAATTATATTATGAAACAATTACATTACGATTATGTAAGTTATTTGTGCCAACCTGGCGTGAGGTATAAATCCTGGATTTTTGTTTTGTAAGTACGGAAAAGTAGAAGAGGGTGACTGCAAAAAAATAAAAACAAATTATTAATTAAGATTTATTTTATATGTTTCACAAGACGTAACAAGTGTTGAGTCTTGTTTACTCAGGCAAAATCCATCACAAATGAATCAGCAAACTCAAGTGAAAGTTATTTACTGAATACATATCAATAATACTAACAGAAATCAATTATTCACGGACTCATGGTTATTATTTACTCTCAAATCATATTTAAAATCACCAAACCGTTTTTTACTTTTATTTGACATACTAGTTTTTTACTTACTTCGAGGAAACCATCAGGAGTTAACTGGAAAGATTTAGACGTTGTATCAATAGATGGAGATTCATATTGCTTACTATGCAATACATTCCTAAGCAAATAATAATTCATTTTATTAATTAAAACCATTAATATTACTTATTTTATTATAGGATTTTAAAAAATATAAACATTATTACAGCAACAAATTCTTTTGTAATCCACTCAGAATTTAATAATGTTTAATTATTTCTTTATAAATGAAAATTGTTTTTGATAAAATAATATTGTATACTCACATAGAATTTTTTTCTTCATTCAATGATGGTAACATATTTTGGCTTTGAATATATTGTAATTTGATCTAATAATAACAAATAAAACTGAAAATTATCAAAGTTTTTTCAATTTGTTTAATACTTACTCCTGGAAGATCGTCATCAATGGTCAAGCTACTTAAACTAGTACATTCTGAACCTTTGCCAGGCATTTTTTCTTCTTTAAAAATAGTCACACTGTCTTCAAAAACACTTTCATCTTAAACAATGAACATAAGTAAGTTTTAATTATCATTAAAGCTTTTTCAGTTACTGACAACTTTAATCTTATTTAGCATTAATATAGTAATATAATCAAATCCCTACTTCTCTACATTTTATTTGATTAATTAGTTTTAGCTCTAAGAACATTGAAAAGAAATAATATAAGTGTAAATTCAAGAACATGCTTTATTCCAATTAATTAATAAAAACAAATTCAAAATGGAAAAAAAATATATAGTTGCAAAAATATGTTAGTTTATGTAGCTTCCAAGATAACCAAGTTTAAAGTATATATATAAACCTCCTAGCATACCTGCAGAAAAATCAAGTTTAAAATTTTTACTAGTTTAGTGGTTTGTAAAATCTGTAAATAAACATTTTTACACTAAGCACTAATTATGTTGTGGATTTATATAAAATAAATTAAATTAATAACATTCAGAGACAGGGAGCTTGTGTTGTGTGAAGTGGCCATCCAATGATGGGACACATAAAAAATTATAAATTATTTAGTTTATCAATTTTTAATTTTATAGAAATGTATAAGTATACAAGCTATTATAATTACAACATTGATATACTTTACATACCAATAAAAATAAGGAAAATTAAAACATTTTTTCATTATTGAGGTTTATAAAAGATACTTTATACTATACTTTATTACTTTAAGATTAGAAATAATTATTATTTAGTTTCAAAAGTAAACTAGTAAAATAATAAAATTTGAAAAAAAAGTTAAAAATTGTCATGTAATTACTTTTGAAACAAGGAGGACTAGGTGGAACTGTTAGAGTTGGTGAATCTGGAATTTCACTTGGTGTAACTAAACCACTTGTGATACGACTAAAAAACAAAAAACATACACATAAAATATGAACATTATGAAAATTACAAACTTCATTTATACCTGCACTCACTAACGGCAGAACTACCAATGTAACCTTCTTGTGGTTCGCAGCTTCCGAGTGAAGCAATAGAACTACTCCTTGAGAACATCAAAGGTGTTTCAAAAGTCACCATTTTACCTAAAATTAAAAAAAAAACAATAAAAATAATTTTTTCAAACTTATTTGATATAATAATATACAATCTTACCATCTTTTAATTCATTCTTAGGCTGCACACTATCTGGGGTTTCACTACCAGAATTGGGTACATTCATACTTTGTTCAGGGAGGCCTGTTCCAGATTCATGACGATTCTAAAAACAATCATTAGAATTGTATTAGAAATTAGGATAGTCTCAACATGTTTGATGCCATGAACCCAGCAGTGATCATATTGTACAACAACCCTTTATTTATTTAACACATTTTTTGATTATTCCAATTAATACTTTTAGCTATATTTTTTTCTATAGAAAAAAGATTTCAATACAGTTGAAAATAGATATGTTGTCTATATTTAATTTTTTTAATTTTTAGTTTTTATTTCAAGCTTATGAATTACTGATTGAAATAAAAATAACAGCAAATACACATATTAACCGTTTATTAGCAGGACATAAAAAATCCAAAATTTAAATTATGTACCTATATATTTTAACAATATGTAGTTATTGGTAATAAATGTTTGATAAACTACCACATATTAAGTTAAAGTATAAAAACTTAAATTACCTTGTCATCTAAACCACATTTCCTTAAATCTGTATATGATGCTGCATTAGAAAAATTGTAGGGGGTACCTTCTGTACAATAAGTCTGTGTTGTATCGCCGGTTAATACTTTTTCACCATTATCATCATCTTCACATAACAAACTATAGTTAGTTGCTTCATCTAGTGAAGTTTCAGCATATCCATTAGAAGATTTTTTGACTTTCTCTTCAAAACTGATATTATTTTCTATTTTCTGAATAGAATCTTCAGAACATTCTATAGAAGAATGTTCAAATTTTTCAGTTTCAGTTGTCATACAGTTATTGTTAATTTTAATAATATCATAAGACTGCTGTGAGGTTTTTGTCAAATTTGGTTTCCTGAAATAAATTATATTAAAATCAATTCTACTGGTTAAACATTATTTTCAAAGATTAAAAATAACGTACACAGTAACTTTCAAATCATCGCTATCTGTTATAGCTTGTATCTCTTTATTAAAATCCTTTAAATATGTATTATTAGCAATAACAGAAGTACTCTTAATTGAAGTATCTTCAAGATTTATGTTCAGGTCTAAATAAAAGTATTATAATACAAAATCTGTTATACATGTTATGTATTATGTCTTTATCATTTTAGCTAACCTTGATCGGTATTATATGCAGGCATAGCATTCATAAGATTATTAAGTGCAGCTGATGATCCAGTAGCAATCATCTTATGTTTAGAATGAATTAACGATCGCAACATAGGTATAATTCCCAAATTTATCATTGTTGTTTGATCACGAATATTACGTGCCGATAAATTCCAAATGGTCCCACATGCATTACTCACAATTGTTAAGCTTGGAGACTGTAGCTGTTGCATTAACATTTCGAGTACATTATGATGTCTTAAAATATCACTGTTAAAAAATGTACAGAATAAAATACATTATTATTTAATATAATGAATGAAATAAGTTATAAATTACCGATATTCTTCATGAGATGCTATAGCACATGAAATATTCCTCAATATTCCTCCAGCATTTTCTATTATTGTAACTGATTTAAAAGGACTTGTTCCACTTAATGTTTTAATCAAAAATTCAATAGCTCCTTCAACTTTGCATATTTCTTCCTAGATAATAATAATATTATTTAAAATTAAAATTATTATTATATGTCAATATATCACAATATTATATGTATATTATTTAATATACTTTATTTTCAGGAGAGTGAGCAGAGAAATTCCAAAGAGCAGACAAAAATGATTTCATTGTTGTTTCTTTATTTGCTTTCATTGAGGCTTCCATTAATGCTTTAACTGCACCTACATCACGCAAAATGTCTTTACTAAGTGGATCAGCTCTCCATGATAAATTTCGTAAAACACTAGCTGTGACCTGTACAAAACATACAAATATACAATTCAGTAAAATATTTATAATTTATATTTATTTATTTTTCAATATTTGAATACCTGTCTGAGGTCTTCGCACTGTATTTGTAACTGTAATATTAAAACTTTGAGGAATTGTTTAAAAGAACATAAAAGTGTTTTGGTAGTAGCATCACCAAACGTTAAATTAGTTAGAGCCATGCCAGCATATCGCCTTAGGGTTACACATTCTGAATTAGATTCCAAATCTGGTTCACTCCCATGAACTTCATGATCAACTTGAATCAGTCTAGTAACAGTATAGATTGCACCTTAAAAATAAAATAAAGTGTGTTACTAATTAAAATAGATAACTACATGCAATAAATATATACCTAATAGACACATCGCAAATCGATGTTGACTATCAAAAGATAACTTCATTAATGCTGCAATCGCAGTGATGGGATGTTTGCTAATATCCAATTGTTTAAGTACAACAACTGGTGTATCACAGTATTCTCTCATGCTTTCCAATAACTTATATACACGAGACTCTCGGCGACCTTGTTTTTCATCTTGATTAAAAGTTACAATATTTTTTAATGCTTGGCTAGCATTGTGACGAACTACAATATCAGCATTCATATCATGGACAATTTGCACAAGCAATGGAACACAACCTATCAACATAATATTATGTTAATTAATATTTTTTAACAATATTCTAATTCAAATAATAATTATATTATAACACACAAAATACAATTAAATTAGAAAACACCTTACCTGTTTGTCTCATTGCTGCACAACAATCAGGTGATTTGCTCATAGCTAAAAGAACTGAGACTGACTGATATGAAGATTGTATTGAATTGTTGTTTTCCAATAATGACAAGAGATTATAAACAATTTCTACTTTAGCTCCTAACTGTTGTTGGCTGCTAGATCTCATTGATAGACCTTTTTCACATTCTAAAGATGAAGTTTGAGATCGTAATAAAGATGAGTCTGAAGACAAGTTTGTGGGTCCTACACTGTGCCACATATTAAATTTTTTGTCAGCTAAGATACCAGGGGGTGTAGGTAAGCAACCCTTAAATAAAAAATTAACAGCAATTAAAATATAAATTCAATATACTTTTAGGTCTTTTCATACTCATTTTTCTTAACTTACATCAGGAGATATTTTAGCTTCATCTTCTTCTTTATCTTCAGCTATAGATCTTTTTTCTTTATCTATATGTTGATTCTACAAATGAATACAATTTATTAACAAAGCCCATACTATAAAATATATTTTTATTTTAGAATCAATTCTCCTCGTGCTAACCTCATTTATCATTGTGAGGTGACAGTTATTATTGTAAGAATGTTTAGTACTATGTTTATTGTCACAAAACGACTGTGTGAATGACCAGTTATTAGCTTGTCTATTGTCTTCAACATTGCATGGTGACAAATATTGATAATGAGTTTTAGATATAGAATGTCTGAAGTAATATGAAAATAATATGAGGTAAATCAAGTTGTAATTATGCAAATGTTATATCTAAAAGGCAAAGTTGTGCAAACTTACTTGCTTGATAAGACATTATTATTTTGACCATCATTATAATCTATTTTACTATAGCTGCAATTGTCTGAGATTTGATTGTTATTATTATTTTCAATATGTTCATTATCATTCTTAGTAGTAGTACTCCAGCGAGTTCTAGGAGGATTAGAAAGCGACCTCACATGATCTAAGCTAGGTGATTGAGGTACAAGAGAAGAACGAGATGATGAAGAGGAACGAATAGGAAGTCTAGATTTTCGATCAGAATACATTATTTTAAATCTCCAATTTAGACGAAAAAAAGAAAATTTAAAACTTTATTCAAATGCAACAAAAACGTGAATTAGAAATAAATTATGTATGATGACATAAAATAGTATTTGTAAGAAACTGTCTAGGTATACTGTGTATAAAGTTTTCTAGATTGTGATCAATATTGTAACTAGGGTGAATTGAAGGGGAGTGGCAATCAGCTGTGTATGGTTATGGTGTATTTTACCCCCAGAGAGAGACACTTCTTTTTGTTTCACACAACATTAGCAACATAATAAAATAGTTTCTTTACTTGTTTATAAAATCATACTTTTTAATAACCAAAGAAAATGTATTGGTCTTGACAATTGATTAAAAATTATTATTGTTACTATTTTAAGTTGTTATATAGTCTGAAGATTATACTCGTGTCAAAGTGAATTATTAATTTACATTGTAAAAAATCTTAAAATATATAGAAAAGACACAACAATTCAAGGCTGAGTATTAACAAGTTAAAAAGTTAAAGTTAAATTAACTTTTTAACTTAACTAGTTACTTTGGCTTTTCATTAACTTAACTGTTAACTTACTAAATTTATTGTTTAATTAACTTGAAATTAACGAATTAATTTTTCATTTTAAGAAATAAGTTAAGTTCATTTATTTTGTTTTTAATTTTATTATATTTTAGGTTAAAAAATATTTACCATGAATTGTTTTAAGTTAAAAATGTATATCATTTGAATTTAACTTATAAAGAAATACTGCATCAAGTATAAACCCTATAATCTATAATTTAGTTTTGGGTTGGAAAAAAATAGTACGCTAGCATTGTGTAAACAAATTAACTTTTTTTTAACTAAATAAAAGTTAACAAAAAGTGTATATTAACTTAACTTAACTGAGTTGGAAAAAATCATTAAATTTATTTATTTATTATAAGTTTAAAGCCAAACGGATTTTGTAGAAATATACAGTATATAGTATATACATATTTATACACAAATTGATAACAGTACAGATTTAAGTACAAACTAATAGCAGTGGCGCCGAAGTTTTTAAAATGTGGTCGGGCAATTTTAAAACTTCCCGGCCTCAATATCTTAATTATTTAATATAGAGGTACCCTAATATAAATTTATTCATAATCACGGTTTAAATTTACTCATGCTTATAATAAAGTTATGATGTAAATTAAATATGGCCGGCCTACCACATTTTTCAAAAAAGAGGTCGGGCCATGGCCCGACGTCAGCATGGACTTCGGTGCCACTGACTAATAGTATGAGACAAACAAAATAAAAGAGAAAAAGATGTGAAGGTAGATCACAAAATTAAACAATACTTAAATTTATACAAAAGCAGGTACTTATTAAAAGTATCATATTCAAAGACAACAATACAATTTTGGACGAGGACATTTTTTTGTGCCATAAAGACTCAGTAGTGCTATAGGAGTTTATTATAGGAGTAATATGTTGTCATTTTTTATAGACAATCTTTAAGCTATTTTTTGAAGTTTTCAAACATTTTCAGGAAGTGTGACAAAAGATAGAATTTTAAAATATGACGATTTAGTCAGGTAGTCTTAGTGAACATTTGTAAGCATCCTATTAAGTTCTCCGGCATGGATGTTTTAGTAGCAAACCATAATTCTATAGGATTAAATCAAATGGATTATGAATTTATGGGTAGTAAGATTTGAAAGATAACAAATGTTAAATTTGAGAAATAGCTGGAGTTGTAAACTTAACAAATTAGATCAAATGGAATTATTACAATAGGCAACTTTTTATTTAATAATATAATTTTATAGATTGAGATGCATTTATAATAAAAATAATGCCCAGTAAAATAACTGGGCTTTAGATATTTTCTATACTACAAAATATTTGTTATTGTTGTTTAATGGTTGGCTGAGTTTAAGATCATTTAGAAATAATAACATTAATATAAAGAACTATATATATATTATTTTAACGATGGTAATTTCCTGACAAGCCTATAAGATTTTTTAGTGAATATGACTGAAACATAAAGTGAAATAAATACAATACTTCACAACAATTTGTAAGTACCTAGATCGGAAGTTTCTAAACTTTTCATAGTATGACACATTTTGAAAAATGTTTAAATTTCGGAGACCCACAACATACTAATGATCTCTTTTTTAGTTTATTTTTAATTGCAATTTTTATAATAACTTTTAGTCTGGCAGTATTATGGTGATATGTCACTAATACATATCTTGTAAACTGTAACCATTGCGGATAATGATCAATGATAAAACTAAATTCAAAGATCTCAGTACATTGTATAATTTTGGTCAACAGAAAATACTGTATCATATTATAATATACTCGTATTTGTACATAAAATATAAAATTATTTAAAAGTTTCAAGCAACATATCAAAAATGAAATAGTTTGGGAACCTCTGAACTATTATAGATGACACCTTGTTAAACATTCTTACACAATACTTGTCAAACTAAGTAATTTATATACTATAAACTAAATGAGTAAATTAACTAAAAAATGTTTACCTGTTCAGAACTAGATTTGTTTTCTAGGGATAATGTCATTTTTGGTGACATATCTTTTGATGGCATTCCTTCGTTCAATTCAACTAAGTATATTAAGTTTTAAGAAACGTATTAATTTAAAGTCTTTTGACATTTTCTTTAGGTCACTATAGTCTATTTCAATGCTAAATTATACCTGGGGGTAAATTTTGAGCTAATAATGGTGTATTCAATTGCCTTTGAAGTTGTCTAGTTTCTTGATTAAGACTGCGCACTGTTTCTAACAGCTCTTCATAGCTGGATACTGGAAGTGTCATATCTCATAACTATAAAATAGTGTTTTAACTGAAATACAAAAATATTGCATTTAATAATTTATTCAAGCAGTAAAAATTGTATTGTTATTTATTATTAATGGTTACACATTACAAAATATATGTATTTTTGTTATACTTATTTCTGTAAACAATGTACTTTGCTATTTCAAGGACAAGATGATTTCATGGTCTAAAACTTATATGCATATTACTTTATAATATTATTTGATATAATTCAATTTTTAAAGCATTAAATAAACTATTATTCTTCAAAATTTGAAGAAAAATTGTTCTAAAAAGGATATTCAAGGTTTAATAAATATGTCAAGAGTATAGGTTGTAATTCAAATCCATATAAGGATAGTTAGGTACTGCATACATAGTTCAATCTTCATAAAAAAAAAAACAACAGAAATTATTAAGCAATTTTAAACAAGGTTTTAAATAAATAAAATATGTGTCATTACTGTAGTACAGGGGCTAAAATACTGTGTTTCCCTAAAAAACAAAGTGTGTCCTCTGAATGACAAATATGTGCCCCAAGTTTTATAACGTGTTTTTAATTTTGTAGAAATAACAAACATTAATCATTTAATATTTTGATTTACTGGTTACCTATCCTGTTAACTTAAGTTAATTAGGTACTTATTTTATTTCTATACTACCTATGGACAAGTTTGTTGTAATAAAATAGAAGAAATGATTAAGGGTCAATACAAAGTAAGTAGGCACCTTAATATAAAATAACTCAACATGTAGGTACATAAAATATTTAAATTATTCTATGCTGTGTCTATTGAAATACAATATTATTTACTGTAACCTACTGAAAAGTTAACAAGTCAGAGCATTGTAATTTATGGCATATTGTCATCATATTATATAATTTAATTAAGTATACTATAGCATATTATAAATATGTGTTGTTATTTATTTTAAGTCTAAAATGTGTTAAAATATTAAAAAAATAAAACTGATTATTATAATCATAAATTGGATTTTAAAGAATTAGCTAGTTATTTTATCTTGTTTAATAAATATAACTAACATGATCTACATACATAATAATATATATTATATTAATATTGTATTATAACACTGCCGTCATAAGCAAAAACGCCGTAAGTCCCAAAAAAAATAAAAAATGAGGTTATAAAAAAAAAAATATTGTGAAATTCAGCTTGTGTAGACGAATATGCCGTATGTCTGAAATATTACTCCAAACATATAATACAATTAATAATCAAATAACTTAAACGCCGTGATCTTATGAAAATACAAAATACAAAAACGAGTTTTTCTCAAAACCGTTCTCCGGTGACTTACGGCGTTTTCGCTTATGACGGCAGAACAGTAAACAGTTTATTCAACTAACAAGATTAATATTATTTTCTAAACATCAAATTTGTTTTTTAAAAAACCTTGAATATTCTTTTAAACTATTTTGTTACATAAATTATATTCTCATTGATGATGATAACCTACAAACATATTTACATAATTTCCAATTTACTACACACATAGGCTTTTACTGCTTTTAGTGATTTAAAAAAATCATAAAAGTTACTCACAAACTCGCTTACAGGGTAAGTGGTATATAAAAGAGGGGGGGGATTTTGGGTGTTACAACTCCCACAGGTGTTTTTGCTATAGAAATCGTCAAAGCTAAAAAGTAACAGTTAAATTAATAAGTGCGTCCCCTGAAATCAGATGTATTTTATTAGGCCCTGCTATAGTATACAAATGAAACCATCTGTTTAAATTTTATCTTAAGTCTTAACTGTAATGATGAATATGGTTATTATATGGAATATAATCTCATAATACAATTTTTGCTTAATTAATTAAATTTATAAGATAAATAATTAAAAGAACCATTTATAAAAGAAAGTTATTGATTGACAATTTGATACTCTTATATCATAGTCAACAGTATTGTATTTATATATAAAATACTGCAAGGTACTTAAAATGTTTATAATGTA
The DNA here is from genome assembly GCA_949089665.1 of Macrosiphum euphorbiae. Taxonomy (NCBI): domain Eukaryota; kingdom Metazoa; phylum Arthropoda; class Insecta; order Hemiptera; family Aphididae; genus Macrosiphum; species Macrosiphum euphorbiae. Next base: position 54,485,976 of record CARXXK010000001.1, on the reverse strand, counting down.
TAATAGTGCCATATTGTAATAGAATGCCCAAGAAAAATATCATTCAGGACAAAGGGGCATTGATTTATTGTGGTTAATATGTATTCATTGTCAAAGAAGCAAAGAAAAATAGTTGTATTATGACTAGATAATCTATAAACATGTAACACAATATAAGAATATCATACAAAGCCTATCTTTTTTTTATAGTACAATTTTATACAAGCTTTATATAGTATAAAAAATTAGATTATATAAGCATTATTTGCATAATGCATAGGTAGACAGGTAGTAGAATTAATTAAATGATAATATTAACTAATTATTTTAAATCACAAAGGTAAGTTCTATCTCAACTCTCAAAAATAACATCTTTCTAAAATATCCTTTTAGAGTTCTAGAATATAGCTGCTGGCCAACCTAAAATGGTACCTGAACTGTTGTTGGCTTTCAATATAGCATGTTTCATAAAAAGTGTCCCAATTGTCAGTCTTCCGCCTAATTTTTGTATAACCTAATCCATCTAATTTACTTGTTGTTCTATATACATTCTATAGGTTAAAATTTCTACGAATAAAGCAATGTTTAAAATAAAAGTCATACTTCAGTTTTTTACATAAAATTTAATAATTATTATATGTAATAGGTATAGTATTTAATCTTTAGAATGAACGTAACATAAAATTCAACTCTGATACAGCAGTACTAGTGTCAATCATGAATTAAGACGTATAACCAGGGGCCCCCACAAAGGGGGTTGGATCTGGAGTACAGGGGCTCAACTATTTTAAGGGGCCCGTTGAAATGAATTTGTAATTTTTTAAATGTTGATAAGAATAGGTACTTAATTTAAATTAAATTTATTTTATGATATAATTGTATATTATTGTGTTATAATTAATATATTAATTGAGTAATTTTGTAATTTTAAGCTGTGGGTTAATCATTGATAACTTAGAAATTGTGTATGGGACACCCATATTGCTTGTAATGGGTTGAACTTTGTTGGATATTTTGTAAAGGGCTTGCAAAAACATTTAGTGAAGGGGCCCAGAATTTGATGTGGGCTGGGTATAACAGTGAAAAGCAAGAGAATGAGTAAGGTAATAATGCATTTTATACTGATATTAGTAATGCTACATTGGGGAAGTATGAGGAACACTTGAACAAATTAAAAAGTCATAAAATAGTAAAATAGACCCCAAAGGACGAGAGAACACTTGAACACACGAGGCATAATTGAGTCTAGAATTTATACCTACATAATAAGAATAATTATTCATAATGACGGAATCAATCAGCCAAATATTTTTTGGCCCCTCTCAGATTTTTGTACCCAAAAAATTGCAAAAAAAAAACAATTAACAAGTGTTAATGAGGTAAGGTAAATTCGAGGGTAAATTGTATTGAATCCAATTAAAATAAAATATCAGTTAGTGTCAACCAAACCTGAATGTGATGAAAATATGGTTGAAACCCAACATTTTTATAGAAATTGGATACAAGATCTTCTTTAGAATATTTTATACACATAAAAATTGATGAATACTATACATAATTAATATATTATGTGAAAAAAAATTAAATAATAAAGGTACCTATCTAGATACTGAATAAATTATAAAAATAAATTATGCTTAATTATTAATATTGGTACCTAAGTGTATGTCAGGCTATTAGGCTTGTTATAATGTAACAATTATCTTGTGGGTATGTAAATGTTTACATAAACTGTAGATAAAACCCAATTATAATTAGCATCCTAGATGACACACTTCAAAGAAATTAGAGTCCATTATCATTATCAATACATCAACTCTTATTAGCTATTAAAGTTACTTACAAATAAAGAGCCTTAATACAGCTAGTTCTCTACTTACAGCTATTTAATGTTTTGGGTAGCATCATCATACATTATTAATTTTTTTAGAAACTAATTTAAAAAATGTATATGCATATTATGCAATATTATGCGCACTAGGGGTGTATATTAAAAATGTAAGAACTCAACAAGTTAAAAAAAATAATAGTAGGTACCTACTGCTATAACAAAACTATAAATTAGAATACAAAAAAATTTGAATATTGAATTATTGGAAATATTACCTTCATATTACTAGTGTGCATATAACTGGTAGTAAGCGGGTCGTAGGGTCCAACAATTAATAATCCTGATCGACAAAAATTCAGTAAACATCAAAGGAAAGTATTAGTGTATCTCCTGATAACAAACCACTGTTATGTAATACAGGTGAATAATATCTAGTACCAAACTAATTGACAATATAAGGAACATATCTGACTATATTTATTATGTCATGTAAAAAAACAAATCTGTTTAGACTGGTGAGCACCGAAGCGAGGAAGCCGACACAACTTTACACAATGGATCCATGGAATATTATGAGTGTCAATTGTAACTTGCAGGTAGCCCAAATACCCTCAGTTTGGATTTAAAGGCAGTCGAAATGATAGATAAAATATTTTTAAAAATGTTAATAACCAGTAATTTACCTGTGCGTGGAAACCGCTCCGATATCCAATTCGACCACCAATTACCAAAGTGCCGGGTGGAAAGTCACGTTCCTTGATGTTCAACGTTCGATTGAATAGCGAGTGATCGTTTTCTTGGGGGAAGTTCTCACGTGAAGAACGTATCAAGATCTTTCGTCTAAAAGTACCGAAAATAAACAGCGAGTGCCGAGTGGTGACTGGTGTGATAAAGTACGCTGTCACTGTGCGCCGCTGAAGAGTGCGAGAGGCGACTACTGGCTACTGCACTGTATAGTGTACTACAACTACTGTCGATTGTTGACTGTGAAGTGTGAATCGCACTCAAACGGACAACACAGCGTCAAGGAGTCAGGAGTGCAGACCGCAGACTGACAACGACAAGTGACATTGTGACAACTAAAAACTAGCAACAATAGCAAGTAGCGACTAGTGAGTAGTGACACACAGCGAGTACCCCCCGAATGCAGTAATGTACGTTGTAGTGTAGTTGTACACTCCATTCAATTATCGGCCTCATGAATCGCCGCTCGTGTGTTGATAGCGGTTATGTTGGCAACGAAATTCCGTAACGTTTCGAATTTATATTTTTCACGGTCAAACAATCCAAACATCGTTTTTATATTCATAAATCGTCAATTCTACTTTATAGTTTATTATTATTATACTGCTATCCCACAGACTTAGTAATCGTGTACTATACTATACTACACAAAATCTGTGAACCTTCCTAGTATCGTGATCACTATCCAAGAATGGCTTATCAGTTATCACTAGAAATGATCTGATCTCTAAAATCACGGACTAAGATATACAGGACTGGACACGAGATGAATATTGTGGTTACGAAATGTTTTACAACAGGCGGAGTTCAGGGGGATATTTTCCTTTTAGCATTACTAGCGCCGTCTTAGTGGATACTTATGGAACTAGATCACATTATTGTCATCTAGTTCCAAAAGTATCCACTAAGACGGCGCTAGTAATGCTAAAAGGAAAATATCCCCCCGAACACTGCCTGTTGTAAAACATTTCGTAGTCAACCCCCCCACACCCTCCAACCTTGTCGTGTCCAGTCCTGTATATCTTAGTCCGTGTCTAAAATGATCTAATATCTAAATAACATCAATCATAATTTTCAAAATCTTTTATAACAAAGTTTTGGTATAACTTCGACATTATTAAATAATAATTGCCTTATTATTCCAATATATAATATTTTACACGTTACAAACTTACAACCATAGGTATATCAAATCCAAACGTTTGAAACAGGCATTTGATATTGGTTAGTTACTACCTATTAAGAATATAATGTATTATATTAAACCTATTTACTTTATTGTTGTACCTTGTACTGTAGGTACTAGATAATCCAACATTGATTCTGTTTTTATACTTTAAATATCCCTCTTAATATTTAAAATGGAGAAGTCAGTAAACCATAGCTGCATAACAGTGTAATAATTATTGTTCTGTGGTGTAATATAGGTACCTACCTAATATACTTGTCCAATTTTTAATTCGTTGCATACCTATACCAGAAAAACTGCGGTCACATGTAACAGAAAACAGAACTTATTGAAATAGTAACTGAAATTTGAGATAATTCAATTGTGTTAGAAAACACTATTTTTGAATTGTTTTTTTTTTTAATAAAAATGTCAAATAAAAAAAAAATCTCACATAAAATAAGGATGTCGCCCTTTTATCCCATTATTTTTGATGTTTTATAACAGTGGCTACGGGGAGCTGAATTGAATTTCGGAATAAAAATCCCCAGAAAAAAAATCCCCGGTAAAAAAAGGTGCTCTGCAGCTCTGCTGTACAGTAAATTACAAGTGTGAATGGTTTTAAATTAATATAGGCAATTTAACATGAGGCCATTAAAATGACTTGTAACAGTGTGCTAAGGAAACGAATATTAGTAGGTATGTGTGAGTTTAATTAGTTATCGTTTTCGGTGAATATTTCCTATAAATGTCTTGAATTATAACAGTGGGCCCGCATAATGAGCGGTTTGCGTTTGGGCGAATTTTTTTAAAATGCAATGTGTTTGGGCAATTTAGCATAATGCGTTTGGGCGAGTGATTTTAAAACATTGTGATATGTTTGGGCGATCTTGTTTAATACCCTGGGATGCTGTATTTTATCAATTAATTTCCTCTCTTATTTTGACAGACTTGAGTTGTTCATGAATTCCACAGGTACGATTAAAAGTGGATTGGTTTTTTTTTGTCTGTATGATTAAAAATTGAAATGATTGAAAATCAAGTTAAAATATTATTAAAATAAAAATAATATGTAAGTTAAAATATATAAGTGTGTATAATTCAAAATTAAAATTATGTGCCATATTTAGATTGATATAAAATTTCCAATAGATTTTATATATTATTTTTGTCTTAATTTTTTTATCTTTTATATTGTATCATACTCGCTCAAACACATTATAAGAAACTCGCCCAAACACGTTACTTTTATTATGTAGGTAAAAAGGTATTTCGCCCAAACGCATGACGCCCCGCATAATACCGCCCGGTAGGTATATCGGTAGTTATTTATATTCGTCAGCAATTAACGTACGCACAGGCATTTTAAATTATGATCAACTTTTTTAAATTTTAGACCAATAAGCTAGACAAAACTGGAGTAATTTGGTTTGACGGTTTTTAATTTTGAAAACGGATTATGATTGATTAACAAGTTTACTAGGATTTGCCAGAGCCCAGAGGTGATTTTTAGTATACCAATTATTGTTAGTGTCATGAATCATGATGAATACTATAAATACAAAAAGGTGCTCTGTTGTACAGTAGGTTACAAGTGGATGGTATTAAATTTGAATTCAATGATATAATATTGTATAAGAAAAACCATTTTAAGCGAAAACGGTTAGTCAGCCTATATTATTACGAAGTATATTTGATGATACTAAGGTGAATGAAGTAATTTAAATATAATATACTTACATGGAATCTTGTTTTAAATTTTCAATCCTTAGCTATAAAAGTTGAACATTTTATACATTTTGAACTACAAAATATAATATAAAATATTATATAAATATATAAAAAAAAACTGTGACTAAGGATTTTTAATATTTTTCAAATGTTATTGCAACAATATAGTAGGAGCCTTGTATTCAATTTTCAAATAAAGTTTTATTGACATTCATAGAAAAAAAACCCAAAAAAGTTCAAAACTGAAAATATCCCTAAACAATTCAAAAGAAATCAAAATATTTTGAAAATTTTATCATGTATAGAAAATGGAAATATAAATGATCAGTGAAAATTTCATGTATATACGTTTATTTATTTTAGAGTTACCCCAAAAACCAAAATTGATTTTGCGTAAAAATTCCAGTTTTTTCTTAATTTTTCTTTTTTTTTTTCACGGCGCTTTTGAATATTACAGTGAATTTTAAATGTTGACCTCCACAACGCACCAACAATATTCAATTTCCCATCGAACAAGTTACTGAAGTTGAAAATCTAAGTATTATTTTCGACTACTTATCGTGTAAAGACACAAAAAAAATTTAAAAAAACACATCAATGGAAAGTCAATACATTCATCGTTCCACTCAGAATCTAAAATATCATATTACAATTTAATACAAGGCTCCTGATATATTGTTGCAATATCAGTTGAAAAATATTAAAAATACATAGGCACAATTTTTAGATTCTGAGCGGAGCGATGAATGTATTGGTTTTACAATGATGTATGTTTTTTTTTATATTTTTATTTATATTTTTATTTATATTTTTGTGTCTGTCATCACGTTTTAGGACAGTAAAAATGCTTGGATTTTCTTCATCAGTAGCTTTTCTGGTAGGAAAGTGAATCTAGTTGGTACTTTGGGGGGTCAAAAGTATAAATTTCCCAGTAGTTTTCACAAGCGCCGGGAAAAACAACATAAAAATTAAGGAAAAACAGGAATTTTTACGCAAAATTGGTTTTCCAAAAAATCGATTTTGGTTATTGGTGTAACTCTAAAACAAATGAACGTATATACATGAAATTTTTACTGGTTGTTTATATTTGCATTTTCTATACACGATAACATTTTCAAAATATTTTGATTTATTTTGAACTGTTTAGGGACATTTTCATTTTCCATTTTTTTTTAGTTTTTTTTCTAAAAATATCAATAAAATTTTATTTATTGGTTGCGAAAGCTTGAAAATTTAATAGAAGGTTCCTAATATGTTTTTTAAAAGGCAGATGAAAAATATTAAAAATCCTTAGTCACAATTTTTTTTATAAGCATTTAAAGTTCAAAAATTGACAAAATATGGAAAAATCACGAAAATTAGCAAATTATTTTGAGTTAAGAATTCGTAAAAATTTTTCTATTTAAATCTAAGATTTGAAAATGAAACACAAGATTCCTTATAAGATTATCTACCTTTATCAATAAAAAAATCTCTACCGGACAGTCAAATTAAATTTTTATGAGCGTTTGAAATTCAAATTTTTACAACATTGGATTTTCACTCGATTACTCATGTAGCGATTTCCTTATTTTGTTGCAATTCAAAAACGAACAACTGTAGATACATGAAAATTTCACTGAATGTTTAAATTAGCATTTTCTATACACCATACAATTTTGAAAATATTTTGACTCTTTTTGAGCTGTTTATGGACATTTACAGCTTTCAATTTTTTTTAGTTTTTTTTTCTATAAATATCAATTAAGGTGTATCTGTTGGGCCAAAAAGTGTAAAAATTTAATACAAGGCTCCTGATATATTGTTAAAATATCAGTTGAAAAATATTAAAAATACATAGGCATGATTTTTTTTTATAAGCATTTAAAGTTGGAATTTTGACAAAATTTATCAAAATCTCGAAAATTATCAATCGTTGGAATTAAAAAATTATAAAATGTTCAGTTTTTATAACTAAGAGATGAACATTTAAAACAAAGATTCTCTTAAATAATTCATACTGTAACCAAAAAATCTAAAAAATATATAAACACACTTATTTTTTACAGACATTTTAATTTCAAATTTAGACAAAATTTCATATTTAAACCAAGAATTACGATTTTAGTTATTTTGTTTTGATTGAATAATATTATTCGTGGGTACTTGAAACTTCTAAAGTGTACTATTATATATCTATGATAGTATCACGGTTTTTGTTGATGTATAACGCGTTATAAGTATCTAATGGATATTGTGATATGATTAGTTTGTAATTTATTATAGGTACCTATAATAGGTCAATTTTTTGTTTAATACCAATATACCATAGATATGTATATAATATGTCTTATACATAGACTGACATACCGTCACCGCTCAGAATCGTTTTTCTTATACAATGATATTATATCATTGAATTCAAATTTAATACCATCCATTATACAGTGACCCACTTGTAACCTACTGTACAGCAGAGCGACACCCACTTGCCCACCTTTTTTTATAAGCATTTAAAGATTGAATTTTGACAACATTTATCAAATTTAAAATTGAATAATTATTTTGTAGTTAAAAATGTATAAAATGTTCAACTTCTATATCTAAGGATTGAATATTTAAAACAAGATTCCAAGTAAGTAGTTAATTCTGTTAACCAAAAAGTTATATTTACTTATTATAGGTCAATTTTTTTTAATACCATAGATAAGTATATAATAATATGTCTTATACCTAGACGGCTAGACTGACATATCGTCTCCGCTCAGAATAGTTTTTCTTATAAAATGATATTATATCATTGAATTATTTGAATTCAAATGTAATACTATCCATTATACAGTAACCCACTTGTAACCTACTGTTGTACAGCAGAGCACTTTTAGATTCTGAGTGAAACGATGAATGTATTGATTATTCTGAGTGAAACGATGAATGTATTAATTTTACAATGATGTGTGTTTTTTTTTTTAATTTTTAATTTTTTAATTTTTTAATTTTTTATTTTTGTGTCTGTGTACACGATAAGTAGTCGAAATAATGCTTCGATTTTCGACTTCAGTATCTTGTTCGATTGGAGAGTGAATATCGTTGGTGCATTGGGGAGGTCAAAATTTAAAATTTCCAATAGTTTTCACAAGCGGCGGGAAAAACAACATAAAAATGAAGGAAAAACGGGAATTTTTACGCAAAATAGGTTTTTGACAAAATCGAATTTGGTTTTTGGTGTAACTTTAAAACAAATGACTGTAGGAACATGAAATTTTGACTGGTTGTTTATATTTACCTTTTCTATACACGATAACATTTTCAAAATATTTTGATTTATTATGAACTGTTTAGGGACATTTTCATTTTCCATTTTTTTTTAGATTTTTTTCTAAAAATATCAATAAAACTTTGTTTGTTGAGTAGAAATACTTGAAAATTTAATACAAGGTTCCTACTATATTGTTTCAAAGGCAGATGAAAAATATTAAAAATCGTTAGTCACAGTTTTTTTTTATAAGCATTTAAAGTTCAAAAATTGACAAATCACGAAAATTAGCAAATTATTTTGAGTTAAGTATTCGTAAAAATTTTTCTTTTTAAATCTAAGATTTGAAAATGTAATACAAGATTACTCATAAGTTTGTCTACCTTTATCAATAAAAAAATCTCTACCGGACAGTCAAATTAAATTTTTATGAGCGTTTGAAATTCAAATTTTTACAACATTGGATGTTCACTCGATTTCTCATGTAGCGATTTCCTTATTTTATTGTTATTCATAAACGAATAACTATAGATACATGAAAATTTCACTGAATGTTTGTATAAGCATTTCCTATACACCATACAATTTTGAAAATATTTTGACTCTTTTTGAGCTGTTTAAGGATATTTTCATTTTTAAATTTTTTTATTTTTTTTTCTTTGAATATCAATAAAGTTTTATCTGTTGGGCCAAAAAGTGTAAAAATTTAATACAAGGCTCCTGATATATTGTTACAATATCAGTTGAAAAATATTAAAAATACATAGGCACAGTTTTTTTTTATAAGCATTTAAACATCGAATTTTAACAGAATTTTTCAAAATCTCGAAAATTATTAATCATCGTAATTAATAAATTATAAAATAATCAGTTTTTATAGCTAAGGATTGAAAATTTAAAACAAGATTCTACGTAAGTAGTTAATTCTCTTACCGAAAAATCTAAAAAATATACAATCACAGTAATTTTTTACAGACATTTTAAATTCAAATTTGGACGAAATTACACATTAAAAAACCTAGTTATTTTGTTGTGATTATATAATAGTATTCATGGGTACCTACTTGAAACTTCTAAAGTTTACTATTATATATCAATGATAGTATCAGGATTTGTTATTGATGTTGATGTATAACGTGTTATAAGTACCTAATGGATATTGTGATAATGTGATATGATTAATTTGGAATTTATTATAGGTCAATTTTTTTTTTAATACCATAGATATGTACCTATATAATTTGTCTTAAACCTAGACTGACATACCTACCGTCCTCGCTCAGAATCGTTTTTCTTATACAATGATATTGTATCATTGAATTCAAATTTAATACCATCCATTATACAGTGACCCACTTGTAACCTACAGTACAGCAGAGCGACATCCACTTACCCACTTTTTTTTTATTCTTGGTTATCACAGCTGAAAAATTAAATATTCAAAATCGCCTATGGCATAACCTAGTAAACTTGTTAATCAATCATAATCCGTTTTCAAAACGTTTTTGGTCTAAAAGTCACTTTTTTTTCATCGACTGGAGCCCCCTTAAAATAATTTTTCTATAGGCTAAACTTTCTTTCAATCTGAAAATATAATAATTTATATTAAACTCGAGTTAGCATGTAAAATCTTAAAATAAATTTTCAAGTTTGAATTTTGTATTCAAAAACTCCAATTATGCACTAAAACCCCTAGAACGCCCTAAAACATGAAGAAAATGACGTTAAAATCAAAAATTGTCAAAAAATGCAAAATAAATTTTCTTATTTTAATTCTAAAGTACATTTTACGGATTTGTGACCAGGCGCACCGTACAGCACCCTCAGGAAAAAAATGAAAAGTGCATCGAAATCCCTGCACTAATAATAACCTTTTTTAATTTGTGTCTTTGTACACGATAAGTACCTAGTCGAAATATTGCTTCGATTTTCAACGAAAATGAATCTAGTTGGTGCATTGAGGAGTTACAAATTAAGCACCGGGAAAAGCAACATACAATTATTAAGAAACACCCAACATTATTACCCAAAATAGGTTTTCGTCAAAATCAATTTTGCTTTTTGGTGTATTAGAAATTTCTAATAATTCGCTGTACCTGGGGTACACTTGGGGTCAAAGCTAAGTTCAGATTACCTATGTATGTAGGTACTTTAGTATTTAAATGCATCTTGTAAATATTCTTAAAAAAATAGTATATTACAATTTATTATTTACATTGTCCTGCATTGTATCAATAAAAAAAAATATAAGTATGCAAATTTCTCAAACTACGATTTTGCATAATTGTTGAGAAAATTTAAAATTACATTTTAAGTGATTCACATTATTTAATTCATAACAATTTTAAGTTTAAGGTGAAACTTTATATTTTACTAAGCCTATTTAGAGATTAAACAAACAGTGCTATGAGCCTATGCATAATGAATATTATGTTGTTCTTAAAGCTAATTATGAATAATTGATAATATAAATTCAATTTCTATTAGAATGGACTTACAAAAATAAATTCTATTTTAAAATTAATTAAAATCTCAATATTAGTTGTAAAATTATTAAAAAAATTTTTTTTGATACATTATTAATTAATTTTTTACAATAAGTACAAGCGTTGTGGGAGGCTTGATAGGAGAATCTATCCAGTGATGGAACTTCTTGACAGATTTATTCAAAAAAATTAATGGCATTTTTATTCAAAAAAATTAATGGCATTTATTTACTTTCATTGTAATAAATCATTAATTAAGCATTTAATTTGGATTCAATTTTATCTCATTACTTGACATAGGGTTACTGTAATTGGTGCAAAAAAGTCAAATATTATTTTCATAAATTTGTAATTATTTAACTATAATACAAGTAAAAATTTGCTTAAAAATTAATTTTTAACAATTTGTAATTACAAATTATATTAATCTATAGTACAATAGATGGTACTTTAATACTTATTTAAGTCTTAAAAAAATAATGGTATAAGTAACATTAATATCATATTTTGTAATTTATTATTTTCACAATTAGATTTGGGCTGGTATTTTTGGTAAACCAAATTCATCAACAGAAATTTCACCAGGTTTACTAGGCTCCTTTTCTTTTTGTCCAGGTTCTTTGTCTGGAACATTCACTTGGTCTAGGTAAGATGTATCATCATCTAAAGCTAATTCATCACCAATTGCTTCAAGCTCTGCATTTAGTTCATCTTCATCAATATCTGGTACTCCATATGTTCTTCCTAATGCTTCTTGTACTTCATTTGATTGATCCAACATATCAGCCATTTCATCCTGAAGATCCTATAATAAAATTATACACTTAATTATAAAAAATGACAAATGATTTAGTGTTTTAAACAGTGAATCCTTTGAATAGATGACTACTCAGAATTTTAAGTAACATGTTACTTTCCTTCCGGTTTCCACCAATATAGGCTAATCTTTTAGTTTTCATCACTGTACTGGTTGGTAATTAATTATGTTATCAAATTCAAATCAGTAACTTTTAAGTATTATATTAGATACTATTAACTAGAATAACATAATTATTTCTTAGTTATTCTACCTAGCGCCTAGTAAAAATACCCACAAGTATTTAAAATCAAGTCCAACAAAGATTTTGACAATGATACTTGAATCAAAAATATATTATATTTAAAATTTTAAACCTTCTTTAGATTTAATTTTTAGTTATAGTGTGTATTAAATATTAATGTATAACTTGCACTTTGTAGCCATTATAGGTATGTATTATAAATATTAAAATATGTACCATCAAATTTAATGTAATTATATTACCCAACCTAGTTTTGAAAATTTGTCAAGAATTTCTTAGGTCCATAGTCCAAGTACAATAGTTACATTACTTCGGTATATATTTTGTTTTTTGTATGTCAAAAAGGGAAAAAGTATAAAGCTATACCGTTCATAATAAGAAGCACATAGGCGGCCACAGGCAAAACCGGTTTTCTTAAGTAAATCTATGAGTTTCTTATTTTGAACAGGGCATATATTATGATAGTTTCTAGATATCACTCATCACAGATATTAATATTAATCCGCCAAAAGCGGTTTGAGTAAAATGTAGAATGGCTCCTTTTAGTTTGTCAATTGAAAACAATTCTTAAATATCATGAATACTTAATGGATCTAGTAATAAATATTAAAATAATTTTATCTTACTTATAATTCTTACCTCAATATCGTCTATATTAATGTTCTTAAATTCTTTTTTCATTTGTTTCATACCGGTTTTCATAGCAACTACTGTTGATTGGGTGTCTTTCAATGACTGAACTGCATAAGAAGCTTGTTCCATATTGAATGACTGATTTCTTAAGTTTTCAGCCTGACTTTCATATCTGTTAATAATACATAATAATAAGTACTGGTAAAAATATTTAGTGCAAACCACAGACTAATATATTATTATATGTTGTCTGTGATGCAAACCCATAATTTTAATCAGATGCAGAAACAGGGAGTTAAGGAATTTCAGATCCCTCCCTTTGGACATGATATAATAATTATATGTATTATATTGTATATTATAATAAATATTCAATATACCAAAATATAATTTATCAACACCTTTAAAATATACATAGTACATATTATTAGGGATGGGTCATTTGGGAAAAGTGCAACTAATCAAGGATGAAACGTCTTAAAATCAAATATTATATACATTTTTATATAGCTAATGTATATTATTTTCAATAGCTCACTGTTTCCTTTGCTTCAAGACTCTTAACGCTTTTTGTTTCAATGAATTCTTAGCTGGGCCTTCTCTCATCTTGGCCATTTGATCTTTCAGTTTTTTTAACTCCTTGTCAAGTCTATTAATTTTCTGTTCTACCGATTCAGCCCGATCATCTACCTACAAACAATTTTAAACGTATAATTACTATTTACAAGCATATCTGAAAATCAAAGTCTTAAACGTAGGTATAATAGAATTAATTTATATAATTACTCCTTTTATGACGGCGGACATATCCGGAGCAGGCGCCTTTTCTTTTGATTTCCCGAATATACGGTTCATTTTACTTGGTGGTTAATACCTTTTTACTAAACTATAAAAACAAAAACAACTTGCTAGTTAGAATAAAATCTCGATTTCTTAATAATACTGTAAACACAGAAAAACAATATTAGGCACTAATAACAGTACAACCATTACAAAATAAACAATAACTTATTTAATTTTTAGTTTATAATGTCACGACTGACGATTCATAATTCACTTTTACTCATGTCTCATCTACCTTCTACCTCTAATCTCTATTGTAGTATAAATTGTAGAATTATAGACTATTCTGTGATAATTATCTCAATTACATCCTGATTTCTGATAACAGCACTTGTTCTCCCGGAGTGTGATAAGAAATGTATATACCATGAACATTAGAGGAAGGACGCCGAACTGTGTATATAAAAGTGGTCCGGAATTATCGCATTCCGCCAGAATGCGCGTCGGACCGTAATGATGTCGTTTTTACATGTACAGCATAGGGAATTTATTGGTTTTTTAATGTTATATTCTAAATGGTTTAACTTATGAATAATTACTATAGAACATTTTTTTAAAACCAAATTGCCCTCGATCGAATATATGTGTTTCCAATAATATACGACTTTTATAAAAAAAGATATAGTTGTTATCTCTTTTTATAAAAGTCGTATATTATTGGAAACACTTATATTCGATCGAGGGCAATTTGGTTTTAAAAAAATGTTCTATAGTAATTATTCATAAATTTCACCATTTTTAGATTATAATAATAAAAAACCATTAAATGTCCTATGCTATACAATATGTAAAAACGACATCATTACGTCCGACGCGCATTCTGGCGGAAGCGATAATTCCGGACCATGTTTTACGCTTCGTTTTGCCGTGTTCGGCGTCCTTCCTCTAATGTTCATGGTATATAGTATATTATTACTATAAAGACTATTATACCAGAATCCAACAGTGACATTGAACAGTGACACCAATCAGAAAATTATTTATAGTCATGCACGCCAGTGATCGGACAAAAAAACCGAAAATATCCCCCGAATATAAATGAATAAATGGATAATACTATATCATGTATATTTTATAACCAATATGGTTGTTCTAGTTAAGTATGTACACAATAAATCCTATAGCGAAAACGTTCCAGAACAAACGCCACGTAGAATTTCCTCGTAGTGGAAAATATATACCGTAGTATTAACATATGTTTATACCTTATAACCAATATACGTGGTACACATAACCTATTTATCTATAAAAATATTATCTCTAATTTTGAAAATCTTATTTTTCGACTCCTGGTTTTATTTAACAAAAAAAAATGGCATTCATCATCAATGCTTTTCAAAGATGTAAAGCTCTGGCTAAATTTCAAACACCAGTTAACGATACATGTGTAAGTATATAATATATTAACTATAACCTCAGATACTGCTTATAGAAATAATAATGTTAAATGTTAATTCACTGTTTTAAAATTTTCTAGTTAGGTGTGCTTCCTTGTTATCAACAAATTCGTAATAAATGGCCTGACTTTAGAATGAAAAAAGATGCACGGAAAAGAAACACTCTTAAAGAATATGGTGTATACAAGCTGCGCTATAATGCACTTCGTAAGAACAATATCATTCCTTTAGAAATTCAAGTAATTAAAAATGAAAAAATAACTGAAATTTATATTTTTGGGGTACCGCTTAATTTGATGAACTTATGAACTACTATATTTTTA
Source organism: Macrosiphum euphorbiae (assembly GCA_949089665.1). Taxonomy (NCBI): domain Eukaryota; kingdom Metazoa; phylum Arthropoda; class Insecta; order Hemiptera; family Aphididae; genus Macrosiphum; species Macrosiphum euphorbiae. The sequence continues at coordinate 54,470,545 of CARXXK010000001.1, read as the reverse complement.
AATAATAGGAAATTGCTGACAAAGAAATCTACAATTGTCCGAGGGACGCTAGTATAACTAGAATTGTACAGCGTTGTCAGGTAACTTCACGTCCTCGTGGTAATGTCAAACGATGGCGTTTGAGTCGAATAGTGTTCAGGCATCTAGCTGATTATAACAAATTAGCAGGTGTTCAAAGGGCAATGTGGTAAGTAAATGTTTTTATATTGGTAGTTACTCTTGATTACCTAATATACTTATATCATTTTTTTCTTCAGGTAAAATCAAAATGAAAAATGTTGCTGATGTATAGTCTTGTTTAACCAACAAATTAATTAAAATAATTTATATTATACTTGGAAGTTGGAGTGATATTTATGATTATTGTATTATAGATCAAGTAAATACAATGTTGATGAAAATAATACAATTTGTTATACATTATTTTAAGTTTTTACCTATTTATTTTATGAGTTAAGTGGTTGTTTCTTTTTAAATTATTTTTAAATATACAATCATCTAGATATTTTTATAATAAACTAGCTTATCTCTTGCAGTTTATTTCCCGTTAAATGTACCAACTCTATATGACTCAAACTTTGTTCAATTCGTTATTTAATATTCAGTGTATGGTGTTCAAAATTTATCTTAACTTTTCTGTTGCCTGGTATAAAAATTCCGATTTGCAGCAGTACATATATTATCAGGTAGGCAATCTAGGAAACCTGCGGTAGATTGCGAACCCCATGCTGTTTGTAACTTTATAATTTAGCTCTAAAGTATCAAAGTTATACCAAGTATATCACTGAACTCATCCTAAACGGCTGGACTAATTGTGAATGCCGAGTTTGTCGACCAATATTTCCTCTTCGTCAATGAAGATGTGGCATTGTTTTATGTTCGTAACTTTATGTGAGGATAGTACTCTCAATATTTATGTAATAGCGATACATATAATATTAAAACACAACGTACAAAAAAATTAAATGCATGAATGAATACGCTGATGACAAAATCGATTTTGCATAAAATATCCCGTTTTTCCTTAATTTTTCTTTTGTTTTTCTTAGCGCTTTTGAAAATTACTGGGAATTTTAAATTTTGACCTCCCCAATGCATCAACGATATTCACTTTCCAATCGAACAAGATATTGAAGTTAAAAATCGAAGCATTATTTCGACTACTTATCGTGTACACAGACACAAAAATTAAAAAAATTAAAAATTAAAAAAAAAAAACACACATCATTGTAAAATCAATACATTCATCGTTCCACTCAGAATCTAAAATAGAAAAACTAAAAGTTTTATACAAAATTGATTTTATTATTTTGTTGTAATGCAATAACGAAAAACAAAAAACTATGTTTATAGATAAGTACAGTGAAACCTCTAAATATCTGAAACTCTCGGTCACCAAAATTTCGTCCTCTAATTGGAGGTATTCGCTATTGAGAGTTGTCCGTTTAGAGATTTTACGGTACTTGATATTTTTACCAAATATGTAATTCAAAACATATTCATAGATTTGAAACTTTTCGCCATTACATATCTTATTATTTGTCATTGAAATTTTCAATATACTTACTGTATGTATGATTATATTTTAAGCTCTACTATCTATTTACATTTCTTAGAACAGTATAATTGATATTTTATTCTATCTTATTTGTATTTCTTAATTGTATTTGTCTATATTGTATTGTCTTGAAAATAACTATACAGTGAAACCTCCTTTTAACGGACAACTCACAATCGCGGACACTTCCAAATAACGGACCAAATTTTGGTGATCGAGAGTGTCCGGTATTTAGAGGTTTCATTGTACATTTATTAGGAGTAAAAATGTCAATTGTGGCGGGTGTAGGGGTGGTTAAACACCCAAAACTACTCTGACTACGCAACTGAATGTGACAATACCTATGTAACATTGTGTTGACGTCGTTGCTCACGTTTTTAAATTATTAAATGTAATAATAATACTATAATACCATAAAAATACTACCAAATGATTTTTAAACCTTAACCGGTTGTATATAGATGAAATGAGTATTTTCATAAAACATTTCAAACGAAAGCTATAGAAAAAAATTGGTAAAATGTATTTTTATTTGGTTTTGGTTTTGAGAAGGGGGGTGGCTGGGGAAATATACCTTAATCCTAATTCCTAGTTAAGTTAATGTAAAAGATTAATTCATATAAAAACATTTTAATAGTGTAAATATATGAATTTGATCTAGTGAATTTTTATCTGAGTAAAATATCCCTAGCAAAACTTTACTTGTGGTAAATATTCACTAGGGATATTTAACCCCGCCGTGAAAATTTACCTCCGAAACGATTTCGCTAGTGAATATTTAACGGGGGGTAAAATTTAACTGTGTCAAAAATCAAAATACACGGTTCCACCGAGACTGCACGAAGAAAAGTGTCGCCCGTAGCCGAGGTTCGACCTTAGTCCGATCGGCCACTCCGTCTCCCTATAATATATTATAAATTATAATACAATAATATAGTGATTAGTGATATTTAAATTAATAAATACACTAAAATGAATAATAATAATAATAATAATAATAATACATTAATAAGACCACAACAGTTGTTTACTCACTTTACTGTATAATTGCAATACTGCATGTCTGCATAGGCTACTACCTAGTTTTATAAAATATTTAATAAATCTAGATATCTCGATATTTTGTTAGCATGTATTACATAATATTCACAGACGGTAATGCAGTAATAAAAAAGGTTTTTTGTTTTTAATATAGTTTAATCGTGCTATTTATTAGTAGGTGTGCTCTGGAATTCACCTGCATTTTAATTAAATTATCCTTACGTACTCATATTTGTTATTCGTATCTATTCAGATAGGTAATCAAATTCGTTTCTAAAATGCAGGTAATTTCAATGACTTGATTCTGTAGATTTGTACGTCTATAACTAATCATATTTTTACATTACTTTTGAATATTGTACAAATAAATATTCAGTATAATGCCGGGTCCACAGCAGTGCCGCAACTACACATTATGGGGCTGATGTGCAAATCTTAATTTTGGGCTTAAATATACAAAATATATAAAATGTAAATAAATTATTATATTATCAAGCTATCTAAACAAAAATATTTAATTGTATAATTTATTGTTATAAAAATAGTATTATAGTATAATTTCAACACATTTGAAAATTTAACTAAATTATCTAACAGAATTGTCTTTTCTTCACTTTTGTGTTTGAACAGTTGTCAATGACTTTCTCTAGTCTCTACATCTATCTCGGAAGTTTTTCTCCATTCTATGTTCAGTATGGAAATGTCACTGAGACGATCTTTATTTATAGAATTGCGCAACAATGTTTGAATCATTTGATTTTAATTTGATCACAATAAATTATAAATATTTAATAATATGAACACATTTGTTTCTTTAACTCTTAATTTTTTTTTTTTATTATTTTTAATCTAGAAACTATACAATCTGTACATAACAAAAAAAGTACAATAAGCATAAATGATGGTTATTTTTAAAATTATAATTTATGAGTTTGAATATCTTGAGGGAAGAACCAACCAGCGAAGGCACTTCGGAATTCTTAATTTAAATTTAATTATCTTCAGTCACAGCTTTATAATTAATTTTAACACATCGATTTGGGGGCCTATATCGGATTGGGGCCTTGGGGGCCTATGTGCAATGCACACCTTGCACACCCGGTAGTTGCGGCACTGGTCCACAGGATTATACTATTCCTACCATATTATACTTGTCCCGGGTCCAATGCCAATCACAGACTGGACGCAATCTAAATTGTTTTTTTTTAAATAGAAACAAAACCAAAACCAGACTCTGTGTGGACATGGCATTAGACGTTTAAGGTTTTTTTTTTATTTTGTTACATTTACAACTACTTAATATCACTTTTAATTCAAAGTAATCAAAATGTTTAAAGATAATGTTTATTATAAGAAACTGCAAGAACAAAAAAACATTACCTACTGATGATAAAATAATACTGTAGTTCAAAATAATCAACAAACATAATATGTTTTACAGTAAAATTGTGTAAGTATATCTTCGATTTTCTAGATAAAGTCAACAATAAAATATAACATTTTCAAGGTATAAAGTCAAATACTATTCTTAGATACGACCTACCACTATTATAGGTAGAAGGTAGTTAATACACACAATACACCGTAATGGGTTCAAAACTTCAAAATGTATGGAACACGGTCTTAAATTCTAGTTAGGCATTTGATGGAAATCGGATTATACACAGTTGCGGCCACATGTTCATTTGATTTCTAACCGTATACGGTATACCATATACGTATGTGCTATACTGCTATGATACAAAACTGCTGATAAAAAATCAAAAAATAATATCTCTAGATAACTCTACGAGTGTTTCATAAAATAAGTGAGCATACATTTTGAAGATAACTTACATAAATGAAATAATATAGTCCATATTAGTATGAAAAACCAGGAATTCAATATTTAAAATTTTTTAGTAGGGAACGAGTAAACTGAAATGTTTCATACATTTTTTATACAATATTTACCTATATAGTTTGTATAGGGCTATTCACTAAACATGCTCACCACCATTTATTCAAATTTTGATTTTTGGAACTATTAGATATTATGCTCAAAGCTCATATTTTCAAATTCGTGAATTTTTTTGTACTCAAGACTTCAATAGTGTCTTATGGCGATACAAATTTTTGTTTTTCAAATGAGAACCTCCCATTTAAACTATATTATTTAGTGGATACTTTTTTTTTTAATTTTTATATTCCTACTTAGTACACATATTTTGAACGAGTAGGTACCTACCTATAGGCTATAATAATACAAAAATATAAAAAATATGTAATAATGTAGGTATTATTGAATCTAGTATTCATTATGCTTACCTAGACCATTTTTACAAATTATAAATGTTGATGGATTAATATTAATTATTACAATTTTCAAATAAGTACCTACAAAAGTTTCAAGAATTTAAAAAAATGGTCTTAAGTCAGATTTTGAATAACTGCATTATTGAAGTAAAAAAAGGGCGAGTGAGTGTGTTTGATGAGCCCTGTATTATGTATATATAGTATATACATTATTCTAATAAAAATTTAATTAAATTTAATCGTTTTTCTGCAGCTGGGGATTTTTACCGTATTTTTATTTCAGGGCTTTTTAACGGGATTTTTTTCCGAATCGACAAAATTATTATACATAATATAATAATTTGTTCTATACCTATGTTGTAATAAAAATGTGATTCGTTTTAACGAATTTGCAATTTAATAAATCAATATTCCCATATTATTGTTACATTTTTAATAGTTTCATAGTTATTTATGTATCAAATAATTTGATAGTAGTAATTATTATAATTTTATATCATATACGTAATATAGCCCGACATTCATCAACTAGACATTAGATATCATTTTATATAGGTAGGTATATTTTTTTTTAAACAAGATTATCTATAATATACTATATTAGTATATTGTATATTATTATACTAGTTGATCCCGCGTACTTCGTTTCCCGTAAAATATTACAACTCTTAAAGAATTTGTGATTTTTTAACTCTTTTTGGGTGTAACTCGCTTCAGTAAGTGCATGTCAGCCATCCTGGTAGGCAATTCGACTACTTTGGACTCCGGGCACTATCCGACAGCATATATCATGTAGGCAATCCACTTGCTAGAAGTGCAACTCATGCCACCTTGGTAGGAAATGTGCGAAAATTCGAATTGATGCATGCTTGTACCTGATCTACCCTAATAACCGATAATAAATAAATAGTAATTTCTCCTATACAACCAATAGCAATCACTAATAAACAAAAATTTCCATCGTAAATATCAAAATCCCTGTTGAGCTGTTGAGCACCTACCCGGGTTGGGCTTTCCGGGTCCAATTGTGAATCCAAACCATTCAAGAACCCACTCAAGCACAAACAAAACATTTGCAACCGTTTAGGAGGAGTTTGAATACTTACTGAGTACTGACACTGACAGAAGAAATATAGGTATATATTAAGATTATTTAGTTTAATATAATACAATTACTGAATTACTATACCTAAAAGTGGTACCTACTAAAATATTTTTGTTTAATAGGTATTATTTACTAAATTACCATTTACTGAACAGTTTTAAAATTGTATAATATTTAAAATATACCTAACTACGTACCCATAAGGTCAAGTTATATATTTGTGGATATTTTTACAGAATTATAGGTATTATTCTATTACACAAATAAAACTGTTTAATATCAACCACATATGTTGGCATTTGTTGATTTGGAGATAATTTACCTACTTATCTACGTTTTGGTAGATACGGGTATTAATGTATCATAATGTTACTGTTGTCGACCTAATAAACCTAGATGAGTAGGTACACGACCATTTTATTTTTTTAAATACCTACTTCCATAGACTGTTTATATTATTTCACAAATAAAATAAATACACTTATAACGAAAACTAACTAATTTAAGAATTAGCACACGGGCACCGGTGTTTGGCACACTGTAGTGGTCTATATTTTGATATTGATATAGGTAGGTATATATATGTATACCTATGTAGGTAGGTAGGTATAGCCGATGAGGCGATGAATAAAACATTAGGTACCGAATGGCGTATATTTTTATGTTTTAAATTATTAAACATATTATTGTTATCTCGGAAAAAAACAATTAATACAAAGTACAAGCATAAAATATATAGGTACCTACCGCAGATTTATGGATTTATCATAAAATTAAATTATGCTTGATTTATCATGTGCATATCCAATATCATAGTCCTATATAATATACGAATAGTATTATATTCGTCATAGAATATTTAACTATCTATATTATAATTATATAAGTATTACAATGTTTGGTGATTATTCGACGAAGCGAAGAGTTTAACAGAAAAAAGTAAAAAGTACGACTACCTCCTACCTACGATATACACTACTCAAACCGCGTGGTACAATTTTTTTACACGCCAGTGTTATGGTATAGCCATGTCCGTGCAAGAGGGAGGCAGCTCCTCGTCGTTATTGTATCCGGACACGCGGCGGCTGCGCATTGACCTAGAAAGTAGAAATGGCATCGGCACACACGATTCGGTCGTGATGGGAAGGATGTGCGTAGAGTTGCTCTGGTTGCCGGCCTTGGCAATGCGACTTGCGATCATTAATCGAGGTCATTAACAAGGCCAAGAGCGGGTAGAAGCCATCGACGGCGACGCCGGAGAAATAAATTATATAGGCCAAAATATCCATTTCGCCGTCCTCGTGGAAAACTCATTTTTGTACGGCAATTATATGATTGCTTTTTTTCTCGACACCGAAAGAACGACTAATCGGATAGTAAAATTAATCGTACATTCGTACAGTAAATTATCCGTGACGACATTATTATTCGTGGTAATTTAAAACGACTATACATTTCCAGGAGCTTAAGCTTCAAGTTTAAATACATAATATAAATTACCATCTGGGTATCAATATTATAATTATATAGGGGCTTGAGCGCATGTCGAGTTCGTTTGCACGGCGTTTACCAACCAATTGTCGGAAAATTGTGAAAAATTGTCTCTCATGATGAATGATGATTGATATTACATATTATAAGATACTATTATGTATAACATATTAGGTACCTATATATTATATTATAATACAAGAGAAACTACTTAAAGTCGTCTGAAATGATGTTTTTAAGAAACACGAATTTCTGCTACGAAATGTTGGGTTATTTTGGGTATATATAAAATACAGGTATAAAATGATATCCAATCATCATAACTATTTTATTTTTTGTAACCACCAATGCCAACATTATATAGGTAAACAAAAAAATTATAGCCTTTCGTGAGTCAACTAAATTTAACATTTATGTGTTGAAAAGTAAAAAGTAAATAATAATAAGTAGCCTTTTACACTACTGACTAAATCTATTGACAAACATTTATGAAATTGGTCGAAAACTGTGGATTTGCATAAAGATCATCCGTTGTAGGCCTTTGATTTTATATCGTAGATATTATATTGATTAATTATAGCTGTATTACCCGACTTCACTTAGATTCGAATTAATCTATATCTTTCAATCGTTTTCCGTTTTGTTTCAGTTGAAATTTATAATACAAACACAAATATAATAACAATAATTCTATGGTTTTCCATTTCCATAATTCTGCATTGTAACAACTGTGCTCATATAAGTATTTAATTAGTTTAAAAAAAAATATATTTGTAATTTTATATGCCATTTTTTTATAATTATAGTTTGATATAATCTATAACCAATAACAACCATTTAAATACTTAAACAAAAAAATATATTTGATTTTCGTGAGCCAAAACTGAACGCATGTGTAAGTCCTTATTTAAAATGCAAAATTAAAATTGGCTTTGAAGTACACATACTTAGACCTTATAGGATTACCTATATGTACCAAATTTCAAAACTATGCAGAGTACTACACACACAAACACACAAAGATTGCCTTTTATTAATATAGATATAAGTAGGTACTAGGACACCACGTAGGTACACATATCAATATCATATAGGAATGTAATATGTAATTTTATGGATAATGACCTATATAGGTTATCATTATGTTAATATTAGATAGATATATCAGTTTGGGATAACCATCTACTTACAAAAATATTGAAGGGTACAAATGTAACTGTCCCCTTCAGTAATACACTGTTGCATCTATTTTATATTAAGTTATTTAAATGAAATTATTTTATGTTATTTAAATCATACTATGTTATACATATTTAATAATTAAAAGTAAAAAGTTGTGTAACTGTTTATTTTTTGTGATAATCTGTTTACCAAAGTTATGTTTTATTTTATTTAAATGTAACTGTTATATTTTATAATTATATGTCTTATAATACCTAGTATAAAAAAGTAAAAACCAGGTATGTAACATTTTTCCTAGTGTTGTTACAATTGTACCCTGCATCGGGTACAATTGTAACATTTTTTTTTTTTATTTATATTTATTTAACATCATGTGGAAATAATGATTCAATACAAATATTTTGAAAGGCAACAACTTACTTTACTAATTGAAAGTGTAAACGAATCAAAACAATTTGAATTTTGGCAGAAAACAATAATTTTATAAGAACTGTTACAGTTGTACCCAGTCTCCCCTACATTATATAGACATATTATGCTAATTGCTTATAGTTTATCAGTTTTATTTTCTGCATTTATAATATATTATTATGTATAAATATTAAATTTCATAATACCTACGCCCAGTTTTCAATCCAGACAATTTTTACCTGGGGGGGGGCTCATTTTTGTTTTGTTTTTGAAAGTCAGTAGTAATACTAGCAATACGGTATAAAAACGGTATATTTTAGTGAACCCCATTGTACATTTAATAAATAGGTACATTTTTTTGAAAGTTATATTTGTGAGGGTTGCGAAAGTAATTTCAGGGGGGCTAATCTCCCCTCTCTGAAGTATACCTGGATTCAACATTGTCTACACGAATATTAAAATATAATAGATATACTTATGCTTTAGGGTGGGAAGTTGGCCTTTACTTTTTATACTGGCATACTGCACATAAAATCAAACCAAACACAAAAGGTCAAATTACACTCGGTGATAATAGAATTAGCCATTAATCACAATAATAATAAAATATTAATTGTTTTTATTGTTATTAAAGCGTTTATTAGGTACATATTATTCGTTTATGTAGGTCATCAAAAATTTGTTCTTGTCGTATTATACAATTAGATACTATAGTATCGGTATAAAAAAAAGTTATACTGTCATTATATTGTTTTTAGAATAATTATGTATACCTATAGTAGGTACCTATTTTTATTAGACTGTGAATTTATGCACAGGTTACAGGTACTGAGATACCTACTTATCATTTCGGTGGTTTAATTTGGTTATGGTTTCCGAAAACTCGGTTTTATATTGAGGTTTATCAACTTTCATTTTCGGATTTGTGTCCATTTTTTATGGTTGGTTAAACCGGTTTCAAGCTTTGTGTTTTCACTATTTTATATAGGTACCCTACTTCAGCTAATCAACATACTTTTTTAATAAAATATTACAAATGTACTTTATTATTTTTTTGATAAATTGTCTACTCACGACTAGATTTGTATAATTGCATATAGTAATAATTCAGATAGTTGCTACCCAATTATTTTTTAATTGGATAAATACCTACCTATGTTTTTTTGTGTAAAATGATTATTATGTGGCTTATAAGTTATAATAGTTATTAACTTTTAACAATATTTAAATATTATGTTGTATTATAGTTATGGCAGAGAATTACTAGTATTTGCATACTACTAACTACAAAAAGGCTAGTTGGGAAAAAATGTGAAAAAACGACAGAGCCTAATCTGTAATTTTATGTTCCATATTTTCGCATAATGAGGCATATTTTGCTTTATGAGACATATTTATTTAGGTTTTGCTTTTTGAAGTATATTTCATTTTTGGATATTGTTGCAAATTTTTTAAAATAATGTTTATCAAACCGACAATCAGTTCTTATACCCCTTGATTATTTTAAGGCATCTACACAATGTTGCGCAGTGGTTAGGAGAGTAAGGACGCTAGTCGATTGGGTATTTAAGCTAATACACTCGCGTACCGACTTAGGTATTATCCTGGTCTTATTAATCATTGTTTTTATTTTAGGTACTATTAATTATACAATTTATTTTTAATATTAAATATTAAGAGCATATTATAAGTGCTTCCATATTTTCTGTTTTTTTAGGGCTATAATAATATAATATTATGTAGGTACTCTGCCCTAGTTATGCTAATCTTATACATACTAAAAGATAATATTAATACCTAATAAGTGTTATGGAAACATAATACGAAGGTAATATGAAACCAATAATGATATAAATACATCATGTTCCATTTATGCCTACCCACACTCTACGACCTATCCCAATACAACACTAATATGTTTACTATCTATACACTGTAAGAAGCTGTCGTGAAAATTAGAAAATTAATAAAAAGTATTTCTTGTAGGGTAATTATATTACTAATGCCTAATAGTAAAATAGTAAAATAAATTACTTTAAACAATAATATCATAAAATATACTTAGTAATACCTATTATAATGACAGATCGTCTTCACTCAGAAACGTTTTTAGTATATAATAATTTTAAATCATTGAATTCAAATTTAACATATTCATTACAGTGACTCATTCAACAACTACCGAGGGGTACCCATTTGCCCGCCTTTTAGATCCTGAGCGAAGCGAATAGCGATGAATGTATTGATTTTATCAAGATGTGTTTTTTTCAATTTTTTTTTTTGTTTCTGTTAATACGATAACTGATAAGTACCTACCTAGTCAAAATAATCCTTCAATTTTCAGCAATCTTTCTAATGAAAAAGTGAATCTAGTAGGTGCAATTGAGAGTTCAAAATTCCAAATTATTTTTCCATGTAATTTTCAGTAATTTTTAAAGGCGTCGGAAAAAGCAAAAGTTAATTAAATTTGGACGAAACTAAAACATAAAGCCAATAATAATTAATAAATATATAAATAATTAATATTTTTTTTTTTTATTTTTTTTTTATTGATCATTAAGGCCGGCCACTATGGCCATTAGCTGTTTTGTTTTTTCGTTAGTTTGTAGGGGAGGGTACTGTCGGCTTGCAAACACGTGTGTGTAGTTTTTGGCAGATTTTTTTAGTGGGTATCTATCATGCCCGGGTGCGGGGATGGCGGCACTTCTCTCAGGATACCGTGACTTGCCCGAAGAAAAGTGCCACCAGTGAACCGAGGTTTGGACCAAAGCCGGTGTGCGTCACAACCAACGCCTTAGTCCGATCTACCACTCCGTCCCCCTTTCATGATTCTGTATTCCTGATGAGTGATTATATCCTGATAAGCCCTTAAAAATATAAAATAAAATACCCTTACAAAAATGCATATATGACCTAAAAACTAAAAAAATCTCCTAAAAAAAATCCCCTGAATTGACCCCAAGTTTCTTCAGAAATCTAGATAAATTTGTAAATCACTTTATTTTAAATCAGATTACCATGTTGTTTTAGTACAATATGTGTATTTGTATATTATATTTTTATTTTTTTTTATAGTACTACTAGGAATGGGTTAAAAAATGACCTAAAAAATTAACAATACCCTAAATAAGGTTTTACTTCTATTCCAGCCTAAAACAATTATGTATTTAATAATAGATATATTATTAAATATATAGATATAATATTAATCTGAATTAAAAATATCGGATTTATTCTTCCCTGTCTTCGAATTGATCTGCCTATCCATGTATCTTCAAAATAGTAGATCATTGGTTGAAGAAAATGCTCACGTTCCTTATATTATTCAATATTCCCTATCTAAAAGTTTCTCCGAATGTTTTTTGGACGCAATTTATTGTCAAGTAAATTTGAATACAGATTTGATTAAAAATAGCTGGAGCTGATTTTAAAGTACCCAGGACTGGCTAAAGCAAAAATAGTGAACTAGGCAAAATCAAATTTTGCCACCCCTAACAATATAATATTATCAGTATTTTGAAAATACCATCCTCTTACTAAAGTGCCACCCTATGTCACCTACCCCTTGAGCTGGGCCTGAAAATACCATCAGAAAACCAGTGATCGGATTCAGACATCAGGTTCAAACTATTAGATATACAAAAAACTGTAGATCGTTCGATTGACGTACCAAAGTTATCGATACTGTCAATTGTCATATAAATATGTATATAATAAAAATTGTTTACCATGAGTATTGTTAATTTATATTCATTTGACAATTGGCGTAAATCATCTAGTATTTTAAGATTAAGTGGAGCTAAGCAATTTCTTTGTCTCGAACTTTGAATTTTAAGTTTCAAATGTGCAAAAAATAATTGGAGTTACAGTAGATGATGACTCACTTATTATAACTCCAGGATCATCATGAGTTTCAACAGCGCGCTTTATAATATTTTCTATTACTGATTTCGCTTAATTTTGAATTATATCGACAATATGATCGGAAGGCTCTTTTAATTTCTTCATATTTTATATTTAAACCCCCTTTACATAGTCTGTCTATACATTTCCAATATTTCCATATTGACATATTTATGTATTTTTTCTGTACGATATAAGAAACTATTTAACTGAGGCAAACATTTTCCTCGCTTGCTATTATTGAATATACTGAATTTCAACTCGCACACGTTAAAGCGTTAAACAGTAAGTCAGTAGATACTGCATAATATAAAAAGATTGTCGAACAACCAAAATTACAAATTAAACCTATGTAGGAAGATATATCATAATAATGATCATAAACATAATCTTATCGAATCGTTATCGCGGACTTGTCGTATCCTTTAAAAGACAAAATGTAAACAATGGATTTTCTATCATATTTTTACTCATTTTGTTTTTCATTTTTTTCATTCGCGCATTTCCGTTCCATAGGCGTAGGGTGATCAAATATATCGGGGGGGGGGGGGGGGGCTGCAAAATAATAATAATTAATACTTAATAAGAAAAAAAAAACACTAAACTAAATGAAAATAAGACATTTATTTGTTTTCAACTATAATTCCAAGCGTCTATTAGTTTTTGAATAGATATTTAATATATCATTAGAATCAATATTATTTGAAATATCTCTTTCAATATTTAGTATTGCCAGTGAGGAAAAACGGTCTTGAGTCATAGTTGACCGTATATATGTATTGATACGTCTCATTGTCGAAAATGACCTCTCACATGATGCTGAAGAAATTGGTAAGGTCAGAGCTAAATTTAAAAGTTTATATACATTAGGAAAAGTTGAAATAGTTATATTTTTTTTTGAATAAATTTATTTGATTTTTTTGTTCAGGTCCCGGTTCAGGTTTATTATTATAGTTTTGAATACAGTTTTTGGCAACCATCATTTTAGCTTGAAGTGAATTCAAATCAACTTTCAGTAAATCCTATATTAATTAGAACACATTTTTAATACAACTTTAAGTAATAAGACAGTTAGTTAGTACTTTCATGCTTCAGTTATGGGTTACATTAGTTTTATAAGTTTTCACTTAAGTTGATTTATTTATTTACATTTAACATACCTTATATTGTTGAATAAAAAATGAACTTTTTTCATAGTCCAGATTGAAAAAGTGATCAATAGAAATTGCCAAATTCAAACTCTCCGCAGAAAATCTTGTCAACAAAATATTATGTTAAGTATTATCGCCGATAAATAATTACAAGAGTGATCATTTTAGTATTATCATTCATTCATTCGTCACAAGTTCAATATAATAAGCACAATAATTTATATTTAACTTCTGCAGGATATAGGCCGTCGTACTAACTACTATAACTACTATAATACTATGATAAATCGTTATAATTTTGAATTGTTTTATTTTCCATAGAAAATGTAGTATTGTACTTCCTTAAATAAAAATATTCCTAATATTTAAATAATAATTTAATAAATATTATTTTAGTACCGAGATTCTGACCCTCGAGGAAGTTGAAGAAAGGGCTCGCCAGGCGGTAGACGCTGTGGACGACTGATTCACAGACCGAGATTCGAGATCAGCGGGCCTAGGCCGGCTCAGGAAAAGGAATGAGTACGAGAAGTCTAGGGCGCCTGGCTTGGCCGGTCCGAGAAGACACTGAAGTAAACAAATAATCAAACAATTATGTAAAGGGACGGTCCGGGGCATGTCTCGGTCGTCATATGTGGCTACGCCAATGCAAACTATGTAAGGCAACACGGAGCTTGTAGCATGCGCATAAACACCAGCCTGGCTGAGGAAGGCATGTGCTACGGCCCATGAGTGCCGGAACCATATGATATGTAAATTATAAATAAACGATGCTGCATGGGGGCCAAGTAATGTGATAAATGTGCGGCTCCCATGTAATAACTCAAACACAAAAAAAAAGGAAAGAACACGGAACTGAAAACTAGATAGAAGAATATGAGTATTGAGCATCAAAGGAGAAATTAAGAAGAGATGAAACAAAATGTCTTTGAATGTAAACAACCGTTCAAGAAGGACGTTCCCGAGGCGATAAGGATATATGACATTATATGATATTTTTCCAGGTTGAATTAATAATATTTGTGCAAAATATTATTTAAAATTAGAGGAACCATAAAACAAATTTACATTTCACACAAGTATATTTGTAATTCAATTAATTAATAATAATAAATATTAAGTTAGAAACAACTATAACAAACTACGAAATTTTCTGGCTTTATATTTGATTATTAAATAAAAATTAAAATGTATTAACAAAAATATAATAAAAATATAATAATAATAAGCAAGGAATTTTGGGTATATTTTCTTTGTAGAAATTTCAAATTTGCCTGTAAAAAAATATAGCAGCACCTATAGGCTATAGCTACTATATATATATATAAATTATGAGCATTTAAGCATACGTATACCATCCAGAAATAGAGCCTATTCAGTTAAGACTGAAGACCATGAACACATATATACTGTTAGACTACAAATATACGGTTTAGACTATACTTAGCTAATGAGTGAGTACAATTAAGTTAGTAAAAATAGTGTAGGTATCTATATTTTTAATTTTGTAAGTTGAGAGCGAGCCATTAGATGACCTAGTTCCGGGAAGAATACTAAAAGGGAAACTAATTACATAGAATAATAATTTTTTGCTAATTACCTAACGATTTAAAATGCATAGATAGGTACAATAATTATTGTAATATTAAAACCTAAACACTGGTGTCATTGTGAACTAATAACTAATATCTATTGGACATTTTTGGATCGTAAACTCGCGTTTGTTACAGCTTCAATGACAAACTTACACGGCGATTGCTGATTCATATAGTGTGACAATTTGTATTTAAAACAATTTTTGGGCCAGTGAATTTTCAAAATATTTGGCTGTTTTTACAAATCAACATAGACACAAAAGCCTACATTTTCCCTCAATCCACCCAGCAGGCGATGGTTTTAGGGGTGTGATAATATTGTGTATCCATATTCTATATATGATACAAATGGCGACACAATTTAACCTAATCATTTTCATTTATTTGGAATTGATTTAAATCAATTATTTTTTTCTTGTTTTTTTAAACTTTTTACTTGATGACTCGTAGACCGTAGTTATCTCATGACCTTGCTGCAGAGCACAACAACATTATATAGTTTACTGACACATATAATATAAGTATATTATTATGACTGTGGTACTTTTTAACCGAAGAAACAAATTTCTCTTTCATTCATTTGGGTTTATTTGCCCGTGAATAACCCGAGGAATCCAGTATAATTTCCGCGGTGCGTACACACGGCCAATCATTACGTGGAAATTTCTATTTTTTTTGCGGGTATTTTTTCTGCTCTCTTCTACTTCTCGGCCGTCTTTCCGTCTCTGTTATTCTCTCCCTGACTCTCTCTCTCACTTTAACGAGGAGACGCACTTTGAGGGCGATGACTCTATTCCGTCGCTGGTATAGCAATATTATAGTATATAATATAGTAAGTATATATACTCACAAACAACTCTCACCGACGATGCAGGTTTTCTTTCGTCCATTATAAAATATTAGTACAACCGGTCGTGAACGATCAACTTGGTCGAAATCTCTATAATATATATGTTATATACCTGTATTATCATTATATTATATTTAAAAAAAAAAAAAATTATTTGACTGAGTTCGAAATATAGAGGTAGGTACTCAACACGATCGGCATCGCCAATGCAGCATAATTGTAGGATTCGATGAATAAAATGTCAACAAAATGTACGTCTGGTTAAACAAAAAAAAATTAAAAGTCATCGTCTTTAGAAATCCATTATTTATATTATCGTCACATGCACACAAATACCTATGTAGTACACTAAACTTGCTTGCTATTTTCCTCTGTTATAAGATAGGTACACCACGGCACCACGCACAATGCAGGTATTTAAGATTCAACGTCGTGCAGTGTGTATGATGTACATAGAGTTAATATATAATATAATAATGCTATTCATAAAACGCTTTTATTATAATATACGCAAATTAACTTTCTTTTTTATTATTACCATTAACGATAACTTCATATAATAATATAATAATATTATATATTTTACATATTATCGTTGTGATATTATATTCTAGTGCATTTATAATAATAATGAATACATATTATTATACTGTATCATATTGTATTGCGTATATCAATAAAACGTTACAGATTATACTTGCATTAATAAAGTACCTATATGTATAACTTCTAATAATTAATAAATAGGTACGTAACGCACTTACGCGGATATAGAAAATTATTGACCATTGTCACAGCCTGATCCGTTGGTGGTGAAGACGTATTTCAGTATTATTAAATTATATTAGGTTTAGGTACCTACCTACATGGCTACATACTTTCATCTGGTATATATAGGTGTATTGTATCTATATACGTGTGTAAGAAATGCATGTACGACTAGTGATAGCTATAAATAAATATAAATATATTTCATATTGTATATGGATCGTACATCACGTAGGTACCTATATATTATATCGATTCAAATCAAACGCGTGCGTGGAAAACGAATTTGACGGATTAAATAATAATAATAAAAAAAGAGACCACTGTCAATTAGCCTTCGGTGTAAAAACTTGAAAACGATGATATACGTTTTTCGAATGGAAAGTGGACTGCAATATCGTGGGGGTGGGGAGAGGGTTTACCACAATACGCATATACACTCGTCGACACGAATTTATTGCACGTCTCGAAAAGAGGGAACGTGTGGCATCGACAAGTACCTACCGGCTACCTATCAGGCACCAGCTATACACACCTATATCCATATAATATATAATAATTAATAGTGTGTTGTATTGTACGTCGAAGGCCCTGTTTGGTTTTGGCGCGGTGACAACACAAACCAACGATTTACGTGCATAAACGACATATTATACAGCAGCTGGCCGTAGTATTCTGCAGGGGTGTTAGATATACTATAATATAATAATAGTATACAATTTACAAATACGGTTTTATAATGTATTTTGTTTCTTAACAATATGTATGCATATCGAAATACCACAGTGGCACATGTGTGTGTGTGTGTGTGTGTGTGTGTGTGTGTGTAATATATATTTATATATACTGAGGATTCCCCGTGGAGCTCTGAGGGATGACTGCGCTGCAGGGTTTACGACTACGAAACGCGCACTACGAATTATAATTATGGAGGTCATCGATACTCGGGAGTTGGGAGGCAATGACCACTGCAGTGACGACGTGCGCAGAGAGCGTAGGTACACAGGTTTGTATACATATATATATATTATATTATGTGCTATATAGGCAAAGAGAAATGTCTGTTTTGATAGTAAGTAACATATATATATATATTTAATAATAATAATAATATCAATTCATATATATAGGTTTAAAGCATATAAAAATACTTTCTCTTGTCGGCCACGGCCATGGAAGAAGCAGTCGTTTTCACTATATATATACATATATATATATATGTATGTGTGTGTGTATTATACGACGGATGAGGTGCATTGCCACGGTTGTTATATAGTGTATCATATATTGAGGTCACAACCACCTCCACTGGCTCCATTCTTCAAAAAAAAAGAAGAAAAAAAGTGGACTCCATTTATAATGTTATATACCTATATAGTATATATAGGTATAATGTGTATATATATATTATATTATATATATGTATGTGTTTTTACTATTCCCTCCGTCACCGCCAGACCAAGGCACTCACTCTTTCTCTCGGCGTACGCGCATAAAAGTAATTGCCGGAAGAAAGTG
This sequence comes from Macrosiphum euphorbiae, assembly GCA_949089665.1. Taxonomy (NCBI): domain Eukaryota; kingdom Metazoa; phylum Arthropoda; class Insecta; order Hemiptera; family Aphididae; genus Macrosiphum; species Macrosiphum euphorbiae. Next base: position 54,451,677 of record CARXXK010000001.1, on the reverse strand, counting down.
AAATAATTTGTCACACTTTTTTTTACTTCTTATTTTCGTACGTCGAAGTACTCTGTAATTTTGTCGGACCCGCTGACCGATTTTCGGGAGCGCAGCCGCGTGTCTGATTCGCACTGTACCTACCATCGTCATCGTATAAAATATATATGTGCTTGTATAATTGACCGCTGCACCGTGCTGACTAGTGCGTGTTCTACTTGAAAATACTGAATTGCGCACGATTCAGCGCGTCTGTAGACCTATAAACATATATACCTATACATTATAATCGAGGTAACCCGTCGATGGCGTCGATAATGACCATACCAAGTAGTCATCGTACTTCGGACTTCCAAAAACTGACTGAAAACGTATAGTATGTCATGTTTACGGAGGCTCTCGTCGAAAATCAATTCAGTGGCCCAGAAATTGATATGAACCCGAACCTCTGTACCTAAATTACCCACCATTGCAGCAATCGTACTCGACTACTTGAGATCGACCAATTGGTTTTTTAACATGGCGCTTTTCAACATTTAATATACAAAATAATAAGAATATTATGTATAAAAACGCCCGTATGAATGTTATGCCATTAATACCAATGTTAGGATTTTGAAAACTTCTACTAAAAACCACAAAATACCACTTCATAACCTATTTATAAGCGTGCGCAGTCTTTAATATTTCTGGTCGAGCCTGAGATAACTAATGTCCCTTAAGAAGACAATATACCTGCTATGCTCTTTCCGTCTTAGTAATGGGTTATTTTTAATATTACAGTAAATTGACATATTATTATCAAATTTAAAGGTAAGAATTGTAATCCTGAGGCACCTAACCCTTTTTTTTATATTTTAGTTTCAAATAAAATTATGTACATTTTTAAATTAACAAAAAATATACAATTTTTTTAGTAGATCATTTTTATTTTTAAATTTTATTATCTTGTGGTGGGTGGGAGTCACTAATAAAGCAATATCAGATGTGTTATATTACTATAATATTAAATTACTCCAAGCCACTTCTGCAGATTTATACGAGTAATATAGGTACACAGTGGCTTCATGAATAGCTATTTTATGAGGCTACTGCATGAATCCAATCACCAAGACCTAGTCGACTAGACTGGTTTATAATTTATACTCACATATAGTCACATACGACCTGCATTTAAAATGTGTAAAGAGATAATTGTAAAATGTGAACAAATTGGTATGTGGGTACTTATTTAAGGTAGTTGCTTCATAGGAAAAAAAAGTTCAAGCCGCCACTATAATACATAATACATCAGAGGCGTATTTGAGAGGGGCATGGGTGTATGCCCCCCCTTGGAATTATTCATTGGTGATCACCGTTATATCCTACATATAGGTAATAAAATGATATAGACATATAGTATTTGTACAAGTGATATTTATTATTTGGTATTTCATATTTTTTATCAACATTACCAAAATGTATTGATAATGATATCAGCCAATTCTTGTCTAAATTCCCATATTATCTCGGTTGTAGTAATACACTGATATCCCACAACCACAGAATATCTTCAACGTCTGTCATATTATTAATATTATTGTGGAGGTAGCTGCATTATGATTGCGGTTGCCTCCAACACTATGCACATTATCGTAGTATTATGATTTATTATCACAGACTAAAAATTATTAAGTCATTAAAATGATAACAAAAAAGACACCGAATTCTGATAATGTAGTATTTACACATAAAAATTCAAAATAAATAATAATATGAATGTTGGACGTTGGTTAATGTGAGCTGTGAAGTACTGAAGTCTGAATTGTTTTTACACCCAAGCTGTCATCTCATTTTATTATAACGGTTAATGGTACTGGTCCGGTGTACAACCGTCATGAGAACGAAAACTACATATAGGTAATACCTAGACTATAGCAGTAACATCCATGGTTTAAGATATAAGTACTTTTATCTTAAACCATGGTATAACCTATATACGCAGGGTGAGATTCATAAATCATGCTCACCCATTAATTCTTTAAAAATATATTTATTAAAATTCTGGTTATTGGAATTTTCAGTAAGTACCATGTTGACTTATTTTATTTTATAATATTTAAGGATAGTCCTGTGGAGAAACTAACTTCGTTTTTCGCCATGAGGTCTATTTTTACTGCGTAATTTGTAGAATAGTTGATTATTTTTGAAAATGTTGATGCGTATTGAAATCGAAATTATTACTTCTAGTTTCTGAGTTATTATACTTAATGTATTATAAGTATAATAATCCTAACATTATTGTATCGTCACAATCCACTCCTTAACGACATAATATAAGACCTATGTTTAAAATTAAAAAATCTGAATTTAATTTAGAGAAAAAATTAGGACGAGAATGCTAGGTCTATCACTTTGTAAATGTAGTATATTACCAGCTTATCTAAAAACATTAAAAAATGTACTGCTAAAATTGAATACCGATTTGACATAAATTACTATAGTCTATATACCCAATACCAACTATCAACTATATCAATACTCGATAGTCGATCGTCGATACCTACGTTTTAAAGTTGTTCGTAATAAGGACGTATATCAGTGGCGTAGCCAGGATTTTTTTTCGGGGGGGGGGGGGGGGGGGGCTGATCAATTTTTTACACAGCGGTGGTTTAGTAATATACAATAAATTATTTTACCTGTATTATTTATTTAAAAAAACAATAAAAATAGTGATCAATTTTCTTTTCAATTGGACATAATTTAGTATAATAACATTTTATATAACTAAACAAACTCGAATTTAATAAACATGAATATAATATGATGAATAAAAAAAAATTAACAATATTTATTTACAAAAAATTAAAGTGACAATTTTAACCTTCGAGCCTTTCCGCTGTTAGCAAATTTGTCCAATATTTGATCATCTGAAATGTCAATATCTCTATGAATGGATAGTAGTGCGAGACCGACAAGTCTTGACTCTGAAGTTGAATTTCTAAGGTAAGTTTTTAGTCTTCTCAAAGAAGAAAAACTCCTTTCTGCAGTAGCAGTCGATACAGGTAGTACTGATATTAACTTAAGGAGTTGATACATGTTTGGAAACATATTGCTGTCACAGTTGGTTAAGGTTTCAATTGCATTTAATGGTCTGAACTTTGGCCCAACTGTTTTCCACTTAGACTGCCATAATGTAAATTCAGCTTCAATAATATCTTGATAACCTGGTAAATCGTCTTCATAAAATTGAACAGCCGGTTTTAAACACGAAAAGGGGTTATCAACAGCCAAAGACGGCAATACATACTGTAATGACTTTATAGTATCTTTATGAGATAGAAAACGTTGTTTTAGTGAGCAAAGCAAATCATCTAAGTATGGAATAAATATTGTACGTCTGTAAAATTCTTCAATATCTTTAAAAGGCACATTATTTCGATTTTTTTGTCTACCACAAATACGTGGCATAGTTTCATTAACATTTGACAAAACTGAAATACTTTTTACTCCCTCATAAATTTCATGAAACTCGACATTTGAATTTTCTCTAATATCTTGATGTTTCTTGGAGACTTCGGATACACTTTCAAATGCGTTTACTAAATCTATATTCTTAGTTTGTAATTATACATCTATTACATTATACGATTAGTGTAAAGTCAATAATTCATAAAGATAAGAACAGTCGTCGCCCGTCGGGTGTCTGTCGCGCTAATCACTTACAAATATTTATTTATAGATTTTACCATGAAACCGGCCTATGGACAATGTTATATAGTAATATATGCATTAATAACTACTAGCACGGTCGAAGCTATAGAAAAATAATAAAATTAAGATGACAATTTAAAATTAGTAAAATGTAATTTAATACTTTTTGATCGAATATCATAGACGACATAGACCATTAAAATAATAAATAATAATAAAATAATTTTTAAATTTTCTTAACTTTTCGGGGGGAGGGGGGCTGCAGCCCCCTCAGCCCCCCCTGGTTACGACACTGACGTATATATACTATATTATTTCGTATTTTCTTGTTCCTACAATAATACAATTGTAAGCATTACCTAAGTCGGGTTCAAACTACGCCGTGTCGAGTGATTTCGTATTTTTATGTTCATATCAAAATGCAATACCAATGTAGATGTATTAGATGATAACATATTATTATTTTATTTTAGTTATCACTTTTCCGCACATAAATGTAACCACACGGTCAAAAGTTGAATATATTCAACTATGAGGTATCGTTTGATAACTGTGTTAACCATAAACCATGATTATTTTATATGTCACGGTGTAGTGTGAACCCGGTTTTACGCACCACCATTATAATAATATATTGGCGTATCACGTATGAACGTCATAATAATATTAATAATATTATTGTGCATGATATATTATAAATTATAATATTGTTGGTGGGAGGTGGGGTAGTATACTGGTATAGGGTGCAGGGGCGGTCTGGGAATAAAAACTGGCCCGGGGGAAACAAAAATGCAGCCCAATTTTTGGCTAATAATAAAATATTTATAAGTTATCGGCTCAAATGTATTCAAGCAGACCAAAATGATGACAGTCCCAGGCAGGGATCGCTCACCTAGCCCTAGCCAGTCCACCCCTGAAAGGGTGGAAGCCGGTAGGTATGCTTTAAATTGTCCTAACGAAAAAAAGGCTGGCGGGCGATTGTGTTTTATTATATTATGATTATTTTATCCAACATGTGATTATCAAAAACGTGTTATGGTCGAGGGAAAGCGACCCGATTCTTGTATATACGCACTATACGCTTTTATATATAGGATGGGATACATGACATCCTATTGTAGTACACACATGCACGTGTATGCTACATAATATGTAAATAGATACAAAACGATTTTGGAAAACATATGTTTGACAATATTTATCAGTCGTACAAGACTCGCGCGAGTATAATGTCTACTGTCTGATAATAATAATAATAATTTATTTATATCATATTATTTTAATGATATATCTAATGAATTTGCCATTTTTAAAATATTTCGACCGGCGCAGCCCTCTCATCACACTCGCAGCAATTTCGCAGAGACAAGGACTTGCTACACACACACACTTCCACGCATTCTCTCCAATGCGATTATACTTATATATCAAATACCTATGATACACGTTCATGTATATATTGCACTCGCAGCAGTCCTTATATCCGGCTCGTTTGGCGTCGTCGGAACGAAGACAACCGCACGATGCGCGTAGCCGTGACGAGATGCGTGTTTAGTGGGTCAACGTGTTACTATATATATACGTTAGCCGTGGTTACTGTGTAGCGCGGACAAGGTAAAAGTGGTTTCTTTCTTTCTTTCTTTCTTTCTTTCGTTTTTGTTGCAAGCGACGACGACGAGTGAAGACGACGACCACCACAATATCCGCGTATCGTTTACTGCACATTAAGTATACACATTGATATTAAATTGCACGGCTTGAACCCGCCTTGCTACTTATTATACTACTGTCACGAGGACCACCAATATTTTTTATTTAAAAATCAGTACCATCGATTAGTAGATATTATAATAATTCATAATACGAGATTTGAATAGTTTGTAAACTATCCGGTCTTACCTTTCATATCAATGACCTTTGATACACGGTGTGTTGGACATACTATTATTTAGGTCGATTATCTTCAGGAAATATTCGTACCTACGCTAAATAATATTGTTCTGTTGGCGAGCACCATTCGTGACTATATTCTCGGTCCTCAGACCAGAATGATGGTTTACATTTTTACATTACCTGCCAGTCTTTTCAGAGCTTTTTGAGAACGGTAATATGACATAATATATCATACCCCTGTTTTTATGAAAATAAAGTGATCGAGGTTGTTTCACAAAATATAATCCTCGATCTCCACTGTATTTTTTTCTTTATGTCAAATTTAGACCTACTTTTATTCCTTACCAGACAGACGCCAATATTAGCAATCCACACATCTATATAATACCACCAGTAATAACCACCGTCTAGTAAATCGTCTCGTAATTTCGCTGTCGATTAAATCGTATACATATGTACCTCGGAATTTACACCCAAGGACTCCTCGAACGTACTCTCCGCGACTCTGCGGTAATTGATATACGAGACAGTATTAAAATATAAGCTGCCAAAAATACCCTTGCTGGCTTAGATTATTGTGGATTCGGCACGGATCGAAGGAACGCGCTCAACCGACCGAATCGAGGTCATCAAGCGCGTTAAATAATAAATTGTTATTATTTTATCTTCATTTTCACGGCGGTGGTTTATTTTCTCACTAGCATGTACCTAGGCACAATATAGTAACACATATAATACATTGATTTTAATATAGATAATAATTCTATACATAATATCATAGAAATATAAAATATGGTACTTATATCATATGTTTTGTTTCATACACACATTTTCTTAGTCCATTTTTGTCGAGTCAAATAATGTCTTATATAAAGTTATAATACCGGATACCGGAATCCTGTACTCCGTTTATCTAGAATTAGGTTTTAGACTTAGGATTTTTAGTTAATATTGCACTACGATAAATAATAGTAAGTTGTACATATAATTATTTCGTAAAAATGTAACCTTATAAATACTTTAAATTAAATAGACATTTTTTTTAAATCACAAAAATCAACTTTGCTATATTTAGCATATAACTCATATAAGTAGGATATTTTTGGCAAAATATCATTCAAATGCACGTACACTTTGGAGAATATTATAAATTATAATATACTTTTATACCCTACAAACCGTGGTAGAATCCATTAAATATTTTGTTACCTATCTGTACCTATATAGTTTTCTTCGTTTGTGGATAGTGCGCTCTGCATACCACTCTTGCATCATATTCATATTCGTATATTATGTTGTCAAATAAAGGAAAAAGATATTTTCATAAATATATATATTATATATTATATTACAACGGATTTCTGTATTTTTTAATAACACACACAAACATAGCTATAAGAATCGGAAGACTAGTACACCTTTCCAAAAAAAATGATCGATTATTAAAAACTATAATATCTTGTTATTATATGATACTGTTGACGATTAGTCCTTAGTGTTTATTTATTGTATAAAAACAAATCATGTATACCGGTAGGTCTAACAATAAAAAGATAAACGATAAACATATGCAATTTTAACCTTAAAACCATTACAGCAATTATTAATACTATTGAGATATTATAAACACTATATAGTATATATAGGTATATACGGGTGTTACAAAAAAATTTGACGAATACAAAAATAAACTAAATAAATTAAATACAAATAAATAAGTACAAAACAAAATGGGGTCGTCTAAAAATCGGAAAGTATATATCATACATATATGTACATATATGGAATACATACAAAACACATACACAGAAATCGTAACAACTTCGTACTACTCCAATTTCGATTTTTAACTGCGCCCGACGATAAATAATAATATAATAACTTACATATGTACAACAGCACAAGTAGTAAAGTGATTCGTAAAACAAATTGCAAGTGAATAATATATATAAGAGACTACTCAACGCTAAAATTAACATCATTACCTTTATTACATTACATAATATATATATAGGTGTTCTCCGCGGTCGACACGAAAAAAAAAAAATTAGTAAAGAACGAAAAAACCATGTTTGAGGTTAATATAAAGTTTTTCCAAAACAATTGTAGTGTTTTGTGATAACGCCGGAGAACACCGAATAAATAACAAACAAACAAAACAATAATAAATATAAATTAATCTCGTGACCGTGTGAAAACTCGATCCACGCTCTAAGATTACTTACAAGTTACAACAATAAAAATAGTAATAATAATCATAATTCATATAAATAATAACTAAAAATAATAATATCGAATACAAGTAATAATAATGAATAATGATGATATGAATAAAAATAATGATTAAGACGAATTAATATACAATAATTCACGAACAAATTACATTTTGTACTTTTTTTAAAAACTAAAATCGTTGCCCGCGTTGTTCGTCATACACAATAATACTATCAGATCGAAGCAGGTTTTCACCCATCACAACATCATCGTTGAGATTCAAAACAACACGTACATAATATTTCATAATACAGACTATAGAGGTACAATAATAAAACGACTTTTCGCGTACGCTGTCGTCGGAAAACCAGCACGTACGTTGCTGCGGACACGAATAAAATAATAATAATAATAATAAATCCAAAATAAAATAATAATATTCGAATCGTTTAAAGTCTTTGGTCAAAATTAATTTATTAAACGCGACGACGCTTCATGTGGTACGATCGCGTATGGCTGCTAACGGGTTAAAAGTCGAAAGGGACATTTAAGTACAATTATGTTGTGATACGGTCAATTTATTATTATTAATATTATTATTGTATTTATATTATAGTAATCACGTCGTCGTAACGTATTATAGTTAATGTTGGTACCTGCTGCAGTCCAACGTCCCGGGGTGGCCTCAGTGGACGTACGACGGCCGGGCTCAGTCCCGGCCACTGCGTTTGTGGATCTGCGCGTGCTTGATGAGATGGGCCTTCTGCCGGAACGCTTTCTGGCACACCTCGCACCGGAACGGTTTCTCGCCCGTGTGCGTGCGCAGGTGAACCTTGATGTTGCTTTTGTTCAGGAACCCGCGGTTGCATATATGACAGTTGTGGACCGTTCGTTCTCTGGCCACGTTGCCATCCGAACAGTAGACAACGGTGCTTCGGGCGGTCACTCCTCCGCCACCACCACCGCCACCACCGCCGCCTCCACTACCCTTTGCCTTGCCACTCCTGTTCCGCGACTTTTTCGTGGTCATATGAGGTCCTTGACCAGGCGTGGTAGTGTGTGCGAACTCGGGCGACGGTCGCGAACTGTGGACGGACGCGGCCGCTGCGGCAGCTGCAGCAGCCGCCGCAGCAGCCGCGGCGGACGGCATGTAACCGCCCAGGTCTGTGGTGCTGACCACATGACTTGTCGGGCTGTGCGCCAGGTACGACGGGGTGGACGACGACGGCGACGATGCGCAGTCCATGTGATAGCTGCCGGCATCTTGGAGCGGCGCTTTGTTGGCCGGTCCGTTCTGCAGCCGACTCTGGAGCAGTGGCATGAACGCCGCGGCAGCTGGACGGGGTGCGGGCGGTGGTACGTTGGATGTTACCAGCTCACGGGGCTGCTGCTGCTGCTGCTGTTGGTACAGTGGTTTCTGCATGGAGGACGGTGGCTGCTGGTGATAACTACCTGTCCCACCGCCACCTCCGTTGGTCATGCCCGGAAACTGGGAACTGGCCACCAGATCGTGTATGGTGACGTCTGCAAGTATGCCAGCCTTGTTGTCTTGAGGCGAACCGTTCGGATGTTCATATGACGCCCAGTCGTCGCCCACACTCAGCCACTCGTCGGGACCGTCCACTGCCGGGTGGTCGCCGCTTGCCGTCACCGTCGTGTCTGGCCCAAACGATGGACTGCCCATCAGCATTTCGAACTCATCGAACTGATTATCCACGAACGTGTCCTCCTCCTTGAACTTGGTCAGTCCCGCGTTGGTCGACGACGTTACCAGGTATTCGTTTTGATAGTACATGTTGTTGTTGGCCGTGGCCGTGTTGTTGTTGTTCTCAGCCACCCGATTGTTGGACGCGATCGATTGGTAGTGGTGGCCGGGTATGCCGTTGATGTTCACGCGCTCCGTGATCGTGTGGAACGGCATCAGCGGCTTGAGGTCTGCAAAATTCGGGGTTGGCTTGGTGTTGGGCTGATCAACGACGTTCGGTTGTTGATGGTGATGGCCGTGGTGGTGATGACCGCCGTGGAGGTGTTGTTGCTGCTGCTGTTGTTGTTGCCCTGACACGGCGATCGGTGAACCGTCGGCAGCGTACTGATCGCGTCCCAGCAGGTCTTCCAGCTCGGCGGGATTCAACATGAATTTGGTACCGTCCTCGTCCAGGAAGTGCTCGTTGAACTGCAACATTTCAACCATGGAGTCAGTAGCCCCTTCGCTGCCGTTGGACAGCCGCATTACGGGGTCGTCGCTGGTCTCCGCCCTCAGCCACTCGGGATCCAGTTGGGGTGGTTCTATTGATTCGCCGCCCCGACAGATACTATCATCCAGCACTCCTATAACAAAACCACCCCACATACGTAAATAAAAATGTATATTTATGGTATATATATATACAATAAACCTTTTTTGTATATTGTACTTATATAATACAACCCTACCTATAATGTAATGTGTACAATAGTGAGCGATACGACTAATACGAGACACAGCATATGTTATTACTTATTACTTTTATTACTTATTTTACCAAAGAAAGTATACTCGATCGGACATTAATGCTATCATATAATTTACAGATTTTATACAAACGGTAGCAGAATTTGTATATTATACATTTGGTAAATCATTAATACCATTAAATGTGTTCACGTGTGTTCCCTAGGAGATTTTTCCTTTTACCAAAATTAATTATTATTGTATTCGTATTAATTTTATTTAGGTGTACCGAGTAGTCCATTTAACTTATAAAATAGTTGAATATTAAAGTATGTACCATTGTACATTAATTGTACCTGTTGTTATATTTTATTATAAATTACATATTTCTATAAAAAATTTTGAATGTTGTTTACAATATAATATTATTTCTAATTGATAAATAATTAATTAACTCAAATAGAAGTTTTTCTGAAAAAATATTGAAAACATACAATACTAACGATCACAGTGATATTATGAACCATCGATGTAGAATATTATATGAATATTTATTGTTAATTGTTACGTAAAATAAGAATAATCATTGTTATTAAATTAATCATATGAGAATTGGGACGCTATGTCGTTCATTGTAAGTTTTTAGAAAATTTTTATACATTTGTCCACGTTTCAATGATTTTGTATAATTTAATATTAATAGTAAGGTAGCTGGTAGACACATACACAGAATTTTTGTGGTTCTCCTATGAGTGAAAAAAATTATTTTAGTATTATTTATTACTCGTTTTAATTACCAGTAATATTAGACAGGTAGGTTTTTTTTTTTTTGAATAAGTTTTCTTTCGTTAAATCGTATCATGCACAAATAAAATATTGAATATTTTATAACGGCTATTAAACAGGTACGATAGGTATTTGTATATGTCTATGTACAGTATACGCATCTATATATATTATTATAGTAGAAACATTCATTCAAGTTTAACTTGTTTAACTCCGAGTTTGTCATGCTTTAGGACAGGTAAAAATTAAAATGTACCTATCGCTAGTCAGTTGTTTGATATAAAAATAAATATACTACCTTTTACTATTACTATTATATATTATAAACTATATTTTATTTATTGCTTTATAATAACCACACGATAATAAAACTGAAACTACTAGAAAGTAGAACTGTTTGTAGCATACAAATTTGTTGCCAATTTTGTGTTCCTGTTTTCTTTTGTAGTGTATAGATCTCTGAAACGAATTTAAGGTTTACTCGATCAAGCGGTGGTAATACGTCATATTCATACACATCGTCTGTCGATGTACAATTCGATAAACGTGACAAATTAAAATAACAATCGGTGCACGCGAGATACATACCTACACAACTACATACCTATACAACTACAATACCATATTATAATTTATGAAATACGAATTATACGATAGTGAATAGCAATGTGTTATTCACGTCAAAGGGTCGTATACGCCATCTACCTGTACGCCGTCTACAATACGTATTACTAAAATTTGTTGTATAAAAAACAAAACAAAAATCAGACGAAACCGTTCAGTCTCAAAATATTTGAGTGAATAAGAAAATGTGCACGTTCGTTGTAGTCTGTGCACTACAAATATAAAAATACGTATTACAGTATAATATAGTAAGGATTTACAGAATTTAGTAGGGAGAGAGGAAGAAGCTTTAATATTTTACAGCATAATTAAGCTTATCCTTTTATTTGATCTCTTGCAAAGTGCAATTGCAGTTTTTAGTGGAAGAAATCCTCTAAAGTTTGAAATTTTGAACGAAAAAATATTATCGAATCCGTATACCAGATACGAGCTTATCTCAGTTGGTACACGTATCAGCTCTCAATATTATTATTGTTATAATTGTATTATAATTGATTATGCTGAAATAAATGTATACCTAATAATAATAATCATCAACACATTTCAAATATTGTTTTTTTTTTTTATTATTATTATTATCAAGTTAGTTTCTATAATAGTGGAAACAATTAGAAACAAGAAAATGTACGGCATAACCATCTCAAATGGTTTTTGATTATAATTATATGTTTTATTTCTGTTTTATTACTTTTTTATACATTTTTTGTAATTTACAATAATTAATAATAAATTGATAAATATTATTTTACAATTATAATTAAGAAATTCAAATTCAAAATCAAAAATCAATAGTTAACATTTAGTTTATAATAATTGCATCAGTGCAATTTAATATACTAACAAATTATCATATATTTTTTAGAAAGAGAGAGACTGAGTTTCTTCTTTGAAATTTGAATAAAATTCAAAAACGATTTATTATATTTTAATAATATAATATGTTATGACATAGGACAAGATGTACGGTGAATAAACGAAATAAATTAAAAATCAATGCAAAAATGATCAAGAATTTTATAAAATAAACATAATTAATGATTTTTAACATCATCCCACGAAAATTTCTGGAATTGAAATTCACAGAATTCATGTATCTCGTCCAGTCGTCCCAATGTATATACTATATAATAACAGTACATGCGTATACAGAATTGAAAGGCAAATACCAGTATAAGATTAACATTGTAACATAAATAAATGGATTTTCGAAGCATCTATACAGTCTAGACATTTGTACCTAAAAACCTTTTTTTTTGTTACAAGACCGCTTTATAATATGATTTTAGGTATAAATGACTTAGGACCAAGTATAATATATGGTCGGTAGTTGGAGTACGATCGTAGAATAGTAGCTGTCAATGCCTTTGGCGGTAAATTTTTTTTATAGTATAATAATAATATAGGTATATATGTATGTATACATATAACATGTATGGTTTTGGGGAATTTGGCATTATATAGATTGTTTGCCGTTTACCTACCTAAATGTTTATATTTCCCAGTACTGAAACTGTAAATAAAAAACCAGGGAAGATGTTTTGCTGCATAGAAGGTGGCCGACTGTCGAGTGAACTTCGTCAATGAGTAGGCCACTGTAATGGATGGTTAAATTTGAATTCAATGATAAATCATTGCATACGAAAATTTTTTTTAAGCCGATTCGATCTATCACTCTGTCAGACTATATAGTATATTAGTATATTATATTACTTATTTTATTATGTATTTATATTTTATATTACTATAAGTAAAACTGTTTTTAAAAACAAAAAAACAAGTTAAGTTATATAATGATTATTTAAAATTATAATTCCATATAATATAAATTACAACCTGTTATTAAAGTACCAATTATTACAGATGAACTGTAAAATGGTAAGAAAAGCTTAAAATGAATCTAAATATTTGTAAAAGTCCAACGGGTATATAGTAAATAATAAAAACGTAATGTCAAACATTTTCAAATTCTTAATATTATTAAATTATAGTAACATAATAACTAAACAATTATTTTTCGTTTAAATATGCAATTTTGTAGACATTAGAACTTGATATTTTCTAAAAGATTTCTGAAAGAATAACTAATGAAGAACCTTGTATTAAATTAAACCTATACATTTCTAATTCCAATTAGTTTTCGATACTATTTATGAAAATACGAGTTCATATGAATCTATTAACTATCATAAACATAAATAAAACTACATAAATAAATAATAAATAAGTAAAATAATTATATTAGTTTTATTTCGTTTGTATAACTATATTACAACAACAAAAAGAAAAACATTTTTAATAAACTAAAATAACATTTGTTTTTGTTTGTAATGTTATACAATATTACGTTGGAAAATAATCAATCGAATAACTTTTTAATACACATCTGTTAGACATAAATTTCATTAGTTATTATTTTTATCGAATAGTACCTGTATTATTTTAGACTATTTATTTATATATTATTTTATATTTGTGTCTGAAAGTGAAGTATAACTTTATTTATAGTATGTAGTATACTAGTATGTACATTGTACTTACTAGATTTTAATAAGCACTATAATATAGTATATAGGCACAGTGTGCACAGTCTACAATCTACATTCCAGTTTTTTAGGTCTATCTATCTTTTTAATAATGTGAATAATCTACTAACCTAAATAATATCAGTGTTATAATTGTATAAACTTAATGTTTAGGATAATAGTGTTAATTAGAATTTATAAGGTTTGTATCAGTAAAAGATTAATAATTGTACATTTATATATTGTAGGTACTTCAAAAAGTAGGTCTACCGTGAAAATTAAATTTATTCAGGCATAAAAAAAATAACTAATTAATCTTTTAATATACTATTGTGATAATTATTATTCGATGTTTTTAAATAATTATTTGAACTAGATGCACTGAATGAATATGGTGAATATGCATCGTTGTTTTCTAAAATATCATATATTATTGCTTCGGTTTCATTCAGTTTTTAAGAAAATATCAAATTCAGTTGGATATTTGAGAAGGATGGTGCCGACGGGACAATCACCAGCCCCTTGATCTTTTTCAATTTAAATCAAATGTGTTTTCGACTTTAAAATTCAGCTCATGCCTAACTGTGACTGGTAGAGTTTAAATATTGAACTTAAATAACCTTGTTTTACTGATGCAGTGATGCCTTAGTACCTTCGCTGGAAGGCCTCTACATTCCATCCAAACTGCCCTTTTATTTTTAGTTTTCTTATTTTAACATTTTAACCCATCATTTGTTCTTATGGTTCTTCTTTGTAACAGATTGAATAAAATAAACATATAAATAAAAATAATTATAATAATAATAACCTCGTTTTATAATATTATAATTATTATATAAAGTTGTTTACAATTATTTTTAATTTGTATTATTAACTACCCTGATCCTGCACGTGATAAAATATATAAAGCCAGTGAATTTACCATGTCTTAAGCTCGGTTAAATTTAAACTACACATACTCTTAACTCAGTCGTTTGGGGGTGGTTTCGACCATGTATAAAATACAAGTCTAAAATTATTTACAATTAAAATAATTAATTTATTACCCAATTATTATTAAGCAATGGGAATCCTATATAAACCAAAAAATATTCGTTTTTAATGAGCCAACAAATTCCTCTTTAAAATTAAAAATTAAAAAATAGGCTTCAAGGGGCACATTCTTGGCTGTAGATCGGTTACACAAACACAAACATTGCCTTCTATTAATAAGTATAGATTTTAATTGTGTATACACTATACTTCAATGAACCCACTTACATATTTTTAATATACAAAAATGCAACCCTCCCCCGAAATACAGGCTCAGTTAAGGGTGTAACTTGTCGCAATATGTAGACGATATTATATTATTATTATTATTATTTGTATTATTCATAATTCATATAATATACTATATTAGTTATGTTAGTGCCTAATCTTATTACCTAGTTAATAGAGGTCACAGTCGTCGAATTAAAATATTTAACTTTTTAACTTTTATTATAAATTATTATATTTTTAACGATATCATTGGTAAGTACCTATACTTTCTTATTTACGAACGACATTTAATTTTAGTCATATCCGTGGAAGTTGTATATTTTGTTTAAAGTGTGAATTACATAATATTATAAGAGCGTAAACGAACATATCAATGTTGAATCAATATAGACTTACTTCCAAGAATCAGTTGGAATTTGTGGTTCGCGAGGACTGACGCAGTGCTTGTCGTCGTCGGACGATTTCATCTCGACCGATGAAACACCGACGCGTACGAAAATCGCATAATACCACGACTGTTGGGTATCGGCTATGGCAGTTTTAGTCGTCGGCGACGTAATGTGTAGTTGTCTCTAATATTGCACCGTACTTGGCGCTGATGCTGTTGGTCCACTGATGCTGCGGATTGACAAAAATTGTGACGGAATTCGATTTTTACCCTGAAGTGCACCACAACAACATAGACGGCAAGAATGAAAACAAATACATAAAAAAAAAACAAAAAAAAACACAAATATGTTATACCGATTGTTCAATAAATACGTTTACTTAAATATTATTATGTATTAAATAAAAAAGAAGCAATAAGCGTTAGTGTTCCAAAGTATTTTGACGTAGGTACCTACTTATACATCTATAATATTATAATTATATACAAACGTGTTTATATGACACGTATACATATAACATATTAATATTATCACTCATAAGTAAGTAGGTTGGTAAAGTTGTATATTTACAAAAATGTATAATATAATATGTAATATTGTGTATAAGAATCATGGACAAAATGTCTGGTCGAAATTTCTGCCGGAAAACATATCTTGGAAATGGAAAAAATATCTGTGTCTATGCCGTAGCCCGTAATGCACGTTAGTATTTATTCTGGCAATGTAATTTATTACAACCCGTCTATATTTTTGAGCGATAGAACAAAACTATCATTGTGGGAAGTTTGTATGCTTACCACCAAAAAGCACTTTTAATATATATAATATAACAATTTTATTAAGCGGACTGCCCACCTTGTGGGTTGCCAAAAGACACTGATATATATTCAATATATTGATATACATCGGATTGTTAAAAAATTATAAAATTATAATAAAAAGTTATATAAATATAAATACCTACAATTATTATAAAAAGATAAAGTATATTTACATTTAAAAATGCTAACAATTAGATTTTGAATAATTTTATTTTTAAACTTAAAAAAGGGGGTGACTATATAGGGCATGCTTATTGAATCACTCTGTAATCTGTATACAACAAGGTAGTTTCATGTTATTGATTCAATGAAAGAAAATAATATTGTTACTTTAGTTTAAATAGGTAGATGTATTATTATAAATGTTCGAGCTGTCTGTCAAATGTTAATTAATATTTAGTTTTAGTAAAATACAATTATTCAATAAGAATTCAGATAAATTATTTAGCTAGGATTGCACCCTTTTGTATATAAATTCAACTAACTTTTGACTAGTAAAATTAATGGTGCACAGTCCACACTACCGATTTTATTTTTCAATTTTAAGTTAAAAATAAATTGTATAA
This sequence comes from Macrosiphum euphorbiae, assembly GCA_949089665.1. NCBI lineage: Eukaryota > Metazoa > Arthropoda > Insecta > Hemiptera > Aphididae > Macrosiphum > Macrosiphum euphorbiae. The sequence continues at coordinate 54,434,496 of CARXXK010000001.1, read as the reverse complement.
TATAATGACACACCACACACATTTTCTTTCACAATTTAATTCTAACATTAATTACACAGAGTGTTCAATGTTATGTCCATAGACTATAATTTTTAATGCTTACATGTTTGATTTTTAAATTAATATATAATGTAGGTTATAGTGTTATACTAATACATTAATTGTAAGGTTGATGCATTTTGTTCTGATATAGCGCATAGAGCGTATAATACTATAATACTACATTTTCCCAACTATAATTTATCATAGTTGATAAGTTCACATTTTATTTATTTTGTATTTTATATTATATGTAGGTATATATTTGTATGTATATTTGTGTATACCACATTGGATATTTTGGGTTTTTTTTTATAATATCGGTGAAATTTACAATTTTTAAATCCAATCCTAAAATCGACATGCTCATATTAAACAATCGAGTATAACCATAACAGGTGTCCACTGTCCATATACATATTATATATTTATATATACGAACATCATGTACCTATAACCTAACGTGGTGTATTGTGTATATAAAGGTTATCGGAATGGTAAAATGCATTAACTCGACTACGTGTCTTACAAAAACGGGACTACGGAGACATTTATATTTTATAATTTGCCTGTACCATTCGCGGGCAGTCGACTTAACCGTTGTCGGCGTTGGGTCACATTCACATATAATATTGTACTGAAGGGTGAATAATAAATATACATCTTTGCACACTAAACAAAACGGTTTTCAACGACCATCAACAACAAAAATGTTACAATAAAAAGGTCCGATTCCGGGTCGGGTGCGAACACATGGTAAATATAATAAGTTATATGTATATATAAAAACACAAACCGCCCACTGGGTTTGGACATACACTCGGAACGTGTGTAGGTTGTGGCGAAAACCTGTAGTCGGTTAAAATAATAATAATAAAATCAAATGGACCAGAACAATAAGTATACATATATATATATAAATCGGTCGGACGACAAAGCGATTTTCGTTGGACACGTGCAATATTATTATTATTACATTACGGATTGCTGTCGCACATATATTGCGGTGCAAAACAATTTATCAACGTTGTATATATTTACGAGTGTAATTCGTATACCCTTGAAGAGAATATAATATATATACCATAAGTGCCGCCAGTTTGCCACCACACCAGCCAATAGTTTTACGGTACTGCGTACGGCGTACCAATACACATATACATACACGTCATATATATATATTTATTTTTATTACTCTTTCGGGTGCGACGGTTTGAAAAAAGAAAATTTTTGTTGCTACTGTATATATATATATATATGTTCATCGATGCGCATCTCTCTCTGCAGCGTTGTGCGGGCTCTGCTCGATAAGTCCCCCATCGCGAACGGTGGCGATTCGACCCAAATTTCTCGGTAGTAACAGGTAGTAGAATAGTAGTTATATATAATAATATTTACCATACAGGCGGTGGTGAGATATATCACTGTTTTACGACATCACACGTCATCCCGCCTACCTCACACACAACAACCTAATTTTTGTTTCGTTACTTCTACCCGAAAATTTGTAACGGTACGGATTATATTATTACATTGCGTATAACTATGCAATAATATATGGATCTGCCCGTATATATATATGTTATAATAATATAATATAGGTACCATATATATGTACGACCACCCTGCAGGTCTTGTCTACAGATTTGCTACTCCAGCTGTGCAGCAGTAATGTACACGCATGCGTATGTAGTACGTCCGTAACGGGATAATTTGTCCGCGCTATACATGTCTCGAAGGACACCTCACGCATAGCTGGGGAAAAGGACAATTATATTATATATTTATAAATTTCGTCGCGGAATAGTGAAGAATTTCGATGCGTATACGCTGTCTCGATAGAGACCTTAAGCTTCACCGGGAAGGTATATATCTACAGAAACTATAATGCGTATACTGCCAAACGTCTAAGGCCATGCAGACGCGTTATACCAAATGACTCCCAAGGCTCGAAGGGTCTATATCGGCGTGTTAGGTATATTATACGCTTCATGCGCAATTGATCAGACGAGAAAATTGACTTGATGGTTTATAGTTTATTTACCTACGTATACTACGCAGGTACTACAAGTATATTCTATATATATTTGCCGACGTAATAATCATGTGTTGTAACTATCGTAACTGAATAATTAGACATTGAGACAATACAATAACCTGATGAGGTTAAATGCAGCCACCGTTATATTATATTATTATTATTGCCTTGATAGTTGAATTAGTTGATAGTAAATAAAGCCCCCCAAAACCACAAAATCGATTTTTCTCTTTTATTTATGTCACATATATTTTAAGCTCGTCGTAGCAGGTACGCGTACCTACTAAAAAGTATATATTTATGTTTTTATTCATTAGAAAAAGTTGAAACTATATATTATTGAGGAAGGTACGTACTTAAACCTAATTATTGTATAGGAAATTAGTGCATACCTAAATGTCCCAAAAATAATATTTTTTATATGACGACATAAGACGACGTCGTCAGTGAGTCAGCTACGAGTTACATAACCCTTTGGACATTCCAAACTATATATATATATTATATATATATTTAGTACACAATACCTCTCATTGTTTACCACTGTGAATAATAAATTCATGGACAGTGTAATTTTTCTTTTTTATCAATCTAGTTCGGTTTTCAATTATTTGATATTCTTACACGTTAAAGTGTTCATAATTTTGGCGTCGTTATTGTTTAAAAAATATTTTTCGGCATTGAGCTCAATATACATTATTATCTATTATATATTTTTGACACTTGTATAATACATATATACATTATACACCTGACTAACTATATACATGTTATGTAGTATGTAGGTACTGTGTACACTGTACACATTATATATATAGGTACCTAAGCCATATAAAAATTGTATCTATTTGAATTTTACAGGGGGGTTAACTCTGTATTATATATGTTAAAAATACACATTATCTATTATCCCATAGTAAATACAGGTCAAATATATATTATATATGGATACTATAATGATATATTTATATATCTGTTGACGATGCAACAGAGATGTTTCCGCTAACGAATCAGGATTTCCATCGTATGACAAAAAACAAAAACAGCACTCCTAAAACGGTTTGTCAAATGCATATATACGAAATAATAGGCTAAATAGAATGATTAACGAATGTAAAAAAAACCTACCGGAGACAATGACACGATACGCCGACGCCACAGAGCTGTCACCAGTCATCCGGACAATCGATTGCGGGGAAAAAAAATTGAAGGAAAAAAGCATTGACCCACTTGCAGGCCCGTTGGATACAGTTCAACCGTGAAACAGCACAGATATGAATTGCCACAAAGGTAATAATAATAATACAACCATAGACAAGATAGTAGGTATAATATATAGTATAATTTTTATGTGGAAAATAATAAAACACGCGGACACGGCTTGTTTTTAATTTTATGATAAAACTAGTGTGAGTGTGAGTCATTTGAATGGGTACGTATAATGTTAAGTGCAGGTTCCCCCCGCATACCTATAAATATTAAATATAAAGAATTAATTCACAATTTAATAATAATTGTTTTATTAATTGTTAAAATATAGGTAACTATCTTAAACAATTTCGTGCCAATATTTGTATACCTACACTTATAGTAACTGCAGCACAATCACATAGTAAAACCAATACATATTTATGAATGATATCTAATATTTTTTTGTAATTAGAAGTCGACAATACATTATACCTATATAGGTATACTATTCAGAAGTATAATTATTTTAAAGACTTCAACGCCCGCTGCGTTCATAAGACTTAAGATATTATATTGTTTCTACTAAAGCATAGAACCCATTATCCACTCGTTATACTTATTCATATCGTGTTCTAATAATAACGATTCAAAATTAATTCTTTTTCTAACTCAAATCTTTAAATGTTTTATTGATTGTTTTTCTTTTTTGTATTATATCTTTACTCATGTTATAGGGGGGAAATATTTATCTCAATAAGCCATTATATTGATATGTATTATCTTATACAATTTGAGAAAACATGTTTAGCCGTATAGGTTATATATATATATAACTACAATGATCAGCTATAACCTCATACATTTTTTTACGTGAAATTACGAACCAATACATACGTATTTATCAATATTTTCCATATTGCAGTATACGGTATACTAAATAAGTAGGTACCTATACTGTATAGTACTATAGTGTATACCTACTTATTTAGTATAATTGCATGTGAGACATAAATATATAATATATTAATTGATGATGCATAACTTTATATTTTGAGGCACTGTGTTACGCGATGCGTATAATTTGTGCTCAAAATATTCGTGATGACTGGGCAACCAGTGATGACTTCGGAACGAGGGTGATGCGTGGCGCGTTGTAACTTGTAGACGAAAATTAATACGCCCAATTATTATACGCGTTTCGGCGAAATCGGTACATCCATTTGAATAATAGGTTTATAGTGTCAAGCGGGCGTATATTGAAAACGTTGAAAATATTCGTAAAGAAATTGCAAAAAAATTATAATCTCCGCAAATAGATTTATGTACAATATCGGTCGATGGCCCCCACGTGCTGATATACTAATATATGACAACTGCGGCCTCATAAAGGTACAGTCGGAACACACATACATGAGTAATGACGTCATTGAGAAGAAGAGAGAAAAAATAACAATGTATACATGAGACAATAATATATTAAATTGCGACCAGTCCGGATGAGCCATTTGCGACCGTTGCTCGCGGTGCCAGGCGTTCAACATCGCGGTATAGTCGAGCCAATAATAATATACAGCATTGACTATACAGAGAGTATAATACCTATACTATACAGAATACAGATAAGTACCTTTTGTGACCACATATAGTACCTATATTTAGGTGGACCTATGGGAAGTAGTAGGGAGTTAATAAGGGGAGAGGAGGAGGAGGAAGACTTTTACTGAATCCGTTCATTATATATGTACTTATATACGCGACATACGGTCAGGATGAATTATGTATAGTGAATATATACTGTATAGCATATATATGCGTGTAAACGTGTATACACGCGCACAACATCCGGCTAGACTTATGACACGGTAACCCGGTTTGCGAGCGGCTTGGCCGACGATCCGGACTGTCACTTTTTATCGTCCGCATGTACTTCCTCCTCTCCTCATACCTAACGTTCGCTCACTCACTCACGACACACAGACACACACATCACACACAGACACACTTGTACATTTCTCCCGACTTACTCGCTGAGGCTTTCCCACCGACTTCCTCCCCGCACTTACTGCGTTCTAAAACAAAACACTATAATCACTTACGATTCGTTCTAGACACATACGCGTTTTTTGTCGCATAATAGAAAGACAATTTTTCGTCACAAATTTATCGCACGTAGGTATCTAATATCTATTATAATTATTTTTAAAATATTAGATATCCGTCCGCGATCCATTTTGTATAATATTGTATGGACGGTTGCGATAAACGCTATATAATAGCGTAGTCCTACAATAACACTATACTTGATGAATCGCAAACAATTAATTTACTTTGCTATTATAATCGAAAATACATTATGAATTATGAGTTTTGAGAATTGTATATTCATTAAAAACCACGAGGGTATAATTTATTAAACACAATACCTATATTATACTAGTAGGTATATTATATATTACAGGAATTCTCGTATACGTGTCGTAGATCGTATATTATATTATAGTGTGGCGTACACACAACAATAAAATAATTTGACAATCGTTTCGATTAATATACTAAAATGTAACATACCACTTAATGCCTAATGGAGAAGATTATATATAATTGTCCATAAGTTTTAAAAACATAACTAGATTATTTCATTTTAAATAATACGCTATGTTTTCTTTAAAATAAGTATTTTTAAGTTATTAACATAACATGCAATATATCATGTATTTATGTAATATAAATACATTTATTTTAAACACAAAATGTCTTCAGAAAACACGGATTTAATCGTTTCTTTGCATATATGAAAAATTAAAATTAAAAACATAAAATGAAGGGAAATTACTATAAACTACTCATACATAGTAGTATATAAGTATAATGTATTTAATATAGTATATAATCAATTGGTTTGTAAACATGTCAGTGTAATAACAAGATGGTATAAGTATATAATGCTATGTATATACCTATATTATATTCTTAATGATTTGAAAAATACTTAACTAATTTTAAAGTAACAGTTATTGTGGTGTTTAAGGTTTGTAATTAAGAAGTTTTGGTGGTATAGAACTATTATACATACATACTTACATACATACATACAATATACATGTGCATATACAATTCCAAAATGACCAATATAATTTTACGTTTTTCTATACACGAAAACCCGATTTTTGTTGAACAACGTATTTTATAGAAGTTTTACCACTCCGGGTGACCTCCTGGCGAGCGTACGGTACTTTTAGAACATACAGTATATAGTTTTCGAATAATTATTTTATATCATTAGGAACCGCAATTCATCTAATTCAATTATAATTCGTTAATTTTTATAACAAAATTACAATATTCTTAAACAGACCATATTATTAAGCTCAATAGGTAGCTGTTTTAATATGATTGTATATGAGTTTATAAATAGGATATAAAACCACGGTAACTTATGATTTAATTAAATTAATTTTAGATCTCGTTAAAGAAAATTTTTCCGTTATAATTAGTAATTTTTTTCATTAATTAAAAAATAATTAAATCCTCTACTGTAGGAAAACCCGTGAGCCGTTTAAAACGTACTTTAGCAAATAATCGTGAAAACATATTAAGGTATAATATAGTAGGAATGTTGAATAATATTTAATTTTAATAAGCAATAAGCATAATACCTAACTATTATATTATGGACAATACATTATAACACATTTTATAAAATTGTCCTTCAATATTCAAAACTTAACTAAATTGAAATAAATATGTTTTTAATGAGTTTTAAGAACGTCATTGCTCAAAATTCAAACTCAAAAATATTTTAGTTTATTCGGATGAAATTTTAGAAAAACTATCAACAAATTTAATTTTGATACTTATCACAGTAATACTTCACTTTTTCGGTGTAGCGTTGATGAATGAAGTATTATAAATTGATAACACTTGGTTTACGGCTATGGTGTGTGTGTATGTGTGCGTGAGGTGAATACTTCAACGCAGCATACACATATATAGAATATAACGTGCCACATTCTCAACAAACATAACGGTATACACACCTACTCTTCAATTGGTTCTCAAACTAATTAAAATTAAATGATTTTTTTTTAATGGTTCAATGATTGATGTAATAATGATAACATTCGTGGGTAATACTATCACCATAACAATGTTAAATATACTATTATGTAATTAATTTTAATGATTAAATTGTGTGATTCCTATAATCCACCACAAGCACAACATTGTGTTTACAAAAAAAAACTGATTTCAAGCAGTACAAATTTATGATATTACTATATAGCTACTGAATATATCGATAACATTATAAATTGTTTTAAGACATATTATGAATTTAAAATACAAATTGTAATTGGCCAGAGCGCACATAATAGAAACCACTGGTCGACGGTGGTCAGCAGTTCGACCCACTGGCCCATAACTTCAAGACGCGTGAGTATACGAATAGTACCTACCTACGATTTTTATTCTTCTTATAATTCTAGAACGCGACCATTCGAAAAAATTGCATTAGTAACAATACAAAGCTAACGTAGTTTTAATTGTTTGTACATTTAATATAATTGTCTAAATATTAAATCAATTAATGCACAACAATATAATAATAATTAAAATATTCTGCTTTAAATGTTTATAGTATAACATTATTCAACAATACTATGTTCAAATAAAAATGGTTTTTAAACTGAAACGCACAGGTACGTATATAATATATTATATTATACATTTATACATGTCTATATTGATTTTTTAAAATCATATATAGCAAAGTTTGAAATTAAAAATTGACGAACATATTCGTACTGTGGGCAATTGGAACAAATTAGATATGAAGATAAACGATTTTTCCCGGAACCAAAATCTAAACCGGATGAAAGAGTCTTCGTGGAGATTTTTATCTACATCACCTTATATGAGCGCTGATAATTATATTAATGTCACCTGCTGATGCGGGAACCTAGGTCCGGGAAGCCGAACACAACAACTGTCTTATACAAACACGACCAAAAACGCGTTAATTAGTAGACTATTATAATATAATATGCATTTTGTTGACGAAATGTCCCCGAAGTCAAATATGTTGGCTATTTGAGCACATAATTCATGTTACATATCCCTAGGGCCGTCTTATATTTTTGTCAAAGAACAGTCTGTACGCGCTCACGGATATATTATACATAAAATGATATAATAAATACTAAACGTAAAAACTACGTAACACTGCGGGACACATGAATAATTGACAGATGAAATTTGCATCTTTTGTTTTGCCAACATTTATGGACATGGTAAACAGTTGGAACAGCATGTGGACAATTTGAGGTGTTTATGTATAAGTTACATATATTTTATAACACTATTTAGAATTGAACGAATTCAGTCGTTAAAGTCTCCGGTCAAAAGCAATATATTAGTAATCGCATAATATTACTGACTAATGTTGTTATTATCATGTTTCAAAATAAAGTGCCTAGGTATATTGAGGTTTTACTTGTTGAAAAAAAATGATATAGGTAGTTATTATACAAATGGAAGCTTTTTTGTGTATATATATATTATATAACATTATATATGTACATTCGATCTAAACATGTTTATATTAATGTTAACTAGCAGCCAATTCAGCCATCATGTATGTGTAAAAAAAATAGTTATACTCATGCAACTAGGATGTTCGACACTAATATATGGAATTCAATTGGACAAAAAAGTTTGTTTTTTGAGTATAAGCTCAACATTTGGTTTGTAAGGTCACAAGTAAAGATCCGGAAGAATATGTTTTAAATCACCGACGGAAAAAATTGTAATCCAAAGTTTGTTGATGAATTTACCTGTTGATCATTAAAGGGCGAGTCCTCGTCGACGGTCATTCACCCCGAGAAAAATTATAAAAAACAATAGCTATTTTTCACAAGGTCATATTTGTTTACCGATTATAATTTTAAAAAAAAAAATGTTCGAATTTGTTCACCTGTAAAGACAGAAAAAGTCGGCCTCGGATTTTTCGTGGAACCTACTTGTGAATTGACCATAATAATAATAATAATATAAGGATGATAAAGGGGAACTATCGCAAGGAAGTTTAAAGCATACGGGGAAGTGATAATTCCCGAGGGACATTTTGCTATTTAAAAATAAACATACAACGTGTTCCAAACTTCTGGAGCCGGAATTCCGAACAAAGAAAATTACAAATCATTATCGAGTAGGAATAGTGTGGAGATACGAGTTGTGCTTTTTATAAGCTCACGTGACACAGACGTTTGGAACACTATGTATCTTATGCCACTACAGCGTATGTATGTTTTAAGTCTAAAATAATCGAGCTTACTGTTACAGCAATCAAAAGTAATCGCGTAGGCCTTTCGTAATCGATCGCGGTAGGTATATACACGCCAATATAATATATTCGCCAAGTATACAAGTCTGCCGAAGACGGTCGCACTGCTGGGTTAAGACACACTCGTATATATATGCCGCACTTCACCACCGCACTTGAATATAAGGTAAAGTAAATAAATATAAAATATTATCGCGAATATATTATATGAAGAACTACAACAACTGCAATCACACCAAAAACAAAAAAATAAAAATTCAAAAACTTATAAAATTGACAAAAACGGCGTTCGGTAGTCTAAGTACAAGACGTATTGGTACTGTCGAAAAAGTTATCGTCTTCGACCGCTCGTCGGCATAAATCCACGTCCGGCGCGTCCGCGAGATACTATGCGCACCGAGTGTATTGACGCGTATGCGCGTGCACCGGCGGTCGAACCGAGCGGGGCCTCTGCCAGGGGGGTCTTGGCGGGGAGACCGCGGGGTGGGGCACCACCGCCGCCGACGGACCGGGTACACCGCCACCGCCATGGTGGGGTGGAAAGGAGGTAACGCGGCGGCGTGCGTTTTTTCCCTTCTCTCTTCCACTTATAGGTTTATGCTATAAACATAGGTATGATGTGTACGTTTATTATAATATAGGTACGACGCGTTCTACCTGCTCTGCGGCGGAACCGGTCCCCCTTTTTGGTAGGAGTCGCGCACGCGGTGGCGGCGGCGTTACACTAACCTAGTTTAAAAAATACTACACGCGGGCAATGACGCCACTCAGCCGCACCGCCACCGCACTGCACCGCACCGTCCATGGTGTACACCTGACGAAGACGGCGGTGGGTGAAGTGGCGACGGGTGGTATAACGTAGTTGTATGTTTATATGTAGGCACGTACCTCTGCTATAATATTGTAGCAGCGCGGGTCGTTCTCCTCCCGAAATTATTGTCCTTCAACTTGTGCGCTTACGCTCTGCTGCTGTTGCTACTTTTCTTCATCTTCTTTTGCCGTCCACGCGTATCACTAACAATATTCGGCCCATCAGACAAACCTCACGAAAGAACGAAAAAGAACATTTTCTTAACGTTTATTTTATATTATATTATATTATAAAGAAATATTAGTTTTTAATGTCTAATATTATAATAATAGAATAGGATACATTTCTCGCGAGCTCGATCCTCTAAGCCGCGCAGAATTGCAATTTAATTTAACTCTGACCGTGACGTTCCAGGTGAGAATTGGCGCCCGGGAGGAAAATGAAAGTCTTCAGTGAAAACATAACACACTTTTGTTCAAAAAAATCTTAATGAAATTTTGTTATAATAATAACACGGAGAAAAAATTCAGGTGTGAACTCGTAAAACTAGTTAATTCTTGTGTTTATAGTTTTTCAAATGTACAACTAAAGTAATAAAATCTATAATTATAAATTATACTACATGCAATGAACATTATAGATTATCTTGTTAATTAAACCTAATTACCAGCTAAATGTATTTAAAAATGAAAAAAAAATGTCCGAAAAATTGGACATTCGTCTTACCTTGCTAATAATTAAAAACAAACAATAATATTTAGATACTATAAGTTATTATTACTTTCATAATGTATCTATCCTTCGTCCTATTTAGATAAAACCCAATATTTTAAAAATCTTTATAGCTTGAATTAAATTTTTTAGTTTTTATATATTAGATTATTAGAAGATACTACCTAAAGGTACCATTGATTGCAAATATCAATTTAGTATTACTTTAGTAATAATATTAGTATTTAATATTTATAATCAACGATACTACAATAGCTCACAAATTAATACATATACATAATAAAGCAATAGTTATAGTTTTTTAGGTATATCTTAATAGGTATATCTAAATTTTTTTATGGAATTTTCAATTTATATGACATATAATCTAGTATATATGCATATTATATATTATATTATGACTAAGTAGTTAGTAACCTACCTAATAAATAGTTCAGATTATTGTTTATACTAAATTAATAATTAATTTCATTTAACACTGTATAATATTATATAATTTACATTATTTATAATAAAGATTATAGGTAGTGCTCAAGTATTAATTTTCAATTGTTCATAATATTACGTTTATCATTAGTTCTTTTATACGTGTTTTTAATTATTTAAAAAGTCATTAGTATTTAGTGAGAAAATAATTAAAATGCTCATACATACATTTAATGGAGTTTAAAAGTTATACTATAGGTACCTACTGGCTACCTGCATAATATAATTAATACAACATTACATTGAAAATCGAAATTGAAAAACACAAATTACTTAGGTACTTACATGTTTGAATGATTCTGAAAATATGAATCTATATAATAATTAATAACATATTACTATTTTTCGATCATGGAATTCCATTGATTGTAAGATTATTTATATCTAGTTAAAAAATAATATTGTTCAAATGCATTTAAGAATTTTACAACGTCAGAGAATTATAAAAATGTTGATTTGTGTAACCTACTAAAATTGTATATTTATTGACATAATAATAATATGTCATATTATACAAATTTGATATATTTTAGACATTTAAATTCAAAATCGTATTAAAAATTAAAATAATAATATACATCAACTGATTTTATTATTTGAAAAAAAAAATAAACAGATAAATGTTTAAAACTTAACATATAACTACGAATAATTTACTCAAGTTGGTTTTCTATGTAGAGTACGAAAAACTGATTTTATAATTAAATTAAATATTAAATAATAATATAAGTTTTTATAAAACATCTTGCTTACAACTTGATAATATGTTTAAGTGTAAATGAATTTTGGAAATTAATAATAGCAACTTTTAAAACTACAGTATTATTGCATACCGTCCAATAATTTAATGAAATATTTAATAATTTAACTATCTCACTGTATCTTGATTTGATGCCATAGGCAAAATGGTGTTGTTGACTATTATTGTCAACAAAATATTTATACATATTATGCCTTATTGACTAAAATATGCATATTTAGTATTTACCATATAATTGAGAAAAAAACAAATATACTATAAGAACTATTGAAAACTTCCGAGTATATCATGTAGGTACTTGGATTTATACATTTTATATGGGTAGTAATATTTTACTCTTAGAAATTTAAAATATAATTATTATTTATGAATTATGAATATTATGATAGGTTAGGTTGGTAAATCATTATAACATTATTATTATATAGTCACATCATAATTTATATATGTTTTACTTCTAAACTCCTAAAAACTTGTTTCTACAAATTATATACAAAAAGTCAAAAACACATACATAATATTTTCTCCAATTTTTAGAAGACTAATTTTGTATTCGTTAACTTCTGAATTCCTAATTATTAAAATGATTTATTAATCAAAGTATAATAAACATACCATTGTGTTTAATAATGTAATAATTAATTGATTATTAATAAATACCTATTTTATTTATTCATTTCATATACAAGCTAAATAAATATGTAAGTTCGGTATTGTGCAATATTATTTTGCTTCCGTCATTACTACGGTTTAGTATTTTACTAATGTGAACACTGTACCTACAAGTTACGACCTATACCTAGTGTAAACGTATGCCGTTTGGCAAATAAATTGTTAAAGTGAATATTATTTTAAACTCATAACTCAAGAACTGATATTTCAAATAAATACTATGCATTTGATTTTATATTAATTATTTGGTTATTATAAGTATGTACATAACACTTTATTGGGACAACATTGAATATAGGTATAGGTACTCTGTACTCTTCTATAAAGAAGGAATATACATTTTTGTAAAAATATTATCACTACCTATCCCCGACTTTTGTTATTTTATTAAAATTACAATTATTGTATAATCATAAATTAAACAGACCGGACAGTTAATATTATTATTTTTAAAGGTATAATTTATTTTAGATATGTACACCTTTGGTAGAACGGCCCACTATAAAATATCATTAAAGAGCTAAAGATTCTTAAAGATTTAAAGAGCTAATCAAATCATATACAATATCGCCGTTTGTTCAAGGTACACACACATAAATTCATGCATATTATTACATATTTAATACAGTTAGCCGTTAGGTATAATATATATATTGGATATAAAAATTAGAAACCATTGGTACTTAAAAAAATATAACTTATCTCCTAAACAATCACTATACCGCTACTACCTACATTATAAACAATGCTCACTCAGTATTGTCGAACATAATATTTTCATGTAAATGCACAATATATATTATGATACGGAAATATTGAATCCCAATTTAAAATAATAATATAAAAATCTGTTCATTAGTTCGTTATTTTATTTTTTAAATTATGAACAAAAATAATTTTATATTATATTATTATTTATAATCAATTATTATATATCGATGTGGCATTCTTGATTCATCCATAGTTCCATAAATTAATTAATAATAAATAGACTGTGATGAATTACTTGAGTTAGTACAATTTATTAAGAGTTTCTAATATTAAAACGAAATCAAACATCACATATTGCCAATGAATAAAGATAATAACACTGAAAAATGTCCATTATGTCACCTAATCTGATCCACTAATAAAATTATAGTTTATGATTTTTTTTTTATTCATTACGACTGTTTAAAATTGATGTACCTATTGTACTTAAATGTTTTTCTGTAACACCTCATACCATGCTGAATGATTTGTTATTTGTCTATATTTCTATATATTTGATAATGTAGACTAATATAATTAACCCTTTGGGGTGTTAATAAATTAAAATAAATTAGTATTTCTTTTATAGTTAAAATAATCCTAAGGAACATTTTATTGTCATTATTATATATCTTATATATCTTATATTGAATACTTAAATAATTTATAAGCTTATACAACATTTGTAAATACAAATATAAGGGATCCACAACATGCCTGGAAAAATATAATACTGATAATAACGATAACTCAGAAACATTTTGAATTCTAACAGGTACTGATTCAAAATCGTAGTACCAATTTATTTTATTTTATTGTGTAAGTTGCAAAAGAATTACTATTTCCAATTTTAAACATTTTTATTTTTTCTATTCAAAGAAAACATCAAAATTAATAATTATTCGAATTTGTTCGACAAACATTCTAAAAAAAGTTTTGTTTAATAATTGAAAAATTATAGAAATTATTAACTATTGAAACTTCTATATTACAAAATGTATCTATCACTTGGGTTACTAAAAATGTCTTCTATGATGGTACTAAAAATGGGAACCTCTTAATTATTTTGTCTCCCGCACAATAACGGTATAGTCCGCGTGTGTATATTCTTCCATCCAAACTGTATACCTTCACAGTACTAAGGTCATAAGGTATCTCCCTCGCCTCAGAGCCATATCGCGGACCGGCAATTATCATCTATACGTGACGACCTGATAATACATGAAGAATTACTGCACATTCCCGTATCCTAACAACAAAAATATTCAGCAAAACTCTAAAGTCATGTATTAATCATGAAACAAACGGTTTTTAAGTTCCCGTTTTCGCATCAAAGAAGCGCTGTCCACGTACGTTGTAGACAAACCACAGGCTGCCACTGAAGGGTCTCACAAAAAAACAGATAATGAAATAAATTGTTTTAAACAAACTAATACCGTTTTCATTCATAACAGACTTGTTGACAAAAATTTGCATAAAGTTCTACATAACGTGTTTGTATCTAAAATATTAATTAGTAATTACCTATATGGCTATAACATGAATATATTTTTTAAATGTCATCAAGATTTAATCAATATTAAATTAACTTTTTATTAAGGTAATATTTCCGTAAAGAAACGTGTAATTAATTATTTATTCAAAATGTAAAAGACATCGATTAATGATTGTACATATTCTAGCTAAAATGTGTTTTTGGAACAATAGAAAGAAACGAACACTTGATCTGTATGTTCGCGCAACCGTAATAAGTTTGTTGTAGGTACGATAGTGTTCAGTGTTAAGTGTATGTAACTTGGTTAATGATTTTAAATGATAAACTCGTTTAAGAATTGAAACAATTATAACAAAAAATCACTTCTTTTTTAGTGTAATGTGCTCTTTAGAGCACTAAAATATTGAAATAAAAAAAATATATATTAAAGGTGTAGGTAATGAACACATTTGAAATTTAGATTAAAAATTATTATTTATCATATTTTTCATAATATTTTAAGAAGGTCTTAATTTAATATCATGTCTTTAGATAGGTAGGTCGTAGGTATACTAGGTACATATAAAAAATTATATATCTATTTAAGAAAAAATTGAATAATTATAATTTGGTTGAGTCGAGTAAAATACAACTTTTTGAATTTGAGGATTTACATTATATTATGTTAAAGATAAATAATAATTAAAATACAAAAAAAACATAATTAAATCTGCCAATGTCGGAAGACTGCAGTAAACAAACAAAGTTCATTATATTTTATGGAAACATTCATCAACAGATTCTAACTGGTAACAATATAAACAAATCACGAGCCACAAGCATAGATATACATAGTATAATATACGGGTATACCTACATACGCTATATCTATAGGATAAAAATCTGTCATACAAACACAAAAGTAATAAAGAAAAAAGTAGGAACGTACAAGAAAATAGAAAAAATATGAATACACAAAGAAAAAAAGAAAGAAAAAATATAATAAAAAGGAGAGGGAGTGAGAAAGAGAAATAGAGAGGGGAAAAAGTGGCCACGACAAATTCAACTGGTCGAATTTTATTGGGTTGTTCATAAGAGATGAGCGTGTTGGTACAAGCCGACGGCGATCCCGGATGTAGGTCATCGAGCCGGATGCGTTCTTATATGTACAGTCGTCCAGACGTTTGGGCGGCCGCGTCTTAGAACTAGTCAATTTTAGCTCCTCCTGTCTTGCCAGCGTGCTACCACCACACTGTATAATATGTAATAATGTTCGGTTGTAATAATAAAAAAAAAACTATTGGACAAGGTGAAAAAATAATATAATAAGATAACCATGATGGAAAAAAACACGCATAACATATATACATATATATTCCGGGAAGAACCTTGAACTTGTCGCGAACATAACAAACATATCAGTATAAAAAAACCTCCCATAAATTTAGTCATTTACGTACAGCACCCGCTGCAAGAAACATACAAGTTTTAACACTATAATATTATATAGTAGGTGGTCAGTACGTCATCATTTTTGGGCAATAATAATAATATTAAGAACCTTTCCCTTTTAATCTACTCAACTACTATATCTTTTCAATCATTTTAGTTTTTGCTAAAATTAACGTTAAATAAAATTATAAAAATATAAAGTACCTATTAATAATTAATAAAACAAATTGATTATATTGTTTGCATTTATAACAAGTAAAGTTTCATAATAATAGGTCTTCTTAAAAGTAGTGCTTACAACAAATTAAGAATTAAATAAACATAAATATATTAAGGCCCCCGGTGCCGATGCCATTTTGTCCACAAAAATACACTCTGCGGAAATAACTATACCACCTTATGGTAAAATCAATCAAATTTCATTTTTTTTTTTTTAGAAATATTCTAAGGCCCGCATCGATCTCTGTCTTTCAATATTTTATTCTCAAACTTTATAATATGACTAAAAAAATACAAGATAAAAAGCATTTTTTTACAAATTTTTAATACAATTATTTGAAACTAGCTGATCCCGTGCACTTCGTTTCCCGTTAAATGTACCAACTCTATATGACTCAAACATTGTTCAATGCGTTATTTAATATTCGGTGTATGATGTTCTAGATTTATCCGATGAATAAAAAAAACCAAATTTAACCCTTTTTAAATTAGCGTATCTTCTTCCCATAGGTCTAATCTACGCACCTTCATTCATTTATATATAAGATATATTTACAAAAAATAATAATACAAATCAACAAACATGCCCGTCGCCCGATTAACCAATAGCAACCAATATAATATAATACACAATAGAGTAAATAAAGACAACGGTATCGAGTTCAAATCCCAGACATCAATAAATAGTTTTTGCAGTTTTTCTAATTATTCGGTTGACTTTTTAAATTTTCTTTCGTAAAAACCTTCACCTGGCAATTACGAACATCTTAAAAAAAATTTGAGCAAAATCGGCCCAGCCGTTCTCAACTGATGCAATTTCGAATTTTTTGTCTCCATTTTTATATATATAGATAAAATACAAAATCAGAGTTCGATGAGGGCTGACGGAAGTCTTCTTCTTTCAGATAAAAAAATAGTCATCAAAATCCGACAATTCTACAAAGATTGAGAGTTATTCCTGTAAAATCATTTTTTCGATATAGTACACCCTATCTACCCCCCTAAATAGTTATCGGGTAGTAGATTAGTGGAAAAGTCTTATAATTGAGGTGGCAACTAAAATATAAAATTGTATTTTCAAATTGTATAGAATTGTGGAAAATTTGAAAAACTGGCACCGGGACCCTTAATAATTTATTTTTTACAGCTTATTTATTGATAAATGATAATATACTTTTTTTATATATACATTTAAAGTTCAAATATTGACTAATTTAAACAAAAAATAACGAATTCAGTTATTTTTTATTAATTCAAAAAATATTAATCGTATGAACTCGAAACTCTTCACCATTGTGAATTTATATCATGAATTTATCCACACGCTGATAAGGTACGGACTATTATAAGTCTAATATAAGTTAATAACTACCTATTATATAACAATAAGTCTTATTAATGATATGATTGAATTCAAATTTAACATAACACAATATTATTTAATAAATATGTACCCATACTATCAACACCTATTATATACAGCTGCAGAACGAATTTTCTAGTTTTTAAGTATACTTCTAGATGCCATAAAAAAAATTGAACTTTTACCGACTATATACTAATTTATTAAGATTTCATTTGCATATAACAAACCTATTCACACTCCGGGACTATATTTTGACTTGTGATCTATTATATAATATAATAGAAGAAACTGTAAATAACGGATGTAGACTAATTCCTAGTTTTAGGAACCTGAGATTGATATATATGTTACGGCGTAAGTCCGAAACGTTGATAAAGTGCACATTATCCATACTAGTTGGATAAAGTAAGCACTCAAAATGTAAAATCATTGTTTCGTACATTAACCGACTATTTTGTACATTAGCCATTAATGGATGGATGAAGTAACTATAACGTCAAGTAGTCACACAGCTATTTGTCAATTCTAATTATCGGATATTCTAATATTTTTGTATAACTTTTCAGAGCATGGTAAAGTCCCAGAGAGACCTTGGCATAAAAACGCTACAAGATCAAGCTAAAAAAAATGAAGTTTAGATCAATTAATATGTTCCCACCTGCCAGCATTGGTGATACAGTTCGAGTCACCATACTTGATGTGGATAGAGGTAGAGGAGATCCACGAAACATTCTATTTGCAGTAGTATCAATAAAAGATGGAGAATTCTATGAGCTAGGTAACAAAGATGGAACAATAGAACAACATTATGCTAGGTCTCAGTTTGATATTTGTCCTGAGCCATGCATTAAAGGAGACTGTGTTAAATATAAAAAAATCTTTACGAGAAATCGCTAAAAATATGTCATTGTTAGGTGGTCGCTAGGGCTATCAACGTTGTGCGTTCAAATCTAATTGCAAAACAAATAAGTGCAAATGCAAAGCATCAGGCATTTTATGTAATTCCAAATGTCATCAAAGTTTACCTTGTTAATTGTTTAAATAAATAACAAAACAAATGTTATCTAATAAATAGATTTAATAAAATATAATAAAATATATTAAAATATATGATATTTTATATTTAATAAAAATAAATTTAATATAGGTACCTAGCATAAAATATATTTTAATATTTAATTGTTAACTTACATTAATTAATTTTATTTAAATAAATATATATTTTGAATGTATATTAATAATATTTTACATTAGCCATAACAAGAAGGCTAAAGTTACTTTAGCCGGGTAATGTACACATAATCCATTTCCCAATAGTTTTTTATTTACGTCTAAAGTTCGAAATTGGCTAATGTCTACATTATTCGGATACATAATATAGGCGATAGGTGACCGATGTATTATACACATGTGTGACGAGGGCATAAGGCTCTCAAATATAGGTACATCGTATATAATTCTATTTACTGACTTCGCTAACATATCATCGACCATCGCAGTATTGCGCTGCGCAACACAACATTTAGAGCGCACTCTTCAACAGCGACACGAAAACGGTTTAACCTTGGAAGGCGAAAATGTCGGCTAAGACCACGTTTCCTCAGACATTAATCAGTCAACCGACGACACAGACAGTTTTTGCGATTACCAACTCGCAAGTATATACCGTATACAATAAAATATGAATTCCAGTCAGAGAATCAGGCGCTCAGTCTGATAAAATAACGTCATTATCGCAAGCCTTTTTTTCAGCGTTCCCCGTATTGTTGATTCCCAGACAAACAGATTTTCATGTCGCTGTCCTTTTAATGCTACCTTAATGATTTGAAGTTCACGGAGTTCTCCGATGGATAACTAATAAGCTATCCTCATGGCGGGGTAAATGAGTTTTTAAAACATAAGTACAGTATATTTATATTTCCTATACTAAATCTAAATATCCTATATGGTATTGAATTAACATTTATTGAATTTCTAAATAACCCAAGAACTTTTTCCCTATATACTTGTAATAGCGCCTCCCCCCCCCCAAAAAAAATAAAATAAAAATATTCAAATGTTTCCTAAAATATTAATAAGCCTTTTAATATGCAACTGTAATTCTTATTTTTTTTTTAATTATTTTATTTTTATTCAAAGTTTATAATTATTTTATATTGTCTATGATAAAATATAATATGATAAATATCATTAGCTGTACGCCAGTATTTATTTTTAAGGAAAAGATTTATGTCGGTACATTAGTACGATTATTATACATAATTTTACAGTGTATGCATTGAACTATAATAAATTCAGACAGTATATTATTATTATTGTGAAAAATGAAACTTGAGTAGGTATATAAATATTTGTTTTGACTTACTCACGGGTTACTTTTCATGTAATATCAGGTAGGGGCTAGAGCCCCCCCCCAACATTTTACCCCTGGTTGTGTGCCACTGAATAGCAATCATACATACCTTGAAAAGTATTGAAATAATAAAATTCAATATAAATAAATTCAATGTCAAATAGGTATCTTATTATTACTTATTAGTGTAGGTATATGTAGTATATTAATTAAGTAAACAATCATAATTATTAATTATATTATATTACTTAGTATTTATACATAATATTTTATAATAATTATTATAAACGAAAATATGTCCACGAGAAAGTACCAACGGCCCTGCACCCCTACAAAAGTGTCATTCGTGTCGATCGCTCCACCCCGAGAAATCCCCTAAACATGTCTCTGCCAACGATCGCGATCGTCGCGTGTCGTCGATGTAGGTAGTTGTGTTGCGGGAAAACAAGTTTGTAAGAATAGGAAAAAAATATATAATAAATATAAACAACGCGTTTATGGCGGGAGCGAGTTTGGAGATATAAAAACGAATAACAATATTCAAAAATATACCTACGATCGGGATTGAGAATCGCGTACGGCGACGACATCCCACGTGCAGCGAGTAGCGACGCGACCATCGGCATTCCCCCGCCTAGCGCTTGCATAAATCTTATCGTAGCCGCAACGCAGCACTGCAGTGCACACGATGTTTATATTATTATGTAGGCCACGCAAGTGCGTGCCGCCGCCGTGGTAGTGTATACAATATATACAATATTATACATATTGTGTGTCGTGTATGTGTGTGCGTGTATTCGTGTCGGCGTGTGTGTGTGCGTGTCGATGTGTGTGTGCATATTATTTACAATACTTTTTTTATATATTATACGACGGCCCAGGCATTAACCTACATGCGTGTGTGTATACTGAATACGTCTTGTGTGTGAGTGTGTGCGCGTGCGGCACCGACGGACACAATAATATAATCCTGAGCCGCCAATCAAGGTCAACAGGACTCTGACGCCCTCGCCGCTACGCCTCATCTGTTGACTGTTGTACGACTGTACGGAACCGTCGCGTGTGCGTACCTACCACACGTACGACGATCGGCAGCGTGCAATGGCCTGTGTGACCTTTGCCTGTACCTGCGCCTGCAGTGTTCACCTCCGCTCCAGAGAGAAAGAAAGATAGAGTGTTAGATTCGGAGAAAGAAAGAGAGAGATCATTAACGCGGCGGGTCAACGACGGCGTTGGGCGACGGGCGACGAAACGCTTCCAACTGCAGATCTTCTCAATCACCGCCACGTCGAAAGGTCGTCTCAAATTACTATATTATACAACAGTAGTTGCTGTCGATAATAAAATTGATATTTTATTATAATGTTATAATATATACCTATTGTATAGAAGAAAATTGTAGTATAGATGCCCCGCCATATGGCTATAGCCTATATTGTATTGGTATGGCGGTAACTCGCTCGCCTCAGTCGCCGTGGGAAAATAAAATTGATGTAAGAACTACAGACCGGAAGACGCGGTACTATGTACAATATATAAATTATTAAATTGTGTGTAAGCCAGGTGTTGCTTGGTGGGGCGGGCCAGTGCGAAATTTGAAGATGGTCACGAGATTGTTAATGATCAGTCTCATATTAAATAGGCCAAACATAAACTGACCGCGGTTAACCTGTAGTAGTGGTAGCTGGTAAATGGTAAATAGATTAATAATAATATACCTATAGTATAATATTTCATATATTTTTATGTACAAGGTATAATTTTTAAAATATTTTGACTCTTTATGAGTTTAGATTCAAGACATTAACATTTTTTTAGTTTTTTTTTCTATAAATGTCTATTAAAAATGGTGGGCAAGTGGGTACCCTTCTACAGTTCTATAATATAGTAGGTGTCGAGGAAATGACGATAGATGTGTTAAATTTGAATTCAATGATAAACCGTTGTATACCGATAAACGATTCTGAGCGAAGACACCCTATATATTACTAAGTATATATTTTTATGATATTATTGCTAATAAAAGTAATACATTTTAACTATTAGTTATACAGAAGGTTGAATAATTGTTTGCCTTAAACAGGAAACATTGCGTTTGATTAAGATATAATCACATATTTAAAAAGTTTCAAGTCCGTCTACGAAAAATATTTTTGAATTACAACAAAAAATATCATCAAATATATTACTCAGTTAGTAATATCATATGACCGTTTTCGCTCAGAATCGTTTTTCTTATACAATGATATTACCTATATCACTGAATTCAAATTTAACACCATCCATTACAGTGACCCACTTGTAACCTCCTGTACAGCAGAGCGACACCCACTTATTTAAGTTTTAACTACAAATGATATGCACATTTTTGTGATTTTGAAGTATTTTGTAAAAATAAGATATGTATAGGTATCTTCAATATTTTTAAGTGTCTACAGTAAGAACTTATGAGGAACCTTATAGCTATTCAATTTTTAAGCTTTTTGACCCAGCAAAACATTTTTTATTGACATAGTTAAATTTCGTTTTTGAATTACAACAAAATAAGAAAGTTGTTCTATGTGTAATCAATAATCATTAATTTACGGATAAATATCTAATGTTGTAAAAATTTGAACTTCAAACGTTCATAAAAATTAATGTGAATTCACGCTAAACTTTTTTTTCTTATATAGGTAGAAAAACTCATGAGGACCCTACTTATTATATACTGCAAACTGTTGAGAGTAATACAATTAATTTATAAATTTATATTCGAATCTTTAATTTAACTTCAAAGCTTAAATCCAAGGATATTAAAATAGACACGAAATGCATACCACACGATTAGTGGATTTTATAATAAAATTTGGGACAAAAATGGTACCTACTATTATTTCATGATGACAACCAATATAATATATATTTACGAGGACCCTTGATGAGTTGACTTATTCGCAGTGGAAAATCTGTATTCTTCCAACGCGACAACCGTGACTAGAAAAAACATGTAAAAGAATACACTATGGTGTGGAAAACCACGACAAAGAAATGACTTTGCTTTCTCTTTCACGCAGCATCCCGGCTGGAGTTTTCATGCTCTACTTATCTAGCACTGCATTCAAGAAACAATGCTCACATCATGGACGGCTGTTCTATAATATTTCCCTGACATTAAACATTGTACACGTTCGTCATTTCTCTTGTATTTTATTGGTGACAAAATAATATTCACAAATATGATAAAATTCAAACAATTACAACGATTTAAAAACAATAATTAGTATATATAATATATTATAATATATAATAAAAATAACATTATATAATATGGAGATTCATAATCACTTATTTGATTAAAAATTAACAATAACAGTTAAGTATATAAAATTATAAAATAAAAATAAGTACGGTAATGTGTATATTGTTTAGTTGGAGTGTTTGTTTTGGAATGTATGCAAAATAGTATATTAATTAGTAATTATTCTGTTTTAAATAGTCTTGAATCTTAAGCACCAATAAGTTAAGTTTCGAGTGTGCGTGCAATGGCGGATCCAGGGCTTTATTTGGGAGGGGCATGAGGGGCAAAAGTACAAAAAGTTCCAAAATTGGCTAAACACAGTGTAAAACAAAGGAAAACTAAGGTGATTGGGGAGGGGCAAATGCCCCCTTTGCCCTCCTCTGGATCCGCCACTGTGTGCATGAGTGTATGTTTATGTGTATGGTCGAAGGATGTATGAACTTCACCTTAATCTTAGCAATAGTACTTAGAAACCTCTTCCACTAGTTTATCCACGTTTTTTTCGTTAATTTCAACAAATTTTTTGCTCTGTCTACTAAAATAGTATATATCCCCGGTATATATATCAAACCAAAGAGCGTGTATATGCAGGTCATACGCCTCTAGACGTTTCCTAAGGAAACCGTAGCTGGCAATATTTTGCATCTGCTGTAGGGTATTAACCTGTAGCACACAAATAAACAATATGTCAATGTATATTATTTTCTATTATTACCTACTATCTATTAATATTATGGTGTTGTATGATATTATGTAAAATCGTATAAGATTTAATAGTTCGTAATTGAAAGACTAGCCAACATACATAATATAAATAAAAATATGCATTAGGTATCCGCTATAAGTTATAATACCTAATATATTAATATGAATTAAAAAAATGCATATACCTATATTAAATTTGTAAATTTATTTATTTATGAAAGAATAAAGATAGTTATCCAAATGCTTAAAAATTAATTTGTTGATAAAAAAAAGCTTGATATAATAATATTCTGCTTCCACATTAGATATTGTATTCATTACTGATAAAAAATATTTCATTATAAACTTATTAAAATAATTTTAAGAAAATTTTATAAAAAATGTTAGTTCAATAAAAAAATGGTTTATTAGTTATTACTAATGACTAAAACAAATTTTTAGATTTTTACATCTTTTGAAATAAATGTTGTAAAGCGTACCTATTAATATTAAGCTTTAATTTAGTGTTAAGAAATTATATACAATTCAATATTTTATTTTAAAAGTAACTAAAGTATAGAATTATTTTATCAGAATTATAGTTAGTTACCTGTGATAACTTATCTGTAACTGAAAACTTGTCTTCCGGATCAATGTAAGCAATAATTCTGCGTAAGGGTGTCTCGGCCTGAAAAATGAGTGGTGTGTCGAAGCCGGCTGTTTCCAGCTGTTGATACTTTTCCAAAGATGATATTGCGTGCGTACAGAGCCATGATCGAAGCGGCGACATTCGGCGGTTGTCGATGCTAGCAAATTCCGTGTCCCTGAGCAGGTGCAGCAAGTTCATTGCCTAAGAATTAAACGAACACGTTAAATAACATTCAATGATAATAATTAATAACAATAACACCAGGCATAAAATAAACTATTATTATTTATCTTTTATATAAACTTGCAGGAAGAATAAAATTCAATTCAATTTTATGTTTTAACTCATAAATGCTGCAATATTTTATTTGTATGCATATTTAAAAGTTATTATCAACGTTTTATACTTTACAAAATACAACATAACAAAAGTAAAATAAAACATTTTATCTATATTATTCTTAAGAAAACATTTTTTTCTTATTATTATAGACAATATTACATTTAAATGCAGTTTTTGTCTGTAATCCTGTGTGATAAGTAACAACTGCCAATAAATGACCGGTATGTAGGTACATACTTACCTATACTGTACCTATACTGTATAGAGTATGCGGTACAGCCGATATGTGGCCATACCACAACGGACATAAAGAAATTATGATTGTTGTAAACTTCTATAGTAGCAATGATAAGTCCTGTGAACTACAATTGCGGTTGAACAGATTTTATAAAATGGCTAACTTATATCCATTCATTAAAATACGAATAACATGATAGGTACATTTAATTTTCAGCAACAAGTAAGTATACCTATGTTTCAATTATGCACTAAATATAATCAAATGATGCCTGACATTTTAAATGATGTAGGTATCTTGTGTGTTTTGAATTAAATTTCAATTGCAAAACAATATTTGTTTAAAATACTGTTTAAAATTGGAAAATAAGTAGGTACCTACAGGCTACAAGTTACTTAATTCTGTACAACTTGAATGGTTTATCTAAATGTACAGAGTAGAAACAATATAGCTAAACAAATGTAATGAGTTTATAATAATAATTTAATTAATAGTACACTGTATTGATACTGTGAGAAAACTGCAAATGAATATTCAAAATTAATTAAATTTTAGTTTATTTTTTATTCACCGGTATTTATTTTTAAAAATAACATTACTTTGCAATCAGAATGCCCACAAACGATAACATGCCTTATATCGTTGTGTACACATCCTAGTTCCAAGGCTGCTGGTTCACATGTAGTATATTCATCTAGGAAATGCTGCGAATGTGGAATCAAATTTCCAGCATTTCGAACTAAATACCAAAACATAAAAATTTGACAATTTTAAATTTCACTACCTATTACATTGCAATAAATCATGTAATTTATGCAAATGTACATATAACGTATATAACATGTATATAAAAAATAAATAATATCCACAATGTATTCTAAAGTAAATTATAATTTAGAATATATGCTGCCCCTGAGTTATATAACATATACTAACCAATGAACATATCACCAATGTTGGTTTCAGTAAATCGAGCAGGCAACATACGGCTGTCCATGCAAGTGAAAAATAAAGCTTTTGGCTGAAACATATCAAATAATAATTTAAAATGAATATATTTTATAAAAATGTATGGTTTATACTTTATAGTTACTCTTAAGTATTAATAATTATTAATTATTAATGGAAATATTAAAAAAAAAACAAATTATGAGGTTAATGATTAATTGTATTATATTATACAGGGTGATTTTTTTATCGAAGAACACTCATTATTTCAAAAAGTATTAATGTTTAAGAAAATATTTTTTTACATAGTTTCAAGTTGTTAAAAAACAATATTTTTATTAAAAAAATATATTTTTAAATATTTTTTATCCTTTTAATTTTTTAAGTTTTTTACTTTTTTGAATGACAACATCTAATTTTAATTTGATATTCAAAAACAGAATATTTTTCTGAGTATTTCGATACATAAAAATTGAATTTAGGGCAATTAGTTTATGAGTTATAAGTATTTAAAGTTTAGATGAGGTATACAATTATAAACATAAACCAAAACCAATTTAAGTAAAAATAAACCACAACACCTAATATCTTATTTTAAAATGTTAATATTTAACACTAAAACTAAAAAAAACATCTTGGTTATAATTATTTTAGATGGAAATATAAATATAGTGAATAATTTATTTGTTTAATAAAGAAGATTTTATGAATGATCACAAAAACAGTATTTTACAGTAATAAAATATTAGAAATAGGCTAATATTGCTATACTATACAGTTAAATAAAATGTTAATATGTATTTACTTCTTTTTCGAACGTTTTTGAAATTGTAAAATATTTTTTATATACCTATATAGGTACCTATAAGTACCTTATGGTACCTTATAGTATATTTTTTAATTCTAATGGACGTCACAATGGACAATGGACGTTGTTTGTGCCAGACAATAATTTATTTTTGACTATTATTATTTTGTGTGAAATCTGACTCTTCTTTATTATCATAAAAAGTTCAATTTATTTTTACCAAATTTAAAACAAAATTATACTTAACAATTAAGTAACAGACATAATGCCATCAATTCACTGTGGACAATAGTTAAAAACAAATCGGGTATCTTGTTTTAGATTTTGATTGGAACGATGAATGTATTGATTTTACAATGATGTGTGTTTTTTTTTATTTTTTTTTTATTTTTGTGTCTGTCATCACGGTTTTGGGCAGTAAAACTGCTTCGATTTTCTTCAACAGTATCTTGTTCAATGGGAAAGTGAATCTAGTTAAAATTACCAATAGTTTTCACAAAAGCCGGGAAAAACAACATACAAATTAAGGAAAAACGGGAATTTTTACTCAAAATCGGTTTTCCACAAAATCAATTTTGGTTTTTGGTATAACTCTAAAACAAAAGAATGTTTATACATGAAACTTTCACTGGTTGTTTATATTTGCATTTTCTATACACTTTAAAATTTTCGAAATATTATGATTTGTTTTTAAAAAAGCTTGAAAATTTAATAGAAGGCTAATAAATAATTTTTCAAAAGTAGATGAAAAATATTAAAAACCCTTGGTCACAGTTTTTTTTTATAAGCATTTAAAGTTCAAAAATTGACAAAATATGGAAAAATCACGAAAATTAGCAAATTATTTTGAGTTAAGAATTCGTAAACATTTTTCTATTTAAATCTATGATTTTAAAATGTAATACAAGATTCCTTATAAGATTATCTACCTTTGTCAAAAAAAAATTTCAGTAAGAAAGTTAAATTAAATTTTTTGAAATACAAATTTTTACAATATTCACTCGATTTCTGATGTAGCGATTTCCTTATTTTGTTGTAATTCAAAAACGAATTACTGTAGATACATGAAAATTTCACTGAATGTTTATATTAGCATTTCCTATACACCATACAATTTTGAAAATATTTTGACTCTTTTTGAGCTGTTTACGGACATTTTCAGTTTTAAATTTTTTTAGTTTTTTTTTTCTATAAATATCAATAAAGTTTTATCTGTTAGGCCAAAAAGTGTAAAAATTGAATACAAGGCTCCTGATATATTGTTACAATATCAGTTGAAAAATATTAAAAATACACAGTCACAGTTTTTTTTTATAAGCATTTAAAGATCGAATTTTGACAAAGTTTATCAAATTTAATAATTATTTTGTAGTTAAAAATTTATAAAATGTTCAACTTTTATATCTAAGGATTGAAAATTTAAAACAAAATTCTACGTAAGTAGTTAATTCTCTTACCAAAAAATCTAAAAAATACAAAAGCACAGTTTATTTTATAGGTAGTCATTTTAGTTCAAATTTGGACGAAATTACATATTAAAAAAAACCTAGAATAACAGTTTGTTGTGATTGTATAAAATTATTCGTGGGTACTTGAAACTTCTAAAGTGTACTATTATATATCTATGATAGTATCGCGGTTTGTTGTTGATATATAACGCGCTATAACTTATAAGTACCTAATGGATATTGTGATTTGATTAATTTGGAATTTATTATAGGTACCTTTTAATACCATAGATATGTATATAATATGTCTTATACCTAGACTGACATACCGTCTCCGCTCAGAATCGTTTTTTTATACAATGATATTATATCATTAATACCATCCATTATACAGTGACCCACTTGTAATCTACTATACAGCAGAGCACCTTTTTTTTTAATTACTCAAGAAATTTAAATAGTTCAAATTTAATAATTATTATTTATTAACATATAATATAAAATATAAACTGTAACGGAAGGAACCTAAACATTTTAAATTTATATTATAACTTATAAATAAGAGATCGAGTTTCTTTAAAAATAAAATATTGTTACAAAACAGATTTAGTATAATAAATAATCAATAATTATTATACAAGTTATTTGTATGATTTTCCATAAGATACTAAAACAGAATTTAATTTGTACACGGGACTCTGTAATATTTGTTCGGTGCACAAAATCACTGATAAATATATGTATAAATATAAAATTGTATGACACAGTTTTCACTTACGTAAGTATAGTACAGATGGCACCAGTGGTGTTTTGGAGGGTATACGCGGGTATACGACGTATACCCTATCACCAGTTTACTGATTTAGCGTATACCCTGTAAAATTACTAGAGATACGCAAGTATACTCGCGTATACCCACGTATACCTTCAAAAAACTTAAGTAAAATAAAATAGTAATTGCTTCCAAAAAAATATTTTTATCTTTATTTTCAACGATGGAAAATTATCAAATTTTTTTTAATGATAATCGACTAATAACCATCATATCAATATCAAATTCATATATTTACAATTATAATCACGGCTATGGATACAATTATTTAAAACTATCGACGTTATGGACACAGCCCACAGATATTTTTATAATATTATCTGTATAGTTATGGTTGACTTGAGAGACTGCCGATTATAAGAATGATATTGTATTTATTGTATCGACAGCGGCTTCAAAAACAAAACAGTTATTCACAGATGCCTTATCACAATCAGTTAGATTTGGTAGAAAACAGCGACATTGATAAGGATTTGCAGATTCTATAGTCAGTCAATTATTTTATATTCATGAAATTATGTAATATATTACTATTCAGAATATATTCTTAGTAAAAAAGATTTTATTTAATTATCTAATTGTCTTATAATAATAACCGTTAGAAACTTAGAAAAATGTATTAGACCATTTTTTTTTTTACTGCTTACATCAGTGGCGGATATATCCAAGTTCTGAGGGGGGGGGGGGGGTGAAATTTCAAATCCACATAGATAATGATGTTTAACCCCCCTCCCCATTGTTTTATTTTGAAATATTTAACTATAATCGGTACAAAAATATAAATAACAACACTTTTTTTCAATATAAATATTTATTTAAAATTTGAAAAATAAAATATTTAATCGTGCTATCAAACAGAGTGATAGCACTACCCCTCTATGGGGCATCAGGCACTTGTCCCAAAATTTCATGGAGAAAAAAAAATATTGTACAACTGAAAAATCAATTAGCAGATAACACCAAATACCAATATAATTAATATTTAAATATTTATAAATTATAATCAATGGTTGTAGCCAAGCCAATATTGTAATAATGTATAGTGGTGGCAAAAAGCCTAATGGGGGGGGGGGGCGGTCCACCAATTACCCACCCCCGATATCCGCCACTGGCTTACATGTCAAACAGAACGAAATTATGTAACAAAAAGTAAGTTCTAACTCAGTGCTTGGAATTAACTCGTTCAAAGGAATCCCTTCCTTTGATTTCGTTCCATTTTTAGGAACTTTCGGGAACGTAGTTCCTTTTTCATGTTTAGGAACGTACTGAAATTTCGTTCACTTTTTAGAGGAACATGAACGATTTTTTTCGTTCCTTTCTTCGTTCATTTATTTTTAAATAAAAGTAATTAAATCATTTTTAAAACTAAAAGGAAAAAAATGTATAGCTTCTATTAAAATTTAGTAACTAATATGAAGAGCTATAAAAATAAACATGTATACGATATTATTGATAATGTTTACAAAATATAAATTCTGTATTTCTGTAGCAGAGGTTTATTTATACAGCTTATTAAATATATAAGTTAAAACTATTACTAAATGTCTAAATAACAATGTGTTATGTTTAAAATTTTAAAATTAAAACAATTATAGTATAAACATGTGCGATGTACCTATGTTTTTTTATTTTAAGTCACATTAAAAAGGGACGAGGAAAGGAACTAATTCCTATCTTCAAGGCAGGAATGGTAAAGGATTTAGTTCCTTTTTTAAAGGAACTTTTTAAGCACTGTAACTCCATGTCATCCTGAT
Organism: Macrosiphum euphorbiae; assembly: GCA_949089665.1. Classification (NCBI taxonomy): domain Eukaryota; kingdom Metazoa; phylum Arthropoda; class Insecta; order Hemiptera; family Aphididae; genus Macrosiphum; species Macrosiphum euphorbiae. The sequence goes on along the minus strand of CARXXK010000001.1, from coordinate 54,402,830 downwards.
GCAAAATGTCTAAAATCCTTTTTCTGGGGGGGGGGGGGGGGGCTAGGTAAATAAATCGACATATAAAGGCGCGGTGGTATACCGCACGATCCACCATAAGTTAATTTTTTGTTTGTTTAGAAAAATTTTTTTTTGAGCTTATGTGCTAAGCGTATACCCTAGAAAAAAATTACCAATACATCACTGGATGGCACAGATAATGAGTATGAATGATGATTTTATAAACGATATTCCTATAAAATATGTCAAAACTAATAATAAACTTTTTACAATGATCTACAATTATTTATGAATAAAAAGTAGGTAAGTACGTAATTATAGCTGTCTACAGCTATATCATAGATTGGGTGCTAGGCATTAGTTCCCTTCACTCACCTCAGAGCAACCCTAATAATATTAATAATATTATATTATATATTATTTTACTATTTAAATTTGAAAGTAATATTAATTAATAACAGATAAATCATTTAATCATAACATTTTTAAAACAATTCTGAGTGGATTCCAGTGCACTTAATACTGAAACTGCCATTGTAAAATGTGCTTAGAAAAATGAAATAGGTACTAACAAGTTTTAAGTAAAGCGATTGTGTATTTGAAATGTACCCATTTAAAACTATTTAAAATCGTATCGGTCATAATATTTTTAAGATTATTTAAAAAAAAACTAAATAAAAAAATTAATCGGTGAAAACTGACTGGTATAGTGGTATACTATATTATTTATATAGGACTAATAAAATACTTTGAAAAAATATATGCAGATATAGGTACGTATACGTATACTGGTATACATTTGTCATCGTTATAAAATATAAATATGATTGTTCGATAGTTTTTTACAACCTTAAGTAGACGTCACACGAAGGTTTGTTTTCTTTATCTCTCACACGTGGAATATAACAAAAACAAGTTCACGAAGGTCAGTCAAAACTATAGTAAACTACCTATTGGTAAGTCATTTTAGATTATTATAGCTAAAACAACTACTGAACAGTGAACCACCTACTAAACAAATTCATTTAAACATTACATTCAGGAGCCTATATTGTTTCTAAAAATCTATAATCTATAGTGTCCTAGGAAAACATTATCCCATTTTATTATAAAAAAATATCTAAAAACTATAAATTATATACTCTATCGTCATAAGCAGTGGCACAATCATGATTTTTTTAAGGGGGGGGGGGGGGTCATACTTATTAGAACGTTACGAAACGTTTTTCATACTATTTGGGTAGAATACCAACCCATAGTAGGTATGACCCTAAGGGAAGTCTGGACCCCCCCTGGTTGCACCACTGTTCATAGGTGTATATTGGGTATGATTTTAGGAGTGCTAATAATAAAAAGTATGTTACACAGACGTGGTCCGTGCCCCGTGGTTACATATAGTGTTCCTAAAAATTTACCTCACATCCGCGCAACCACCATATATGTACTATCTAGCTATATTATAACTATTGTTTTAATACTTTTTTCATTGGTAGGGCTTGAAACGGGTTTCAAAACCGATTTCAGAAACCAGAATAAACCGTTATAAAACCGAAACCAAAAACAAAATCAAAACCGAAACCGAAAAAAATTGGAATCTCAACTGAAAACCTTTGTATCTTGACATTTTGGAAAGTTTACTTTACACAAAAGGATCGATCCGACGATTTAAAAAAATTAATAAACTATAAGAATGAACGTCAATAGGCAAGGCTTTGAAACCGATTTTAGAATCCTGTATAAACCGTTAAAAAACTGAAACTGACAACAAAATTTTACAAAATCGGAACAAATTGGAAACCGGTATTAAATCCAAAACCGAAACCGAAAAAAATTTGAAACCGGTATACAAAATTGAAACCGAAACCGAATTTTCATAATACCGGTATTGAAAAATTGAAACCAAAATCGAAAAAATCGAAACGGGTTTCAAAACCGATTTCAGAAACCAGAATAAACCGTTATAAAACCGAAACCAAAAACAAAATCAAAACCGAAACCGAAAAAAATTGGAATCTCAACTGAAAACCTTTGTATCTTGACATTTTGGAAAGTTTACTTTACACAAAAGGATCGATCCGACGATTTAAAAAAATTAATAAACTATAAGAATGAACGTCAATAGGCAAGGCTTTGAAACCGATTTTAGAATCCTGTATAAACCGTTAAAAAACTGAAACTGACAACAAAATTTTACAAAATCGGAACAAATTGGAAACCGGTATTAAATCCAAAACCGAAACCGAAAAAAATTTGAAACCGGTATACAAAATTGAAACCGAAACCGAATTTTCATAATACCGGTATTGAAAAATTGAAACCAAAATCGAAAAAATAAGAACCGGTATACAAAATCAAAACCTATACAGAATTTTTTTCAATTGGCTTTAAGCTCTGTAGCTATATAACGCACTCTATAAGTCGATCTTCCAATACGGTATATTAGTATTGGGTGGTTGTTCTGATAAGTGATAATGCTATAAAACCACTTGAAATTCAACAAAATCATGCAATAAGAATATGTCTAAAGAAAAAGGAGTTTGATGGATCGACTTCATTGAATTATAAAGAACTTAGAAGAGTTCTACTGTTCAGCTATTTATACAGCCAGTTCTCCATTAAATTTTAAAAAGGTAAAATTAATACTATAAACATGACAATAAACGGGAAAACTGCAGGACATATGGCATGCATGTTAATAACACAATAATGAGTATAGGAAAAAGTTCTTAGATTATTTAGGTCCAAAAAATGTTGACGCTATGACGCTGTATCTGAAATAAATACTTTTAATAACGTAAATAAGAATAATTATAAATTTAATAAAAAAACTATTGGAAACTGGCTGTTCTTGAATTTTAATTGGTTATCATAATACCTACATAACTACATAAGTATCTTCAATATTGTAAATCATTATATTATATTATAAGTTATATTGTATAGTGTATACTAAGTTAGTACTTAGTATTACTAACAACTCATTTACCTCTCCACAAGCTCCGCTAAATGGGGTAAATTAATAAAAAGAATACATTGTAATACATTGTAAAATGATTTTAATTAATAAAAAAAAAATTATGCATTTTTATCAAGTTTATAAATGTTGTGTAAATAATGATTAATAATGACTCCAAGCTATTATCGTTTTGATGCATGTAATAATAGATAAGACTTTAGAAGCAAATATTGACTAATTAGAATACAACAAATTGAGTTAAATTATATTACATTATAAGAAGATAGGTACTATATTTAAGAAGTATATTTAAATTTAAAAAAAAATCATTCTACAAAATATAGATGCCATCTATTATTAGGGTTTCATCATTCTTCAAAGAACGGGATGAAAAAATGGAATTTATATTTATAATTATTTTTTTATGGTTTCTATTGTTTGACCCTATATTTTGTATGAACTGCCTAATTTCCAATTTCAATTAACCACACAATTGTATACTGATTTTTCCTAACCAAACCAACATGATTTAATAAATTTGACAAAAATATTTTTAAAATTTATTTATCATCGCTTAAATATTTTTTTTAATTTTCGAAATTTTGATGAATATTGTCAAAATTTGAAAATGATATACTTAATGCTGAAAAAAATAATACCTATGGATCAATATATATATATTTCTCAACCACTATTGTAACAATTAACAACTTCAACTTATGAGTAAGTTATAAGGAACCTTGTATTACCTGTTCAATATTTTCAACCCAACAAAAATATTTTTATTGACATTCATAGAAAAAAAACTTGTAGATTGAAAATGTCTATAATTAGCTCAAAACGAGTGTAAATTGTATTATGTACCTATAGAAAATGATAAAATAAACATTTGATAAAAATGTCAAGCATACTACGATTATTAGTTTTTGAATAACAATAAAATAAAAAAAATTGTTGAATGAGAATATGTTAATTTAAGAGTGAATATCCAATGTCTAACATAAAATGCTCATAAAATATGAATTTTACTTTCCGGTAAACTTAAGGGGAATATTATATAAAAATGTCAAATCTTATATATACATAGGCATTTTTTATGAATTTCTCAGGTACTAATAATATTATAATTTACTAATTTTGGTGATTTTAATAAATGTGTCAACATTTTCATTTTACACTCATATGAAATTACTGCGAATTTTTGCATAACTATTTTCTATATTTCCACTAACCAGTGGCGTAACTGGATAAAATCTAAGGGGGGGGGGGGGGAATTAACCTCCCGTTCGGCCGTTCCTGCAGTCATAATCGCGATTTCAAGAGGTTAACGTGTTCACGAATCACGGATAATAATAGTCCAGAATAATGCGATTATTGCGATAACAGTGACACTGACAAGTGACAATACGTCAACATAATATTATTCAACAAGAGAAACCTAAAATAAATATAAACTTTAAAACTTTACAATAAAAAAATTTAAAGTAATTTGAGGAAAATAATATTTTAATATTATAATATTATATATTATGTTAACAGTCTTGTTAAGAATACTTTTTAAATGTGGATTATTTGGAGGGGCAAAATTATACTTTTGCCCCACAAACATTTTTGGGGGGTAATGTGCCCCCCCTTGACCCCCAGAAATTACGCTACTGCCACTAACAACAACTAAATGTTTATCTAAATAAAAAGATCCAAAATATTTTGAATATTATTATTTAAAATCTAAAAAATGCATACAAAAATATTTGATGAAACATTTTATTTTTAATTTTTCTCGATTATTTTGAAAACTACTGAGAACTTTCATACTCCCGTCATACCAACACGCAAACACTACACGTATTGTAACAACACTATTCTACCTAACTACATTAAATTTGTTACCAGTAAGTATAGTAACCACCTTAGATCATATACATGTATATGATCTAAGGTAACCACTAACCATGCTTAAAGTTTAATATCAGTCCATTTTTGTACTGCTCCAAAAGGTGAAATGGTCGGTGGGCGCAATAAAAACTAATTGTAAAAACTAAAATATTCAGAACATCGTTTATTGTAATACCTACCTATTTTACATAATTTGTCGTTGTGGATAATAAGTTTTGAACGATATATTACCAATGTCTAAAAACTAGGTAGGTACCTAGTACCTACTACTAAAACTACCTACCTACAGATTGACAAATTCTATCATTACGTAAAACATATAATAATAATAAATTGTTATAGGGAACAATCAACAAACTATCATATGGGATTAACATTTTTTACCTACCTATTGGCTATTTCATCAAAATTTTAATGAATTAATATATTTTTTTATATTTGATGGCCTTTATTTATATTACCTAACTATTATAGCAAAATAGTATTGATTTTGTATAAGAAACTAAATGATAGAAAACACATTATATATTTGGCAAATATGTGAACATTGAATATAATTTTTTTATATTGATATACTTTATTATAGGTATGTACCTATTGTACGTTCATTGATTTTATTATATATTATTGTATGTATTATAAAAATCAATGAAACGGTGTACCAACTAATGTTATAATGTCTATTAGTGATTTACAAGTTTAAAAAAAAATGGCAATATGTGAGGTGAATATTTAAGTAGATTTCACGGCCTATCTAATTTTTGGCAAAAACAACAGAGCTAAAAAATACCAACATAGTAACTATGGAGTATGGGGCGCTATTTTAAAAGTGTGCCAAATTTAAGGATTGCTGTGTGAATCTTATCTTTTACTAATTTGATATGTGTGTATACAATATACATACGGGTTGTGTAAATGTGTGCGTACATTAGTGTGAGTGACTCAGGGGCGTCCCTAGACAGTTTTCTAGGAGGGGCGAATCTATTTTTTAAATTAATAATTACCCTATGCTTATTTTTCAATAGTTTGGGCGAACTTAAGTAGATTTTACTGACTTTATTATTTGTTTAATGCGACTTCATTACAAATAAGTTTACATAACAAAGTATTGTTTCATAAATTCGCCTTTAATTTTTAATGTTGTTATAATATAATATAATTAAGTACAATGGTATATGGTATACCCGCATAGACTAAAGGCTGGTTTCCACTATGAACGTTTGCCCGTGTACACGAAAAGTGTTCAGCTATATGTCCAACAACACTGCATCGTGGTTAATCGTGTGGTAACTTAACCTAACCAACCAATCACAGCAAAGGATTTGTATGCACGTACTTGTATAGTGGAAACTCGCCTTATGGCGATACCAATATACCACTATTACCACAGAATATAACAATATTACTATATTACTTATTATCTTTATCTAAACCGTAATAGTTATCCATAGATAATAATTATAATTTCTGTGGTGATTAGTTTTTCTACTTAGGTATAAGTGTATAACGGTAAATTAAAATGTTGATCAATTATTATTTTGTTGACATTGAGAGTAATTATTATATACATTAAAAATTGTTACGGGGGGCGAACACCCCTTCGCCCCTCCCCCCTTGGGGATGCACCTGGAGTGACTGTGTATAAAATAAATGGCAGAAAGCCCACGCACGTGCACATACATATCAATAACTCATTACACAAGTATTGATTATTTTGTTTTTTTTTTGTCAAAAGTATCAATATTTTGGCAATCATATTAATTAACCCATTTACCCGATAAAATGTCTGAATTATTTGAATTTGTCATAAAATTTACTTGAATCGACTTTCTTACATTTTTAAACTAATTTTAGATTCTAAGCAGAGCGAAAAGGATGTATTCACAATGATGTGTGTTATTATTCTGTCTATCATCAACATTTGGGGAAGTAAGAATGCTCCAGTTTTCGAGATCAGCCTCTTTACTGATAGAAAAGTGAATCTACTTGGTACTTTTGAGAGGTCGACATTGAAAATTCCAAGCGTCGAGAAAAACAAAAAAAAAACAAAAATTAAAGATATATTGTAAATTTATTATAAAAATATAAAACCATTAAAACTCAAGGTAGCTATACATACAGGAACATAACCAGGGGAAGGCCTGGGTGAACCGGGCCCACCCTAAATATACTCTGGCCCAAGGCCAGCCCCCCAAATTCAAAATATAATTATTTTTACCAATTATCAAAAATGTGATTATGCACATTGAGAAAAATCTAATGTGATTACTACTATAGGTAATACAATTATTATTGTAATAATTTAATTTTTATATTCTCTTTTTAACTTTATCTGAAAAAAATACAATATATTAGGGTCTTGATACCCGTTTTAAAAACAATAATAATATACTAGCCGCAGTTATAAGTCTATGCTAAGTCAGCTTGAGAAAGAACTTTTTCATGTCTGAGACGACTGAAAACCTATATGAGGAATCGCATGACAAATGATTGTTTAAATAATTTAGCTTCAATGAGCATGGAAAAAAAAATTTCTAAAAACTTAGATCTAGATTTTTTGTACAATTGTTTTCAGAAAATCATAAAAACAGAAAAATTATTTTATATTGAACTGTTTAATATTTATATAAGTATAAGTGTAATATTAATATTTTCTACTAGTATGTGTTTTTTTTTTTTAATACATTTGAGTTTCTTTAAAAATTATATTAATTTAAAAATCAATGATCATTTATCTCCATTATTTTTGATAAGTATTCAAATATGAATTAATTTTTGTTAATAGAAGTTGAACAATTGAAGCTAGTGGCGTAGCCAGGATTATGAAATGGGGGGTGTTAAGTATAAATTAAAACCAAGTTTTTACAGTTTTCGTATATAAACAAATTTAGGGTTCGGGACTTGACTTGTTGCACTAAATATTATCGAAATATGATGCAGTCAAAGTTGTCAAAATATTCTTAAATATATACAGCTACATTTTTATATTATTTTTGAAAAATTCATAAAACATACTACAATTTTGGTAATAAAAAACTAAAAAATAAGTAGGTATATAAATAATTTATACACGGGCTTACTAATTTTTATATAGGTAGGTACCTATATTGATTAATGTGATGGACGGAGTACACTATTGCATGTTTTGGACATTTTTAAACTATTGTGAAATAAAACAACTTGATTTTTAAAAGTACTGGAATAAAATACTAAGTTAATAAATATGTAATAAAGAATAACGTGATATGAGAACACCTTGATAAACGAACACGTTCTACTGATTTTCATTTTTTCGTACAATCTAGAATGTAGATGTCAATTATAGTTTTAACACAGTCTTGTCACAAAGAGACTTATAAAATCTTACATACCATAACTATGCTAAAATAGGGCAAACCGTATAGTCAAGCTCCACCAACAACTTTAACAGCCCTCCCAATCATTTACTAAATTTTTTTAATTCAATTTTATAATAGTATGGTTTTAGGCTTCGGCCTCCCCAAATCTCAAAATTAGAGCCTATTGTACCTAACCAAACATAATATTTTTAAAAATATTTTTCAATGTTATCCAAATATGATTTTTCCCGACATTTGTATGTACCTACATTTAAGTTAGAAAAATGCAAAATATGCATAAATATGCAAAAAATCTCTCAAATGTACACTTTTCCTAAAATATGCAAATTCAAACTTTGTTTGATTAGACATTTAAAATATTTCATAAGACAAATTTAAAACTTATCTAAAATAATGCGAGCAGTCCCAAACCCTATGAACAATATTTTTATTAGGGAGGAAAATATCAATGGGGGGTGTTTAAACACCCAAAACCCCCCCCTGGCTACGCCACTGATTGAAGCAGCTTATTATTTTAAAGGATGTAAATTTATTTTTCATAGTATGAAAAATGTATCCCATAAGTGAAGATGTAGGTGATTCTATATTTATTTATTTTTTGTTATCAGGTTCTTTCTATTTTTGTAATTCTTAAATAGGTAAGTAGGTACCTAATAGGTATAACTTGTTGTGAAAAATAGCTTCGGTATATTGTTCTATGGTATACATTTGGGGGGGGCTAATCTAAATCTTGGGGGCCCATGTGATGGTGAACAAATAATTGTATCTTAAGTATGTATTACCGTACAAAAAAAACGAATAAATATTGGTGCTAAAAATTGAATTATATAAATATATTATTATATCTATGGCTGCGCAAACCACTATGATCCAGACCACTAACTTAACCATAATATTATAAGATAAGCACTCGGTCGTTTTACAATTAATATCGTTATGCTGGCAACACTCAGTCTCAGACGACTTTCGTGAAGATGATAAGCGCGATAAATTGATAAATGATAAATCGTCGGTGCCCCGTGCCCACTGCCCATGATGTATTGATGTCTGTCTACTCTGTCTTCCTGATATTCGTTATTCTAATAGACCGTTTTATAAGTTTTTAACGTTTTTTCAGCAGCTGACAAAGTGACAAGACAACTGACAACAGTCAACGGCAGTTGATGAGGAAATTACTAATTAGGTAAAGCATATTTTGGACGCAACATCTCGTTAAATATTAATGTCCAACAGTGCCCCCCCCCCCAAATATTAGCGCCTTACGGGGACCCGATGTCGTTCGTGTTAATCTTACCTCCGGGTTGTTTTTCACCTGGACGAATTGCTCGACCATCTTCGCCCTGTTCGTCCGCCTGTACTTCATTATACCACGAAATATCCTGTCCATATCGGTCACCCTAATCTACGTCGGACCACTTTGACCACCACACATCGCCCGAGCTCAACTTACTAGTAACTACTGCCTTTTAAAAGTTCGAACGCTATGAGCGGCCGCTTGGTGCTGTGCAACGTAATGCCGTCGTCGTCGCCGGTCGACCTCTTGACGTTCAAGGGCGTTCGCCGCCTCCGCCTGCCTTGATTATGTCGAGCGCGCGCACCCGCGCGTTCCTTCCGTACTCCGTAGTACCGCATTACCGCGTGTGTTTGTAATTACTAATTTGTAAATACACGCCACTCGGGAGTTCTATTCAATTTCGAACAATTAATCTGTTTCTATTTCCGCGGTCATAATTAACAGTTAGATTTAGATATTAAAACCAGGAGAAAACAAAATATGACGCTACTCGTCGAATCGAACACCTGTTGACGGATCGAAATCGCAAGGTTGCTATGATAGGAAAGCTTTCATTTACTGAACACTACTCGTAAATATCTCTGTGCCGACTGTGCATGTTTTCATTGACTACTACAACAAGTATCTAAGTTCGTTGTATACACATCTCGATGTGTAATTTATCCGTCTGAAAAATAATAATCTAAACCACTTTAAAAATATTATTCCAAATGAATAACTATAATAATTGCCTACTGATTGACAATTGTGGTTTTATTTGAGAAAACTTTGGATCATTACATATAAAATATTTTCGATTATTAATTCTTGATAACAAATTAGAGCCCTTCTAAGTTCTAAGATAGATATTTTACACTGAAAATACTAACACGTGTTTTTTTTTTTATAATGTATAAAATCTGCAAGATAATCATTTGAATTTGTTTATAATTATTCTATGTTTTTGAAGGGCGATGATTAAGTTTAGAAAACATAATTATTAGGTATTTGATGTTAATGTTTTAATTATTATAAAGGGGCTACCAGCAGACGAGTTATGAAACTAAATATATTTTTAAGTTTTAAATTAGTATAATATATCCAATTTATAAATTATTATAAAATATAATGGTTATCAATTAGGCTGTGGGTACAATATTTTTTCTAACCAATTTTTGTAATGCTTTGCTTATTGCCATAAAAACCAAACAAAAATAAACTTAATTAAATTCCGACAAAGCGTAAATATTTTTCCACTGCACTTACCCAAAAACATATCTATGATTCCTTAATTTTCCTTGCAGAGGAAAAATATCTAGTAGCAAGCTACTTAGAATTATAATTTGTTTTTCAAATATGTAATACCTATTTAATATAACGAGTTTATTAAAAAAAAAAATGTTAGGTAACCAAATACTTTTTACAATTTGGAGTAAAATTAATTATTTGAGACTTATTCAATATTCAAATGTAATTTTATTTACAGACATCACAATGGATCAGAACGTAGAAGAAATTCAACAGAATTTATTAAAATTTGGTTGTTGTCGAGTATGTGCAGTTAGACACTTAACAAAACCTTCTGCTATTAATGTTAAAACATTAATTGCTGCATCAGAACAGGATCATGATGAACCAAAACGTTTAAAAAAAAATCCTTGTATAGCATGTTTGGGATTATTTCAAAATCCACAAAAAGATGATATTATCAATAAAATAATTTCTTATCTAAAAACATCTAAATATGATTCGGATACATTTAATTTAGCGTTTAATTTACCCATGTGTACTATTATTCGTGGGCATTCAATAGCATTATATGTATCAAAATTGAGAATAACATTCAATCCAACGTTTCCTACAGCATTTGTTTGTGCCAAAGATGCTTGGAAACTAATGGCTGAGGACGCTATCGTAAAAGCCACCGGTAAACGTTTTGATGTACATTCACCATTACTAGTTACCGTAGGTTTTCATTATAAAGATATAAAAGACGAATGTGATTGTTTAAATGCAATTATCAAATTAAGCAACAAAAATTTACATAATATTTTATCTCAGATGGATAACAAAGATTTTGTTAGTCAATATGGTGAAATGCCGTCAGTACCGGAATCAGTAATAGAATTCAAAAGTGTAGATGCTAGACATGAAAGTGTATATATTGCTGGTCGTTATAATAAGTGGTCTAGGACCCTTTCTCAAACACCTTGGATTGTAGACCAAGAAAGAAGGCTAGAAAGTTCAGTTGAAGAAATAATATCTGATCCAATAAAAAAACGTGCATTAGCCGATGAATTCAAATTTTCGGCATCTGGTAGAGAAGACATTGATGTCAGAATGTTAGGAAGAGGAAGGCCGTTTGCCATCGAATTAGTCAATCCAAAACTAACTAAATTCAGCTATGAAGTATTGAGGGAAATTGAAAATGAAATAAACACTGATCCACAAGTCACTGTAACACACTTACAAAATGTTGTTAGAGACCAATTAAAAGAGTTGAAATCTGGCGAAGAATTTAAAATCAAAGTATATAAAGCTCTTTGTTATGTTGAAGGAGAGTTACCAGATATGGAAAAACTCAATAACTGTGCCCCTCTAGAAATTTTACAGTACACACCAATCCGAGTATTGCATAGAAGAGCTAATATGGTCAGGCCTAGAACTATACACTCAATGAAAGCTGTAGCAACCAAAGTCGGTACAGATAATGGTTGTTCATTTTTCAATGTGATTTTGTCCACTCAGGCTGGTACATATGTAAAAGAATTTGTCCATGGAGACTTTGGACGTACAAATCCTTGTCTCAGGACAGTTTTGGAAAACGATACAGTTGATATATTGGCTTTAGATGTTTTGGATATTGAAATTGATTGGCCTACACCTGTAAAGTATTAATTTAATAGTGACTACTATCAATACACAGAATAGGATAAATTTAACCTATGTAATTGATATTCGGTACTGAAAACATTTTTATATGTTTAAAACATTATTGAAATAAAGATAAATTAAATGATTATGTTGAATATTAATATTATAAAATAAAAATAAACTATGATTAAACTTCCTTATACAATATGTGTACTTATCGAGTTTATTGAATTTTCTAACTAAAAAGTGTATATTTTATTCAGATCATCCAATTGTATATAATTTATGAAATTTACTTGTTCACATACTTATATCATATCCCAATATTAAAATATTTATTTAAAAGGATACAATTTTTGTTGTAAGAAATATTATGGGGTTTGGCATTAAATGTAAGGATAACCAATTAAGATTTTTATTTTTAATACAAAATCAATGTAAAAATGTTAATATCTTAAATCTAAATAATACTTTAAACAAATATAATCTAAATTGCATTAATTTTAAAGTAACAAATCTTAGTATAATGACTAAATATTAGTGTTATCACTTATAAATGTATAATATAACTTGGGTGCTTGATTAATAGGACACTACACCCATAATTTATAGTGTTGTCTCTGTTTTACCCACATAAGTTGTAACATTACAAATTTATATACCCAAACTATTGTTTATTTATAGTTAATATTCTATTATTTATTCATATTATTCTATTATTTTATCCATATAAACAGTGTTTGAGCAAAGATTTTTTTCCTATATTTATTTTAATACAAATTATATGAATTTGAAAAATTAAAGTACTTATGACTAGTTTCAAAATTTAAGAATGAAAACAACTTCGCTTGAGCATAGTTTATATTTTCCTCCACAATTTCACTACCATGTAAATTTACTCTATTAAATGAACTGTAGTAACCCAATACATAGATTTGTTATGTTACGTAAAATAGAAGATAAGCAACCCATTCAGTTCGAGCATCCTAGTAAGACACATTTTTAAATTGTACATTTACATATCATTTTTACATAATTTCTTATGAACTTAGAACTTATTTAATCAATAAAAAGTTATAGAAATTGTATTATTCAATACTATTTGAGACAGTACAACACGTTCCACAGTAAAAAAAAAAACAATTGTTTTATAATTGAACATTCATCAACAAAATATAATGACTGGCTTTCAGTCAATTCTGATAACATTTAACCCGTGAGTGGTAAGTATGGTCTGGTCTCATAGATAGCTGAAGTTTTTTGTTTTGGTTTACCTCTTAAAATGTCTAAAACGTTAACTAATTTCTTTAAACTTATTAAATTTGAGTCAAAAAAATGATAGTCAAATAAATGTTGACACTGTAAATATATTATTTCTAGAAATAATGCGACGGAACAATTGAAAAATATGGTCTTAATATAATTAACAAAATTAAGTGGTCTAGGAGACCGCACCATACCGTTAGCGTAATTTTTGTTCACCGTACCACTTACGGGTTAAGTAAATTAATTCCTTAATTTTAGATTATATCATTGGAATGGTTAAAATAAGTCTTTATGTTATTGTACACACAAATAACATTTTAAGAAGACATTACTAAGAAATAATTAATTATAAAAAAAAAATCATTATTGATTCATACATAGCTAAATTACAAATTAATCACAACCATATATTTTCAGAGTAGTGATTATTAAAAATATTTTACATGATTATTATTACCATTTTTATTCATACTATATTTATCTGTTATGCTTTTATATGAATTAAACCAATATTGTTATCATAAAAAGGGTTCTATCATAATATTAAAAGGTACATAATAATATTTATGCTTGACCTTCGATAAATTTTAGAACGCGAACATGAAAGCAATACTCGTACTTACATATAACCATAGTATTAATGAAACAAAAAATGTTAAAAATTTAATTTATTAAAACTCTTTTTCTTGTTGGTAAGACTTAATATTGAGAGCGGGTTGACTGATTTCTCCTAAATGTTTACGTATTGATGCAAGGTGATTTTTAACTTTCTGCATATTTGGATCAATCATCAATGCTTGTAAATAATGCATTTCTGCGAGATCATATTTTTCCCAACGATGATACAAAACTCCTATAATAATCAAAGAAACAACTATTATTATAAGAAAAAAATATAAGTTAAATTAATACTCACCCAGATTTGAATGATATAATGCAACTAAAATAGCCTTAGAAGATCGATGTTTTAATTTAATAGCAGCCAAAAAATGTTTTTCCGCTTCTACAAATTTATCTATTTTACCTAATATGTTGGCTATATTAAAATGTAAATTTGGTTCATTTGGTAAAATAGAGAGGGCTGTGCGAGCTACATTCTCTGCTCGTTTTAATTCACCAATTGACTCTAGGAGCACAATCATATTATTCCATGAAATTACATGAGTTGGTTGTTGAAATGTAGCATTTTGCCATGCAAATAATGCCTTAGTCTTCTCTCCCATTTCCAAATACTAAACATAAAATTATATTATACAAATGAGTACCATCACATATTGCATATAGACCTCACTAAATTTCCCAAGTTGAAGTAACAGTGAGGATAGCTTTTTCTGTGTTGTAAGGCTGTTAAGTATGCATCTTCAGCTTTATTGTATTCGTGTTGAGCAGATAATACAATACCTAAATTCATCCAAGCAGCAGCAAAATCATTTCTGAATAGAATCAATTGTATAAATTATTCATATTTGAATTGTACACAATTTTGTTAAATATAATTAAATAAATTTGGATCATAAAAATATTTCGTTAAACAGAAAATGTTGTTAAATGGAAGTTTCACTGTAATTTTTTTTTTTATTGAACTTATGCCAGGCGACTAAGGCCATTAGCTGTTGTAGGGGTTATGAACTAAGGTAGGTTGTTTTTTTTTTTTTTTTTTACGGTTGCTATGGTAGGTAGCAGACATGTGTATGTGTGGCAAGGTTTTTAACTACTATGAACCCAAGTGGTCACCCATCCGGAAGCTAGTAACTGTGGCCGTTACTTACTCCCAGTTGCATTCCGTGACTGTTAGCAGCCAACGCGGCACGCCAAGCCACAACACTGTAATTTATTGGTAATGGTAATGACTAATGATTATATTTTAAGTAAATGTTTTTTTTCTCACCTAATAGTAACCGCTTTTTCTAATAAAGATCTAGCCTCTTCCAATTCATTTTTGTCTTTTAAAATATTTGCTAAATTATTCATCGCTTGATCATACCTTGGGTGTAATCTAATGAATGATACATTATATCAATGGTTTGCATTTATATGAATAAATATATTAGTTTTACAATAGTGCATGTTTATAACGGTCTATAGCTTCCTGTGTATGTCCGATATCGGCTAAACTTTTTGCTAAATTATAATGTACTTTAGCATTCATTGGGCAAACTTTCAATGCGCTTCTAAATAATTCTAATTCAGAACTCCATTCCTTACTGCGTTGATATGTTCGAATGGAATGTACACAAATTAATAGTAAAATGCACATTCTAACTATCTAAATTACAATGAATAAAATTTGTTAGCGATTAAAATATGTAATCAAAGTTCAAACAAATGTTTATGCAACAAATATTGCATAAAGATTATAGGTAATATAATATATTAACTTACTTTTTGAACAAAATAATTTAAACATAATCTCCTGATACCCAAGACTATAATTATAATAAAACCAGCTGAAGGCAAATATAACACTCGTTCTGCAATGACAAATCCAACTGTAAACATTAAATTTGAAGCAGGCAGAAACGATAAAAGACCTAATAGAAATCCCATTTGTAATTGTCTGAAAAATATTATGATTATAAATATTAATTAACAGATATACAAATTTAAGAAAAAAAAACTTACTTTTTATCATAATTTTTTGAAAACAGGATTTTATAAAATATTAATACAAGAATTGTCCAAAATCCAAAAACAATGAATAATCTTGGATCTTTAGGAAATGTATTCAAATGTATCAGAGGGATACAGCCCATTGACCAATCAAAACATAGCCAAACAGGACATATCATTATCCAAATATTAATGAAATAGATGTAACTGTAATTTACAAACTGAAAAATTGTTAAATAGGTATAAATTGATAAACTATAGTAAACAAAAGAAAAAATTATAAATTTGTATACTCTTTCAAAAGGTGTTGTTAAAAATGATGCAGGATTATCAATTTGTTGAAAAATAGGAGGTGATCCCATAATAGTCCATCTGCCATAAAGAATAATACAAAATCCGGCAGTCAATATAAATAGCCTTTCTAATGATTCTTTTTTAAGCAATCGAATTATTTTTGAGGTTTTAATATTTTTCATAATACTTTGAAACGTGATTTTGTTGATCACAATAACTTCAAACACACCACAGAACGTCTATAATTAGGTATATTAATAATCTGCATGTTTTATTTTTTTATTGAACTAAACATAATCTAATAATAAAAAAGTTATACCATAATCATTAGTCCTTGTTCTTTGCATAGCATAGCCATAGCACTTAATATACAACAAAATACTGTAGCTATTATGTTGGTTAATGTATTTATTTGTTTAGCTTTTGCAGTTCTATGATAAATAATGAAGACAAAAAGAGACAAACATGCACTAAGTAGATCAGCACGTCCAACTATACCAGACACCTGAAAATAAATAAATCAGTACATATGTAACTTAATTTATTATTATACTTTTAATTTACAACTATAGAAGTATAGAACGTACCACTTCTACATGAACAGGATGCACCGCAAACATCAGAGCTGCTAAAAATGAAGTCTTGGGAGAATCTCCATTAAATAACAAATTATAGACATGTAACAGTTGACAAGAAACAATTGCATGTAAAACTATATTGGTAAAATGTAATGACTTTGGACATAAATGTCCATTATTTAACCAAACATTAAACCTAAAAACAATGAAATCGTAAATTATTTAATTAATAATAATTCAATAATCAAACTATTTAAATAGAAAATATAATATGTGTTAAGTTCTCTTGTAGATACCTAAAGGACAGTATTGTAAGAGGTCTGTATGATTTATGACTAGCCTGGTTCGTTAGTCTCGTACCCCAAAAATCGTGGCTAAAAATCTTAACCACTGGTGTTTCTAGGTTTACGTCATGATTATTTACAACTGCCTCAGAATCATCAAACACAAAAGCACCATAATATGAGTTACCATAGCATAATATAGACACAAATGCTACTATTAAAACATATAACCAGACTGGAAACTCTGTAAATCATACATTGATAATGATTAAATTAATTAAATTTAAATAAATATTAAAATTTAACCGTCTTACTTGGAAATGGTAATTTTGAATCCCAGGAGACAACTGCTAATTGCTTAGACTTCATAGTTAATTCTATAGTAATATTTCAAATGTTAACTGCTGCTCAGCCCAGTATTCTCAAGGTGCATATTAATAAAATTATATTTCCGTGGCATAAGCAATATTTGAAACATACTAAACGTTTCAAAATAATTGTAATTAAAACTATCAAATAAATTTAAGCACATAAGTGGTTGAATAGTAAAGTGACTTACGAATAAAATAGAAATAGAAGAGCAAGAATCATGCATACTTCTCCATTCACCCTTAACTTGATGCTACCGGAAAGTTATGCTTCCTGATCAGTGCCATAGCATTATAGATTTTAGCTGCTCTATCGCGACTGCAGAAGTGCTATCCACCAAACCGGTAAATTGCGATGACAGATAAATATTTATGTTATTCATTTGGTTAATAGTAAAGTGTTCAGTGTTGTAATATGTAATTTAAGTAGAAGTGTAGCCGTGTAGAAACTAGAAACATCCTAGTAAGTACCTAGTAAGACACTAAGACCACTCACCAATGACCGTAATTGAAAATATATTGAAATTGAATATTATAAAACTCTTTATCAACAAAATGATAAATGATAATATGTTATCGCTGAATTTTTTAATATAAAATATCAGACTATAATTTAGGATAATTAAGGAGCCCATAATTTTCCAGAAAATAAATGAACCAAACCACGATCTCTACATATCATCTTCATCGTGAACGACGTGAACCAACAGAAAAATAAAAAGACGGAAAATAAAATTAGAAAAAGCAAAGTTAGAGAAAACAAAATAACTGGAGATTAACGTTCCTGAATTGTTTTCATATTGAAAATAAAATGAACATTAAAATATATATATTACCTATAGAATTTTAATTCCAGAGAGTCGAAAACCTGAAACTATAATCACAGAATGTAATTACTAATTTTAGACAGTCTTACAGAAAGTGATATCGCGAGTGTAGACCATAATTTTCCAGAAAATTAAATTTTGAAATTACCTATATGGATAGGTGAAAATAAAGAAGACATAGGGGCTAAGCTAACCCCAAAAAAATTAATTTCCTTACTTTTGTATTTTGTTTTAAGCACAATCAATAATATTATAATTTATAGTAGACCTTCGTCGCGTCAGATGCATACTAGTTGCCTCCCAAAATATACGAATTTCCTCCCATCCTTATCGTAAATAAAAAGGGTAGGTTATAATTATATTCGAGTTGCCTCCCAAGAAGTTTCACACTACCTAGTTGCCTCTCGTATAGAATTACAGTGGCGTAATTTGGTCAAGTTTGTGGGGAGGATTGAAACATTAACCTCCAACACTCGGGGGCACCACCCACCAAAAAAAAAAAATTAGTTTATATTATAAAAACCCCTCAGTCCAACCATTGTAATCTGTAATATTTTTAAAATGTAAGTAGGGTACATCGGTACATGTATAAATATATTAATGAAAACAGTGGCGTCCGCAGGATTTTTCAATGGGGGGGGCTTGAAAATTAGTTACAAATTTATTTTTATTTTGTCCAGTCTAAAAATTTTAGACGTTTATTTGAGGAATTTTAAAATGTTTGTAACTTTTCAACTTTTCTGGTAGAAAAAATGCTCTTATCATAAGCTTCGATGCCCAGTGTATGTTTTTGGAAGCAAATTGGATCTAGTTGGTATTTTTAGGAGGTCGAAATTGAATCTGCTCAGTGGTTTTAAAAGTACCTAATTGGAGAAAAAAAAATGAAAACTTATTTAAATTGTTTGGTAACAATAGCTTGGTTACAGTGACATATTTATGGGGGGGATATGAGGGATAGACCCCCTCCCTTACCCATGTTTTTCCATGTATAAAGTACAAACTGCTGCAGTACTGTTGTTATTTATAATTTTGTTATCCTGTGGGCATGTGAGTGACATTACACAACATTTATTATTATTATATACCTTACATGGAGTAGGTAACTAACAAAAAGTTGCAATAGCACAAAACAAATTTTGATATCCCCCTCCTAAAGAAAATCCTATATACGCCCCTGTTTGGTTATATAGTCCTCACTTGGATTGTATTTGACTAATTAAATTTTTTTTTATAAATGTCAATAAAAAATTATTTATCCGGTCGAAAAGCTTAAAAATGTAATACGCAAGTTTTTTTTACATATGCATTTAAAGTTCAAAACAATTTAACCACAGTTAATTTGTAGTTCAAAACATATAAAATATAAAATATGTATAGCTAAGGCTAGACAATTTAATACAAGGTCTTTTATACAAGTAGTTCATTCTTTTACCAAAAAATTACAGATAATTTATGAAAATTGGTATGCAAATACAATGTTTTTTCAAAAATGAATTCATTCTGGTAAGACATATATGAAAGTTACGTCTTGCTTACTATAGTTGACAGTTTAAACTTGATTCATATTTTTTTTAAAAATTAATAATAATACGGGCAATGGGGGTGGGCTTTAGTCCGTTAGCCCCCCCCCCCCCTGCGGACGCCACTGTGCCAAAATATATATTTATTATTTACGTATGACAATTGTCATAGGTGATTTTAGTAAGTAGGGGGTCACCTTTGTCATTCTATAGTTATTTTATGGAAATTTGTTCAATAGACTTAGGTAAAATTTTGAACTTCGGCGCCACTGGATGAAAATAAGTAATTATATGCTATTTAATAAAGATTTAAATATAGGTACCTACTTTTTAGAGTAGATTCGTGAAATAATCTGCGTTGACGTAAAATACTCATAATTGCAATCTTCAAAAAGTTATAACCTGGGAGTTAAGTCCAACCAACAAATTCTGATTGAAAATTCTGGAAATTCTACGAAAAATTAATGCACTACTATTCAGCGAAAACGCTCAACTCGAAGATCTTTATCGAGACCTGATAATACTAAGTTGTTTCAAATATACCCCAATAACTTCGGTTCTTCACAGAAGAAAAACTCGAAATGCATATGATTGATTATTCATTTTAATATTAAATCAAATTTAAAAAATACATTAAGTTGTTCAGAAAATTCACTAAATTTTTTTTATGAAGTTTTTAAGTAATTAATTATTATAAGTTATTTAATTTGTAAATTCATCTGGAGTGGTCCAGATGACCAGATGTAAGGGTAAGCGAATCGCTGCCGTTAAGCTGATAAGAACAAAGATTTAATATAGAATGTTTATGGTGACTTACAGACATTGGGACTGGGGAGGATATACAAAAAGAGGGGATACATAATGTTGGAACATTTTACGTGCAAGATACAAATATGAAATAGATCATAGATCAACAAAATATGCAAATACTGAATAGTGAAAATTACGGAGACAGTTGAGAGAGCGTCCGCTGCATGGCGAAGGCTCATCAGTGCCTCGCTCTCACTCCACTGATGTGCTCAGTGTAGATGTCCCTGGACTCCAGAGTAGCCAATCACCTCACTGATGCACAGCTTCCGTGGGAGTTTGACGTAGGACCTGCTGCACAGCTGCCTCGGCAGCAATATTATATTTACATTAATACATTATATTTACATTAATAGGTACATTATAATTTATATTTACATTTAGATTATATTTATATATAATATAAACGCAGAGGCGTTCTGAGGGGTGTCCACTGTCCAGCCCTGTAGGAAATCACGGACTCACGGTCACCTGCCCAAATAGAGTTGGACTGAAGGGGGTTAGCCCCTCCCACAAAAAAAATATTATAAATTATTATAAGGTATAAATAGCATGTGCAATTTAATTTAATTACATAAAATAGGTACTATGGTCTATGATATATTTCCATGTACCTACCTATAGTACCTATAACTATATTTTGTTCTATAATTTATTCATTGTTACAAGCTATTTATGAGTTTTTATATCTCTATCATTTGCAGAAAGTTGTTGCATTGTATGCTTATAAAATTACTTATTCTAACTAAAAAAAAAAAATATCGTTTAATTATTTTCCATAAATTTATATCAAAATATTGGGCCATACCATGGTTCAATAACTAAATTTATTTCATCATGGGCTATACAAGCACTCAAGAGTTATAATTATCGATAATCGGAATAAATCCGCAAAGCAAGATATTACCTATACTTAATTATTGCAGGTACATCATAAAATATTCATAACTCGCTTTAAAATTAAAATATAATAAAAAGCCTACAATATTGCCTATAGATAATCTTGTCTTTAAATTTTAAAAGAGGTCAATTCACTCTAATTTTTAAAGGTAATTTATTCAGTGCTATATTTATTATTTATGCAAAGACGAATGGAACATTTGCACTGGGCATCTGGGCCCACTCAAAAGAGGGACCCACCGACTTCAGACATTCAGTCCATTCAGAGTTCAAACTGGATTTTATTTGGATATTTTGGTGGGTTATAAACATAAACTTACAAAGTATAATAAGTTTTCCCTGAAAATGACGGCCTTAATCAACTTTGTCGACAACAAAATCTAATTACCGTTATTATATCTTAAATCGTAATAATATTATTATTTTCGTCTTTTGTAATATTACTATAGGTACTACCGTTATTGTCTTGCACTCTTGCGTAGTTAGGTGATATCCCATATACGCGTCAGTCGTATTTATTGTATCTATTTGTCATTTGTTTATCATTTTTAATAATTTAAAATGTCAAAATATACTTAAGTGGTTCAATGAAGAGAAAATTAAAGGATATATTTTTAAAGGAGATAAACGAGATGAAGAAACAAAAAATCTACACGGTAGTAAAGATAAATGTACGTTTAGAACAATAGAGCTAGTTAAATAGTTTATCTATACTAGCGAACAATCGAAATGTTTGTGAAAGATGATTAGCTGAAATCAAATTTGACTTAAAACATTAAACTTAAAACTTAAAAGCATTTGGTTTGATACATAAGTGTATTAAATAATTAATTTGTATATGTAAATGAATAAATATTAAACATTAGTGAGACGAATTATTGAAAGTGTAAAGTGTTTTTGTATATTAAACAATCAAATTCCCCATAATCAGGCGCTGAATGGCAATGAATTAGAGAGCCTATATCACCTATATACCTGAATCGGCTGAATCTAATATAGTAGAGCCTAAAATCAATAATCGTGGCCAGGGACGATCTCAAAAAAAATCATGGGGGGTGTAATCTTCAAAATTGCCGACTAGAATTTGAAATTCAAAATTGTTGTTAATTATTAAGTTATTTTTAGTTACATGCTATACATTTATAATTTCTGTATTACCTTATGTTTCAATTTTTAGTTTAAATTAAATTTGAAGTTGAAACTTAGAAATACCTAACTTATTATTTTTAATTTATATCAGAATGAAATAGCGTCAACAAACATATGAAATAGGTAATAATTATAATTCATGACTTATTATTATTGTTGGCAAATCATTATCTACATTATAAGAATCGCCTCTTCAATCATACCCTATATAAATGTAAAATAATCTCAATTATTGTATTTGCATTAAATTTAGGTAGGTATAACTAATAATTTACCAGTGTTCGGAAAGTTCACTAAAAAAATGAACTCGTTCACGCTCACGTTCAGTCCTTAAAAAAGGAACTTGTTCACGTTCACGTTTTTCAAACGTATTAAATTTGAATTCAATGATATAATATCATTGTATAAGAAAAACGATTGTGAGCGGTGACGGTATGTCAGTCTATGTATAAGACGTCATATTATATACATATCTATGGTATTAAACAAATAATTGACCTATAATAAATTCCAAATTAATCATATCACAATATCCATTAGATACTTATAACGCGTTATACATCAACAAAAACCGTGATACTGTCATAGATATATAATAGTACACTTTAGAAGTTTCAAGTACCCACGAATAATATTATTCAATCACAACAAAATAACTAAAATCGTAATTCTTGGTTTAAATATGAAATTTTGTCTAAATTTGAAATTAAAATGTCTGTAAAAAATAAGTGTGTTTATATATTTTTTAGATTTTTTGGTTACAGTATGAATTATTTAAGAGAATCTTTGTTTTAAATTTTCAACTCTTAGTTATAAAAACTGAACATTTTATAATTTTTTAATTCCAACGATTGATAATTTTTGAGCTTTTGATAAATTTTGTCAAAATTCCAACTTTAAATGCTTATAAAAAAAAATCGTGCCTATGTATTTTTAATATTTTTCAACTGATATTGTAACAATATATCAGGAGCCTTGTATTAAATTTTTACACTTTTTGGCCCAACAGATAAAACTTTATTGATATTTATAGAAAAAAAAACTAAAAAAAATTGAAAGCTGTAAATGTCCATAAACAGCTCAAAAAGAGTCAAAATATTTTCAAAATTCTATGGTGTATAGGAAATGCTAATATAAACATTCAGTGAAATTTTCATGTATCTACAGTTATTCGTTTTTGAATTACAACAAAATAAGGAAATCGCTACATGAGAAATCGAGTGAAAATCCAATGTTGTAAAAATTTGAATTTCAAACGCTCATAAAAATTTAATTTGACTGTCCGGTAGAGATTTTTTTATTGATAAAGGTAGATAATCTTATAAGGAATCTTGTGTTTCATTTTCAAATCTTAGATTTAAAAAGAAAAATTTTTACGAATTCTTAACTCAAAATAATTTGCTAATTTTCTTGATTTTTCCATATTTTGTCAATTTTTGAACTTTAAATACTTATAAAAAAAAAACTGTGACTAAGGATTTTTAATATTTTTCATCTGCCTTTGAAACAATATATTAGGAGCCTTCTATTAAATTTTCAAGCTTTTGCAACCAACAAATAAAATTTTATTGATATTTTTAGAAAAAAAACTAAAAAAAAATGGAAAATGAAAATGTCCCTAAACAGTTCAATATAATCAAAATATTTTGAAAATGTTATCGTGTATAGAAAATGCAAATATTAACATCCAGTGAAAATTTCATGTATATACGTTCATTTGTTTTAGAGTTACACCAATAACCAAAATCGATTTTTTGGAAAACCAATTTTGCGTAAAAATTCCCGTTTTTCCTTAATTTTTATGTTATTTTTCCCGGCGCTTGTGAAAACTACTGGGAAATGTTTACTTTTGACCCCCCAAAGTACCAACTAGATTCACTTTCCTATCAGAAAAGGTACTATTGAAGAAAATCGAAGCACTTTTACTGTCCTAAAACGTGATGACAGACACAAAAAAAAATATAAAAATATAAAAACACACATCATTGTAAAACCAATACATTCATCGCTCCGCTCAGAATCTAAAATAAAAATAAAATGTCGACTTTAGAGCATATACAATTTATAAAGTAACTAAATTAATTTTTATATCTGACACGTTATTTGAGTTACATTTTGATAAGGATTTCCTAGTGATAAAATTAAGCGAATACTAGGGTACTTATTATTACAAACTCGTGGAAATCATAATATTATTGTTGTTGTATGTCTAGCCGAGGACACTGAAATTTCATATATTTAATTTATATATTTTGCATTTAACAAGTTGGCTGCCATGAGACCCGATTTGGGGTCTCACAAACTTTTACGTGGCTGCCACAAGTTTTTACAGCAAACTTTTCAAAAATGACATGGTACTTTACTTTATTATTTGATATTGAAATTTTACAGTTATTTTAGTGACATAAAATACAAGAGTTTAGACAGGGTTTTGGATTTTTAGGACGTGAGATCTCATATTGTGTCTCATGGCACTGGGGATTCATTTTTTGATCGTTATGAAAATAACCATCTCACTGAGATTCAATATGAGATCTCAAAAACTTTTTTTTATTTTAACTGAGATTCCATTACAGATCTCAAAAATATTATTTTTATATAGAACCATTTGCTATCATAAATGTAAATAAATATAGTTGTATAAAATTTGAATTTTCTGTATATACTATATATAGTATTATTAATAATTATAATTAAGAATTAATCTGATTAGGTATTCATCTAAAAAGATAATTTTCAATGCAGTCTTTATATTTGTAATTATCACATTAGTAAACTTACACATATAACTTATAAATAATAATATAATGAATCATAACAGTTAATTGAATTATTATTTTTACATAGAGCATAAGAAACAATATAAAAAAAAAATATCAACTTTTTCATAATAAAATATTTTACAATAAAAGAAAATAATATAAAATAAAATTTTAACCTGACTAGGTATTCATCTGAAGAGACTATTTTCGATTAAAATATTATTAATTAATTCGTCGTTTAGATTCATTATAAAAATTTCAAACATAAACTCATGAACTTATAGTAAAGAATAACTTAAACACTTTTAGTGATATCAAATATCAACCATCAATCATTATTATGGTTTAAACTTTAAAATCCCTATAGATATATTATATACACAACTTGTTGTTTATATATGTCATGAACATTAGAGGAAGGACGCCGAACTGTGTATATAAAAGTGGTCCGGAATTATCGCATTCCGCCAGAATGCGCGTCGGACCGTAATGATGTCGTTTTTACATGTACAGCATAGGGAATTTATTGGTTTTTTAATATTATATTCTAAATGGTTTCCCTTATGAATAATTACTATAGAACATTTTTTTAAAACCAAATTGCCCTCGATCGAATATATGTGTTTCCAATAATATACGACTTTTATAAAAAAAGATATAGTTGTTATCTCTTTTTATAAAAGTCGTATATTATTGGAAACACTTATATTCGATCGAGGGCAATTTGGTTTTAAAAAAATGTTCTATAGTAATTATTCATAAATTTCACCATTTAGATTATAATAATAAAAAACCATTAAATGTCCTGTGCTATACAATATGTAAAAACGACATCATTACGGTCCGACGCGCATTCTGGCGGAATGCGATAATTCCGGACCATGTTTTTACGCTTCGTTCTGCTGTGTTCGGCGTCCTTCCTCTAATGTTCATGATATATGTCTATGAAAATCACAGAATATGTTAACGTTTATCAACCTTATCAAAATAATAATAATATATAAATTCATCGAGGTATAATACCTCGATGAAATAGTATAACATATGATATTTGCGTAGTAAAAGTATATAGATTAAAAACAACATAACTCCTTCAAAAAAATTATTTTTCATGTGCTAATGATACCGGCGTGTGTTGGTCACACTGTAGAATGTAAATGCACTAGAATAAACCCGATAAATGAGATTCCTAAAGAGATATCAATTTTCTAAAAACATATTACCTGAGATCCCTAATAGAATCTCGTGGCAGGGAATTGAAGTTTTGGTGAGACCCCATATAGGATCTCGTGGCAGGCAATTGAAGTTTTCAAAAAAATACGTGGCAGTTAAGTTGTTAAACACATATTATAGGAATTATAATGGGAAAAATAAAAATATTATTATTATAATATAATTAATTAATATATTTTATACAATTATACATATAATATTTATTAAATGGTAAATAAATTGAACGTCTTAAAAATCGATCAAATTCATTAAAAATATAAACGTCGTTCACGTTCACGTTCTATTTGCAAAAAACTAGTGACGTTCACGTATCGTTCACTATATTGTCTATATATGAACTTGAACGCGTGAATGTACTTTCATGAACGACGTTCTTTCCAAACACTGTTATTTACCAATGGTTTTAATCTAATTATTAAAAATTGTCATTCAATTTAATAAAAAATATAAGATTCTGAGTGAAACGAGATAAGTATAATATTTTTAAAATCTATATTAATTATTCTGTATAAATATAATCTATATTTCGTATATTATAAGAGTGATGAATCATATTTAGATTTTAGACATAAGATATTTTGAGCCTTGAAGTAAACAGGGTAGGTTTTAAATGAAAAATTACAATTTACAACTCGTGGTACTTTCTAAGCCTTGTACCGGAAAATAACTTGCGAAGTAAGTACAATTATTAAAATACCGAATAAAGTGTAGTAGTGTACAACAGACTGTTGTCAAGTACAGTTGTACATTAGGTACGTCAAACACACACATTGACATTATACAATGTGTCCTGGGGTGAAGTGACCGGCTGACGTCATATGAAAGTATACCCAAAATGATGAAGAAATACCCTTTAAAGAGTGGGTCTAACTTTTTTATTTTTTAATTATGGGCAGTTAACTTTTTTTTTATCAAAACCAAACCTATCACACATATTTTTATGTTTCTTCAAAACTAATCAACATTTTGACTTAATTTTTTTTTATCTTATAGATAGCTATTTAGGTAAGTGTTCTATCAACCAATGTACGAAATTAAACCAGAAATTTACAAATTATTTAATTATTTTTATTAATTTGAAAAAGTAATTATTTTTATCAAAAATTAATATTTTTAAAAGTAAATTGCATATAACTCCAAAAAATGTAGTATTTACTATGGGTATTTTGCTTATTGTATTATTGAATAATATCTAGAATAAATTAAAAGTTTGGTTTTAGTATCTTCCATGATTGCAGAATTATACGCTGTCGTTACAATATTGATTTTCATAGAATCGAGTATCGGTCGTTAATTGGTCGTTAATCGTTTAATTTTATTTTCTTCGGCACATTTTTGTTGTATTTTTACAGAATAATACAATAAGGAAAAAACATATTGTAAATACTACATTTTTTTGGAGTTATATGCAATTTACTTTTAAAAATATTAATTATTGATAAAAATAATTACTTTTTAAAATTAATAAAAATAATTTGTACATTTCTGGTTTAATTGAGTACATTAGTTGATAGAACACTTACATTGCTTTA
Organism: Macrosiphum euphorbiae; assembly: GCA_949089665.1. Taxonomy (NCBI): domain Eukaryota; kingdom Metazoa; phylum Arthropoda; class Insecta; order Hemiptera; family Aphididae; genus Macrosiphum; species Macrosiphum euphorbiae. The sequence goes on along the minus strand of CARXXK010000001.1, from coordinate 54,374,342 downwards.
AGATAAAAAAAATTACTTCAAAATGTTGATTATGTTACTAATAGGTTTTAAACGAAGACAAACGAATTGTACTTACTAAAGCAGTTTTATTAAAATGCATAAACAAATAACAACAAACATACGAACATTACGAACAGAGCCCACAACCGGTACTCTGCGACTGACTATAACCATGACTGAATGGTCAAGCCCTTTTCAAAAAACAGGGTAGCCAACACTCGGCCATCCACCCTTACTTATCGACCTCGATAAGTCATTATATAAAACAAACTCAATTAAATTAATATTTTAAACAAATCTAAACAAATCAGTTCTTTAGATGGACTTAACTAAATTAATATTCTAAACAAAATTAAACAAATCAGTTCTTTAGATGGATTTAACTAAATTAATATTTTAAACAAAATTAAACAAATCAGTTCTTTAGATGGATTTAACTAAATTAATATTCTAAACAAAATTAAACAAATCAGTTCTTTAGATGGACTTAATTAAACATAATCTTCTAAATACTTTGGTGGTTTTCTTTGACGTTTAAGCTTAACAGTTTCTTCCACCCTTGGTAGATCAGCATTTGATTTGTTAGTCTCTTCATCTTCATCTGCTGATGACCCACTTCCTTTTTCCTCAAGCTGCTCCTCTTGCATTATTGAAACTGCCTTCAACTGAGACACATGAGCCGTTGTAGCATAAATGTGTTTACCATCCCTTGCCATCTCAGCGACTCGATATGTGTTTCCAGGTAGTTTCCCTATAACTTGCAATGGGCCCCGATACTTGGTCTGAAGCTTGGTAGATTGACCTGGGGTAGGTGCACGCAGCATTGCCACCATTTCTCCAACTTCATAGCTTATCGATTTGTTCCTTTTCTGATCATATCTTTCTTTCATTGATACCTGAGTTTTCAAAATGTTATCTCTTGCCTTGGCCTGTAACTCTACTGAATTCAAAGGCTGATGTGTACCAACACCATCTAGTAATCTCAGCACGCTTGAATGAAACTGAGGCCGGTATCCGTGGATTAACTCAAATGGTGTGTATCTGGTAGTCTTACTTTCCGTGTTGTTTATGTCACGTTCAACTTCTTTCAGCTTCTGATCCCATAATTTTTGATCTTGTGCTTGAATTGCAAGCATTGGCAATAAGGTTCTATTGGTCCTCTCCACTTGTCCATTTGCTTGCGGATGTCGAGACGAGTTGAGAGTGTGCCTGATCCCATTATGTTGACAGTAATCCTGGAACGCCTTGGAAGTAAAGCATGTCCCTCTATCTGTTATCAAACGATCCGGCAATCCCCATTGATCAACAAACTTCTGTAAACTTCTAATAGCTGATTGAGTGTGAGTGGATTTTGCTGGAAACAACAATACATATTTGGTAAGGTTATCTATTAACACTAATAAAAATCTATTGCCCTTCAAACTGGTTTCAAAAGGTCCCAAATGATCCAAGTGAACAACTGCAAATGGTCTTTTTCCAGGGGGAATAGGGTGTAACTCTCCTGGTTGTTTTCCTCCAGGCTTCTTGTTGACCAGACAATCCAAACATCCACCGATATGCATCTGTACATACCTACGCATTTTTGAAAACCAATAGTGTTCCTGAATTTTCTTTAGTGTCTGATCCAATGCCCTATGACCTGCCATATCATGGGCCATTATCACTATCCCCTTTCTCAGAGGCTTAGGTACCACAAAACGACTTATCCCCTCTAAATCTCGATACAATACACCATCCAACAACTTGAATTTATTTACAGCGTTCCTCTCATATGGAGTTCGGTCACCTTCACCCCTCTCCAATATGTTGATTAATCGACATGTATCAGGATCAGCTTGTTGCATGTATCGTACACGTTCTTCCAAAGTCATTAATGTCATGACCAAGGATCGATTATCCAATGCCTCTTCTACTGCTTGTACACTGTCCGTAGTACCTTCCAAACGACTCAATGCATCAACGTGAGCCATCCGCTCGCCTGATCGGTACTTGATATTCATTTCAAATTCTTGTAGTAGATCGAACCAACGAGCCACCTGTGGCTTTGCTGACTTGTTGGTGTTCAAATATACCAAAGCCTGACAATCAGTCACCACTGTGAATCTGATTCCAAGCAGATATGGCCTCAATCGAATTAACGTCCATACAATCGCGTATAATTCAAGTCTACTGGAGTGGTAATGTGATTCCGCTTCGGTTGTTCTTTTGCTCACCGCATACACTAAGTGTAGTGATTTCTCAGTGTCACCCTGCATTAACATGCCCGATAGACCTTTTGCGCTAGCATCTGTGTGTACTTCAGTCACCGGTGATTCGTGATTGTATAATTTCAACACTGGAGCAGATGTCAGTATACGCCTCAATTGTTCAAATGCTCCTTGTTGTGCATCCGTCCATTTCCATGGTAGATCCTTCTTCGTCAAAGCCGTCAGTGGTGCAGAAATGTCCGCATAATGTGTTATGAAACGACGGAAGTATCCTGTCAATCCGAGGAATCTTCTTAGTTCATGGACATTTTTTGGTCTTGGGTAATTCTCAATTACAGCTATTTTCCGACCTGGACGCAGCTGACCTTCCTTAATATTAAAACCTAAGTAATCCAATTCAGTGACTCCAAAAGCACACTTGGTTGGGTTCAAGGTTAACTTAGCACGTTCAAGAGCTTGAAATACTCTTTCCACTTTCCTACACATGTCTCCCCAATCTGTTGCTGGAATAATGACATCGTCGATGTAACAACGAACAACACCTTCCCTCTTGAGAGTTCCCAACACCTGGTCCATCAATCGGCAAAACTCAGCTGGAGCATTTCTCAAACCAAAAGGCATACGTTCGAACTTGTATACTGCATCAGGAGTGATAAATGAAGTCTTGTCTTTCGCTCCCTCAGCCAAAGGTATCTGTAAATAACCATTCGATAAATCTAAAGTGCAGAACATCTTACCAGCAGACAATGAACTCAATTGTGAATCTACATCCGGCATTGGATATGACTGTGATATTGTCTGACTATTCAATCTCCTGAAGTCAACACACAACCTCTTCTTTCCATTTGCTTTATTGACCAATATGACTGGTGACGCATAAGGAGACCTGGTCTTACTAATTATACCACTCCTGACCCATTCGTCAGTAATTTCCGCTATCTGTCTTCGCTCTTGTTCGGATGTGCGATACGGCTTCATCGATACAGGCTTACTGTTTTGTTCTTCCATTATCTCCATTGTCACCAAATCCGTGCAACCCAATTCTTGTAAATTTAATGCAAACACTGCACGATACTTATTCAGTAACACTGTTAGTTCTTCTTTTTGCGTGGAGTCAACCTGACTGCCTATTATCACATCATCTGTTGACAGTGACACTTTTGATGTTGACTGTTCTTGCACCAAGCATACTTGAACTCCATGTTCATGCTTATTAATATTGGCACATATTGATTCCACGTCCATATCTGCGTACTCAACGACAAACGTGTCATCTTGTTTGTGGTAAGTAATCTGAGGCAAATTGAGCCAAGACTGTCCAATCAATACTTCTACTGGAATTGCTTTGTCTTCAACTACTAAGAATTGCACCTTGTCCGTCTTAACCCCATCGATAACCAGCTCTCCCATTACTTCTGCTAATGAAGTGATTCTAGGTGTCTTCATATCACCCACAGCATACAATGGTTTGATTGATGACACTATTGGTAATTTGGTCCGTACAGCTGCAGACGATCGGATTAAACATACTGTACTACCTGAATCAATGAGTCCATTGAATTCAACTTGGTTAATTTTCACTTGTTTCCCAAACGGATTCTTCCCTGCACACCCCGCCACCACAACCTGGCACGTTCTGGCAGGATGTTCTTGCTTAACAGAAGGACATTTGCCCCGAGTATGTCCTTCGGCGCTACACAATGAACATTTCATTGGTCGTTTTGGTCTTGGACAATCGCGCGCTATGTGTCCAAAACCAGAACAATTGTAACACTTAATTGTACTGTGTCGTGAGTCAGATGTCGGTGATTCTGTTTTCGTAGTGGTTCGTGTCGTCGATGTGAACTTACTTGGTTCTGCCTGGTTACTTGTTGTTTCTTTTTTTGACCACATCTTACTATGATCGACTTTAGTAATTACGGAAGTGTTTGGCTGATCTCCACGACGATCAGACTGACGTTGCCACTCCAATATATCTATGAGTAATTGGTCTTCGTCATAGTGCTTCCTTCCAAATGCATACATCGCGAGTTCCCGAGATAAAATGCCCTGTAGAACATAATCGCGAAGTTCTTCGAACTGTAATCTGACACCTTTGCACAACCGCACCTTATCTTGAAAATATGACATCAGTGATTCATCCTTGTGTTGTACACGACTGCGCATAGCGTCCCACTTGTCGGCCATGCGTAATTCACGTACGAACACTAGTTTAAACTTCTCACGAAACGTGGACCAACTCACAAAATTTTTCGATAAAAACCAATTACGTGCCGCATCAGACATATTCGAACGTACAAAATGTAGACAAAATTTGGATGGCCACCGATTCAAATCAGCTAAACCCTCTATCGTTTCCAACCAATCTTCGGCTACGTGAGAAGGTTCCAATCCAGTAAAACATTTCACTGACTTATTGACGTCTGGGATGACACGAAACTCTATCGATTCATCATTTGTCTTAGTGTTCAATGGTGTCTCGTCATTTTTCACATTTACCAGTGCTAATTCATCTTCTAGCTGTTTGAGTTTAGCTCGTTGCTCGTTCACTAATTGGTACAATTCATTATACTTAGGTGCTGTAATTTCATCAACGTGATCACTCGACATCGTCACAACAAACGATTCGCTCAAGACTGACAAGAAAATCTTTGTGATAACAACGGCTTATCACATGTAAACATAACCAGCTTATCAGCTCTACTAGCGATGCAGTCATCGATTGACACACCGTAACGTCAACTTATGCGCCACCGTTACTTCCTCCGCACACTATTACCACTAAACCTCGTGGTTTCGCAACACCAGTAGCGACTAATGAATGTAATAAGCACCAACCGTCTTCTGTGTTAAAACAAAATCAAAACGGCAACTACACTCGCGAACTATGGATTTATGATCCCACTTCTGAAAATGTTACTAATAGGTTTTAAACGAAGACAAACGAATTGTACTTACTAAAGCAGTTTTATTAAAATGCATAAACAAATAACAACAAACATACGAACATTACGAACAGAGCCCACAACCGGTACTCTGCGACTGACTATAACCATGACTGAATGGTCAAGCCCTTTTCAAAAAACAGGGTAGCCAACAATTAGTTTTGAAGAGACATAAAAAAATGTGTGATAGGTTTGGTTTTGATAAAAAAAGTTAACTGCCCATAACTTAAAAAATAAAAAAGTTAGACCCACTCTTTAAAGTGTATTTCTTCATCATTTTGGGTATACTTTCATATAACGTCAGCCGGTCACTTCACCCCGGGACACATTGTATATTTGTTTAAGATTCAAGATAATCGGTAATCTTCGTCTGTAGAGTATTTCTTTGAAACGCGATTATCTCGTATTTTGGATACTTCAAAAAAAATGTAGGTACAGTTACCCTCACTTGATTACGTATCATAAATCATAATATAATATTATAATCGCCCGCGGCCCGCCTCAACCATCTCCGCATGCTACCTATTAGATCATATTTTACTAGTATATGAAAGAAATAGACGGCTTATCGATTTTCTACTGTATATTATATGCATCATGCATGATAAATAATATAATATTATTAGGTATATATCGTTATAACTCATAAGTATGCGTGTTATGTTATGAGTTATGACTTTATGAGTCGTTCATAAGGTTTTTATCTTGCGCCGACTGCCGATTTTCGCACTTCGCAGTCTTGCTAGTTGCTATACTTTTGCGAATCCGTTCCATAACCCATTCAAAAATTCAAAATATTGAGTTTAAACAATATTAACATTTAAACAATTTATTTAATTTTCCTTTCCCTTTCTTAAAAAAATTGGTTTAATTTAGGTGAAAATAAATTCCATTTTCCCGACTGAAAATCAAAATCAAATATTGCCGAGTGGGGGGGTGTAACTCCCCATGACCCACAATAGGTTCGTCCCTGATCGTGGCTCTATCTGGTCCGTGGATGAAATCATGGTTGAAATCGTGGATTTTTAATTGTTATCTATTTTAGTATTATCATAGAATATTGTTCTATGGTATTATCTTAAACCGTTGTACCAGGAGTGGTAGCTGTGGTACCTCAGTTGTGGGGTTTTAAATAAATGCATAGAATAAATGTGGATACAGTATACACAGGTTATAAAGTTTCCCGCCAATTTATGGTAGACAACAACAATCATTAACAATAACTTACAGGGCAACATAAGTGCAGACTGCAGACTGTGAGACACTGATGGAAAATGGAAATAGTCAATAAACTAAACACAAGTGAATAGTCCGTTGTCTCTTAAACCTTGTGCAGTTGTGCTGTGTAGTGTATATCACAGTTTTTCTTGTAAGCACTTCGTCAATTTCACAACCGATATTCGATTTTTCTCTCATCGTAGTTCATGTTTCATTAATTAGCACAGACATTATCGTGTACTAAGCATTAATCATTTCTTGTTAAAATAAGTCATATCGTCGGTGTCATTTATTCACTATGGATGTCGCAGAAAATCAAATAGGTGTCAATAGGGTACGCGATCAGTTGAAAGTCAGATCTCAAAAATTATTTCAAGATTTTTTAGAGGAGTAAGTTTAAATTATATTTTAAGTTTACACCATAAGATAGTGACTTTATAATTGTTGTATACATTTTAGATTTGTCGAAGAAGGCTGTAATGAACCCAAATATTTAGAATCTGCTGTTGAGATGACAAATTCTGAACGTTTTACATTGGAGGTTAGTTTCCTTGATGTTGAAAAATTCAATCAGAATCTTGCCATCACCATTCTAGAAGAATATTACAGGTTTGACATTTGGCATATATTTTTTTAAACATTTACATAGTTTAATCAATATTTTTTATTTAGAGTTTATCCAGCTTTGTGCTTAGCTGTTGGTAATTTTGTAATCGATCGAACTGAAGCTACTGGAAACCATCTAGATTATTTTGTGAGCTTTGTAGATGTTACCACTAGGTTCAATGTAAGAGAATTAACAACTGCCAAAATTGGCGAGTTGGTACGTATTTCTGGACAAGTTATTAGAACACATCCTATTCATCCAGAACTAGTAGCTGGACATTTCACTTGTCAAGACTGTCAAACAGATGTACCCAGTGTTGAACAACAATTCAAAGTATGTCACTATAATTTTATTGAAAATAATTTAGATGTAGGTGCCTATATTGTTATAAAATAATTAATGTAAATCAATCTCAGCTCCATGAGCAACCATGGAAATTTATCATGAGATGATCAATAGAAATATTGAGTTATAATATATTAGTGCCATACAATAGACCAAGACACAAAGTACCTATATATTTTACATTGTTTTAGAAGAATCATTGCCAGTCCATATTAAGAGTACATTTATAGTATTTAATCCAAAATAAAGTATTATATTTTGTATTCGTTCAGACAATTTTGATGTATCTTTTTAATTTAAAGAATCTAATAGAAACAATATTTTTAATATCTATGTGTGTTAAGCCAGAAAAGTTAAGAGGACACTACACCAGCATACATTGTCTCTGTCAAATGTACAACATAAAATTTTTTCACAACTATACTCCCCTTGTATTTAATATTCATAGTAGAATTACAAAAATTCCACAACACAGGGAAGAACTTTACCTGTGTCATAGCGTTTTTATTATTTTGATAGCACTTAGTCTAACCAGTAAACAATAATTTTTAATTTTTAATCAAAAATAAACAAAACAAAAAACCTAATGATATTTAACTGATAACTTGAATTGTATTTTTATATTATCCAAATAATAAAAACGCTAAGACACAGATAACGTTTTTCCCTATGAGTTGTGGAATTTTGGTAATTCTACTATAAATGCAGAGAGAGTATAGTTGTCCTGGGCAAAACAGTTTTTGCTATGTTGTACATTTGTAAGATGGAGACAACATATGCGGATGTAGAGACCTCTTAAAGGTAGGAGCAAATAGTTCTCGTGTCCCCATTGTTAAAACCTATAATTATGCATACAAATTACAATTTTTATATTTTATGAGAGTTTCTCATTTCTCGAGTGTAGTATCTGGAACTAGTAAAAGGTTTTAAATTTGTTAAGACAAAAATTACTTTTACAGCTACATGATTAGTATTTTTAATGACTCATTTTTTTAGTTAATCCTTGGCAATGAAATGAATTTTTCTCTACAACAAGAGTATCGATTAATATTTCATGGTTCTTGATACTCATTATTATATTCCAAATTGATCAGCCATTTCAAATAATTGTATCTTGATGGCTTATTAAATGTCATCACAAGTGTGTTATCATATTTTGTACTATATCTTTCTGGGGACTAGGACTTATAATTCAGAGTAGATGAAATTGTTGGTCTTATTAAAAACTTGCCCACTCTTACTCGATGGTTTTATTATAATTTGTTAAGGATGACAATTATTTAACACTCTGTCTGCTTCATTATTCATTGACTGCATAACTTTCATACCTTTAATGTTCATTAAAATGTTTTTCTTCATTGTGTACTTACATTACTTTTTAATAATCCATGACTCAATTACTCTTTGATTGATATATTAATTTATTTTAATACTCATTTTTGATTCTATCAGATTCATTTATATTGTATATATTTGTTTCCTTTAGAGTTATACTAAATATACTTTTAAAATTTAAATGTTTATTTTTATTTATTATTTCAATATTTTAATAATTTAGTAAAAATCTACCAATATTTTATGTGCAAAATCAATAAAATAAACACATTTTGTATACAACGTAATTTGTATTTAAAGCCTGTTAATATTATTTTAGTATACTCAGCCAACTATATGCCGAAATCCAGTTTGTGCTAACAGAAGAAGATTTAGTTTAAATGTTAATAAATCTCGATTTGTCGATTTTCAAAAGATTAGAGTTCAAGAATGTCAATCAGAACTTCCTCGGGGCAGTATTCCACGAAGGTATACATTTTCTGCCAAAATTCTTAACATGTTGACTGCCATGTGACTACCGACAGTCATCTGTAATTCTCAAATTGTATATGTTTGTGACCGCCAGCACCCATATAGTTAATCATTATTACCCCGGCACATAGACATGACTGCCGGGACCTTAAATGACTATGGTTTTATATTATTAACTTTATTATGGCTCTACAATAATGCACAAAAAAAAAGTGATGTGGCGTAGCACGAATCATTAAAAATATTTTGATGTGATAAACATTTGTAACATTTTTTTTTTCAAATACAATAGTATATTGTACTAATTTGGAATGACACTAAAAAATATGCTTGGCAAACCGATATCAAGTAACTGCCAGCGGTCACATGGCATTCAACATGTTAAAATAAAACATTTATAGTAAAAATACCAGTTATAAATTAAAGAATAACATTGTATATTAGGCTTCTTCAATGATTATTATTGAATATCGATATTATTTTCTTTTGTACGATATTAAATCGTGATATCGAAAAAAAAATTAGATATTGATATTCCAAATTATCGGTATGTTTATGACTAGTAAACTAATTATTTTTAAATAAACAAGGCCATTACAAGTTCATTGGTGTTAAAATCAGTTGGTTTCTGGTAACCAGAACACCCCAATGGCCGGGAGCTATTAATTAAAAATTGATAATTAATTTTGAATATGATATATTTCAAATTGTAAGATATATAGTACAATATATTACGATTGTAAATTATCGATATCAAGTTTGCGATATTGTTGAAGAAGCCTATTGTTTATCTATAATTTTAGAAAATAATTAAAGTTATTAATGTAATTATTATTTTAGAAAATAAATTATTAATTTATAACCGCATATTATTTATTTATCTATCTATAGAGTATGGATAGAAAGCAAGCTATTATTATTAGAAATAACAAATTATTATTTGACTCATATTTCTATTTTTTTTGAAATAAAATAAAAACAGCCTTTTATTTATTTATGTACATCTGAAATTATTTTGTTATTTAGTCTTGAAATTATCCTGAGAAATGAAAATGTTGAAACTGTACAAGCTGGTGATAGATATGATTTTACTGGTACATTGATTGTGGTTCCTGATGTAAGTGTTATGTCCACACCTTCTGCCAGAGCTGAATCTGCTTCTGGGCAAAAACGAGGAGATGCAAATAATGAAGGTGTCAAAGGACTGAAATGTTTAGGAATCAGAGACTTGAATTACAAGTTGGCATTTTTGGCATGCAGCTTATCTGTAACAGGTTCAAGGGTAAGAAACCATAGATATAAGTACTAGTTTTTTTCTTTAATTAAAATGTTGAAAAAATATTTAAATTCATTTGTTTTGTAGTTTGGTGGAAGTGGAGAAATGCACAATGATGAATTGACTGTTGACTCAATTGAACGTATGAAGAGGCAAATGACTGGACCACAATGGGAAAAAATATATGAAATGAACCGTGACCGCAATTTATACATGAATTTAATAAATAGTCTTTTTCCTTCAATCCACGGAAATGACCAAATTAAAAAAGGTTTATGCTTATAGTTTTTACATACATAATTCTTTAATTAACATTACTTTATTTGGTTTAATTTATAGGTGTTTTATTAATGCTTTTTGGTGGAGTGCCAAAAACTACATTAGAAGGTACTACCCTTCGGGGGGATATTAATTGTTGTATAGTTGGTGATCCTAGTACTGCTAAATCTCAGTTACTGAAACAAGTGGCTGATATGTGCCCTCGTGCTGTTTATACTTCTGGGAAAGCTTCTACTGCAGCTGGTCTTACAGCTGCTGTTGTAAGGGATGAAGAATCTTTTGATTTTGTTATTGAAGCTGGAGCACTTATGTTAGCTGATAATGGTGTGTGTTGCATTGATGAATTTGATAAAATGGATATACGTGATCAAGTAGCTATTCATGAAGCTATGGAACAACAGACCATATCAATAGCAAAAGTATAGTATTTATAATCAAACAAATATAGATATTTTTGAATAAATAGATAAGTTAAGTTTTAAATTCTCTATAAATTTGACTTAGAAATAGTATATGAGATATCATCTTGTTTGTCTATCAATTGATTACCTTCTAATACATCTAATTATTAATCACTATATTATTTTTTGGTTTACATAAGCTAAAAACTGAACAATTAATATTGTTGTTATAATTACTTAAAAGTATAGGTATACACATGTATAGGAAACTTGTTTTAATTTGAACTTTTAGTTGTAACAACTTAAGGTAATGGATAAAAGTATATAGGCTGGGTGCATTGATGTGTTCAAAGACAAATATACTGAGATTCCTGTACTTTTAGAAGATGCATTAATTACTAACTTTCCTTACAGGATTTTTATGGCCAGGAATTGTGTTTATATAAATATTTGTGATACTCTGCATTTTATTAATGTGTTATTTATATAAAAATGATATTGACATGATTCTAGGCTGGTGTTAGAGCAACATTAAATGCTAGAACATCAATATTAGCAGCAGCCAATCCTATTAATGGTCGCTATGACCGAAGTAAATCTTTACAACAAAATGTATCCCTCTCAGCTCCAATCATGTCTCGTTTTGATTTATTCTATGTTCTTATAGATGAATGTAGTGAGGTAATTGAAAATAACAATTATTTTAAACATAATCAATAATTAATATTTAATTTATATTAATAACTGTAGGTTGTAGATTATGCAATAGCGAAGACAATTGTTGAAATCCACAGTAATATGGAAGATACAACTGAAACATTATATAGTCAAGAAGATATTTTAACATACATTGGTTTTGCTCGTCAATTTAAACCCCAACTCACAGTTGTAAGTAAAAGAAAATATATGTATATTTTGGGACTAAAATTATGGTATTATAATTATTAATTGGTATTCAATTCTTAGGAAGCTTCGGAGAAATTAGTAAACGCATATACTCAATTAAGACAGCGCGATAGTCAATCTAGTACAAAATCAACATGGCGTATAACAGTAAGACAGTTAGAGTCATTAATTCGTCTTTCTGAAGCAATGGCTAAAATGGAATGTTCAGATCATGTAAATTATTATTTATTTCATTGTAGAGAAAACAAATGTTTAAATAAAAAATTCAAACTTTCCTTAGGTAACACCTAAACATGTATCTGAAGCTTTCAGTTTACTTAACAAGTCCATAATCCGGGTAGAACAACCTGATGTAAATCTAGATGACGATGATGATGTTTTGAGTGGAATCCCTGAAACTGATGGTAATTAATAAATTAATTCTACTATTTATACTATTATTAAATATGTTTAATTTATTTCATATATTATACTAATATTATGTTATATTTAGGAATGGATGTTGATTCTGTAGAAGAACCAGAAAAACTAGGTTTAACTAAAAAAAAATTAACGCTTGCTTTTGATGAGTATAAACGAATTACAAACATGCTTGTTGTTTACATGAGAAGTGAAGAAGAAAAACGAATAGCGGGTATGTATGTAGCGGGTTTATTTTTAGAATCTAAACAGGGGTGGATCTTAGATATTTTGATAGGGAGGGAGGGGGGCCCATATAAATTGTATAATTTTAATCTTAATTAATAATTCATACATATTGCATACTATTATTTTTAAACAATAATGACTGGTAGTGTTATTCTTATTTAATTAATTTTTCATTTATATGATACTCGTAGTTACATAAAAAAATTGACAGGGAGGGCACCTCCTGTGTCCCTCACCTGAATCCGCCACTGGTTATGAGTGTATTAGTTTTACAATAGTAACTTTTTATTGTGAACTGGTGTTCTGTACTAGAAAAAAAATTATAAGGTAAAGGAGAAAATTCTTTGTACTTTTCAAAACAAAACAATAAAAATTAAGAAAAACCTGGAATTTTTACCTTCAAAATTGTTTAATTTTTGTAATTGAAAAAAATTAAAAGGGAATAACTGTTGAGACTTTTCATCAAATATTCATATTTGCCATTCACTAGATAATATGATAACATTTTCAAAATATTTTGGCTCTTGTGCTATTAATAGACATTTGACACTTTCTACTTTTTCAGTTTATTTTTGATTTATGTGTCTAGGTCATAGAGCTTACAGTTTTTTCTGTATACCAGTGTTCTAATCCCACAATATTAGTATTTAAATTTAATACCGTCAAACCTATTGTATTTTTTTTTCGGTATTTAATATTATCATTATTCTGGTATTACAGTATATCGTTCTATATCGGTACTGATTCTACCATACCACCATATCAGTATCCGATTTCAATATTATCAACATTTTGTACCTTTAATAAAAATTTTTTTCTTATTAAAATTAAAAATTGAATTTTCAAACGTATAATATTTAAATACACGTATAACGTGTAAAATTTAAACATTCCACTATTACTTAAATTATCATTTAAATTTTCTTTCTAAACACATTAAAATGTTCAAAATATTTAGACTTACCTCAAGCTTTTTGTAAGCATTTAAAGTTTAATAATTTTTTTACCGTCAATAAAAATTGTATGCTCAGCCAAAAATAGAAAATGTAATAAAAAATCTACATATTATGTTTTTACATCAATTTAAAATTATTGAATATACATTGGCACTGGTTTTTTATTGAAATTTTAAGTTACCATTTTGATAATGTTAGTTGTTGTAATGAAAGTAACTACTAGTTATTTTGTTAAAATTCAAAATAATATTATTCGTATGGACTTGAAGCTTATTGTTACCAGTAGCGTAATAAGGAATTTGGTTTGGGGGGGATATATGTTTTTAGAAAACATGAATGGTCATTATCAACACTGATGAAAATGTTAGCAATAAAAAAAAAGTTTTTGGGGGGATCTATCCCCCTAATCCCCCCCCTAATTATGCCCCTGATTTTTACTGTGTATTCTATTCACAATGATGTTTTCAAAATATTTGGATAAATAATTATAAGCTATTTATACCACAACAAACCTATTAACATCATTTATTGGTAATCTTTATTGACTTATAAATTAATAACAAGTAATATTAAAATGTATGCAATTTCTTGTTTGTAAAAATTAGTTCAATTTACAGTATTACTTATAGCATTATAAATATAATTTAATAAAATATCATTAGAATTATAGTCGGACGACCACCTCTGCTACAATCACTTTTGTTTGTAATATTTTGTTATTGAATTACATTTTAACACATACATTACAATGACTTTACTCAATGATAGAACTATTTAGCAAGTTTCCTGATATTTTACTTTGGATTGAATAAATTCCATTACTTTTTTGTGTTTTAGAAAAAGGGGAGAGTGATGATGGTGGTTTATTACGTAGTAGCATAATCAATTGGTACTTAGAGCAAATTGAAGATCAAATCAATGACGAAACTGAGTTGTTAGAAAAAAAAAGTTTTATTGAGAAAATATTGGATCGCTTAATTTATAATGTAAGTAAATTAAGACGAGGACATATATATTGTTTCTGTCTTACAAATGTACAAAACAGATAATTTTACATTCACAATAATCTAATTTCCTCTGTTAATTTAAAATTAGAGTGAATTGGCCAATTATAAAATTTAAAGGTAAGATTATTTTGTTGGAGGCTCTTATTTGTTTATTTTTTATTACTAGGGCTCGGATTTAAATGGCCTAAAAACTCTAAAAAATGCCCTAAAAATACCAAAAAATGACGTTTCAAAAAATGCATTATTTATTAAATAAATTCAAATTTAATTATTATTAAAAAATGAGGAACAAATAAAATTTTAATAAAAATTATAAATTATAAATTAATAAATTATATTACAATGTACAAAAAAAAAATTAAAATTAAAAATTAAATTATATTTGCATTGCATTGTACAATAAGAATTTAGTACTTATATTTCAATGAGGTCAATTTTTTTAGTCATAATACGACAAATAGGTAAAAAATGTCCCAAAAAATTATTATGGTTAGATTGCGAAGTACTTGAAACAAATTTGTAGCTTGGAAAGCATTGCGTAAGATATCCCAAAAAAAAGATTCAAATGCATTGAAATCCGAGCCCTATTTATTACAAAGCAATTTATGAGCATTTCAAAACAACTTTTCTTGTTAATTTTTATATGTTCATAACTTTCTTCAAAATTATAATATCAATGAGATGCCCTGAGATTTCCTAGATCTAGTCTTTAAATTTTCAATAGGTCATTTCGCTCTGATCTTAAAATTATTTAATTATCAGAGCAAAATGGGTTATAGTGAATGAAAAATTTGCTATAAAATGTGTTATACATTTGATAAAACATTTGAGTGTGGCGTCCTCTTAATGATATAATATAGATCTGTATATTATTTTACTAATATACTCTAAATATATTTATTATTTAATAGGATAATGTATTAATTGCCTTATCACAACAATCTAAATCACAGTCCAGTGCCACAGAACAAGAACAAGATGTTGTAGATGAAGATCCTATATTAGTAGTCCATCCAAATTTTGTGGCAGACCTTTAATACATTGTATTGTAATTATAATTTTTATTTTTCATCATATAATTTTAAATTATTTATAAATCAATAATAATAAATATTATGAGTTGTAAACTTGTTATATTTGCTAATTTTTTTTTTTTTTATATTAAATACTGTGAAATATTCTTATTTTACATTAAATTTTAAAGTGTGTATGTGTATTATAATATTGAGCTATCTATTTTTTTTATGTTAGTAATAAAAATAGTATTTAAATAAATTACAATCATTTGTATTATATTTTACAGTTTATGGACTATTATTTTGTCATTTTACATTCTGAGTGAAACGATGAATGTATTGAATTTACAATGATGTGTGTTTTTTAGATTCTGAGTGAAACGATGAATGTATTGATTTTACAATGATGTGTGTTTTTATATTTATTTTTTTTGTGTCTGTGTACACGATAAGTAGTCGAAATAATGCTTCGATTTTCGACTTCAGTATCTTGTTCGATTGGAAAGTGAATATCGTTGGTGCATTGGGGAGGTCAAAATTTAAATTTCCCAGTAGTTTTCAAGAGCGCCGGGAAAAACAACATAAAAATTAAGGAAAAACGGGAATTTTTACGCAAAATCGATTTTTCAGAAAATTGAATTTGGTTTTTGGTGTAACTTTAAAACAAATGACCGTAGGTACATGCAATTTTCACTGGTTGTTTATATTTGCATTTCCTATACACCATACAATTTTGAAAATATTTGCATCTTCTATACACGATAACATTTTCAAAATATTTTGATTTATTTTGAACAGTTTAGGGACATTTTCATTTTTCGTTTTTTTTTAGTTTTTTTTCTAGAAATATCAATAAAATTTTATTTGTTGGTTGCGAAAGCTTGAAAATTTAATAGAAGGCTCCTAATATATTGTTTCAAAGGCAGATGAAAAATATTAAAAATCCTTAGTCACAATTTTTTTTTATAAGCATTTAAAGTTCAAAAATTGACAAAATATGGAAAAATCACGAAAATTAGCAAATTATTTTGAGTTAAGAATTCGTAAAAATTTTTCTTTTTAAATCTAAGATTTGAAAATCTAATACAAGATTACTCATAAGATGGTCTACCTTTATCAATAAAAAAATCTCTACCGGAAAGTCAAATTAAATTTTTATGAGCGTTTGAAATTCAAATTTTTACAACATTGGATATTCACTCGATTTCTCATGTGGCAATTTCCTTTTTTTGTTGTAATTAAAAAACGAATTACTGTAGATACATGAAAATTTCACTGAATGTTTATATTAGCATTTCCTATACACCATACAATTTTGAAAATATTTTGACTCTTTTTGAGCCGTTTACGGACATTTTCAGTTTTCAATTTTTTTAGTTTTTTTTTTCTATAAATATCAATTAAGTTTTATCTGTTGGGCCAAAAAGTGTAAAAATTTAATACAAGGCTCCTGATATATTGTTACAATATCAGTTGAAAAATATTAAAAATACATAGGCACAATTTTTTTTTATAAGCGTTTTAACATCGAATTTTGACAGAATTTTTCAAAATCTCGAAAATTATTAATCATCGTAATTAATAAATTATAAAATGTTCAGTTTTTATAGCTAAGGATTGAAAATTTAAAACAAGATTCTACGTAAGTAGTTAATTCTCTTACCGAAAAATCTAAAAAATATACAATCACAGTTTATTTTTATAGTCATTTTATGTTCAAATTTGGACGAAATTTCATATTAAAAAACCTAGTTATTTTGTTGTGATTATATAATATTATTCGTGGGTACGGGGTACCTACTTGAAACTTCTAAAGTGTACTATTATATATCTATGATAGTATCAGGGTTTGTTATTGATGTTGATGTATAACATGTTATAAGTACCTAATGGATATTGTGATAATGTGATATGATTAATTTGGAATTTATTATAAGTCAATTTTTTTTTTAATACCATAGATATGTATATAATTTGTCATAAACCTAGACTGACATACCGTCTTCGCTCAGAATCGTTTTTCTTATACAATGATATTGTATCATTGAATTCAAATTTAAAAGCATCCATTATACAGTGACCCACTTGTAACCTACTGTACAGCAGAGCGACATAAACTTACCCACCTTTTTTTAAATTGAACTTAATTCAAATTGCATATAAATGCTTATTTATTATGACCTATATGCTTGAACCAACTAAAATGTATTAACCAATTATAATGATAGAAACTTGGCCTAACCTAATTGAATTATAGAAGTTATAAAAATTATTCAATTTGGGTACATCCCTAACAATGTGTACCACTAATAGCTAAGATAATATTTTTCTTTAAATATATATTTAATATTTATAACTAAGAAATACTTTCTGCCCTATCATTTTTTTCTGTAGCAATCTTAATTTCATGCACAAGTGCTTGAAGTCGGTTCAAGCTATGCAGTCTCTCAGATGCCCTACAAATTGAAAGGCCTTGCCAGTGAATGGTTGCAAAAGTAAATTAATAATAATAATTATGATATAATTAACGACCCAAAGGAAAATAGTACAATGAATGCTGTAATAAACAATAAAGTTAGAAGATGCTACCAGTGCAGTTGTTGTCTCCGTCTTACACACAACGGCACCGATTGATACGAAAAATGTTCTCAATTCTCTTTAAGGAGTAACCTTGGCAGCCAATTTGTGAGCAGGGGTGTGGCTTAGCCACACAGATGGTTCATCTGTGGGGTTGACAGTCAGGTATTGCCTGACAAGAAAACTGGTAGCTACGAGGTTACTTCTTAAATTAAATGGAGTTGTTTACCTAACTAACCTTCTTGGCCTCTTATGACTTAATAGGACACTTCAAATTAAAAGATCTGGAGTATTTTACCAAACTTAAGTGTTTGATTATCAAGTTGATCTGTAATCCATTGATTATTGAGACCTTAGGCTTAGACCATATACTATGGATGGATCCATGGATGGACTCAGTTCACCTGTGTAAACAATTTGAAGGACATACAAGACGAGTCTCTGTCATTTTTATTGATACATATTATCTGAAATTAAACAATATATGTTGTGTTTAATTTATGATTATCTCAAATCTTTCTATTTGTAATATATATGTAATATTCTTAACCCACATTTTGGAAATTATTTACCTCTTCAGTTAAAAGCCTTGATTATTTTACTTGGTGGGTAATATTACTAATATTATTTGTAAGTACATAATTAACAAAAGTCAGAAAAAATAACCACGACTTTTTAATTAAAAAATACATTACCTAACAAAAATCAACTATAGTGTTGCCATATAATATTATAATATGTTCTATACAGCATTGATAAATATGATAATAGGTACATTTTAAATTATTAAAATTAAACCCAACTTAATTTACTAGTCGAAAACGCACTTACCCCAAAAGCGCACTTGTCCCACCTAACTCTACTTTTACTTCCAATCATACCTACCACAGTTAATGTAAAATGTCAACTTTCAACTTTCAACAATCAACAGCTTCTTCAACTGTTGACACTTGAGGATGTCAGATTTTTAGCTCACCATTTTTAACATTATTGGGGGGACCCTTCTGTATAAATCAGTGGTTCCCAACCTTTTTACCACCACGGACCACTTCCACAATATTTTATAGGTCGCGGACCACCTCAATTTTTACGTAAACTAGGAAGACCTTTTTTTTTTTTACAAGAATACAAAAAATTTAAATTTTTATCATTTTACTTTACTTTTTATTACTATACTATTATATATTATAATTCTACTACTTTACTATACAAAATAATTTAATTTGGTAAAAATTTTACATTTATTAACAATTCAACACAAATTACTATAATAAAAAAAATGGGTATCATACTATTATTTTTATAAAAGGCAAATTTAATTATAAAAACAAGTTAATGTGATTTTTGCGCTTGCATTTCCTTTACTAACAAAGATATTCTTGGGGTAATATTGCTCAAAGCTACACGCATGTCTTTAGTGGCGTCCAGCCGATTTCTTTGTTTGTTTTTAATGTAGAGCAGTGCGGAAAATCCTTGTTCGCACATATAAGTTGTTGAAAACATGACTAAATATCTTAGTGCGATTTTTCGAAGCTTAGGATACGTAATTGCTTTTTTACACCAAAACTCTTCGATATTCATGGAAGATTCAAACGTATCCTTACAGTTTCGATCATTTTGTAACTCTATCAAATCTTCCTGGATATCATCATCCACCTCATCAACTTTGACAATAAAAGGGTTTCGAATCATACTTCGGACACCTTTCGTTTCATAACCATTATATTCTGGGAAATACCGGTTAAATTCATCTTTAAGTTTATGCAGATGGTGTAAAACATTTTGATGGACCTCAGGCACGAAGTCAGCATATTTTTCGTTGTCGACGATGCTTTTTAGTGTTTGAAACGTTGAGTAGTTATTCATCTCAACTTTACTTATCCATAAATTAATTTTACAAATAAATGCGCGAAGTTTATCTTCAAATATAAATATATTTGCAGCGCCTTCCAATTTATGATTTCCGGAGCCTTGTAATTGTAAATTAAGCTTGTTTAAATGCTCAAAGATATCGACAAGATAAGCCAAGTGCATTTCGAACTTATGATCACAAACACATTTCAATAAATCGATCATTTTTTTCTCAGTTAAAAACACTGTCACCTCCTCCTTAAGTGAAAATAATCGTGCCAACATGTTTCCTTTCGAAAGCCATCGGACTTCGGTATGAAAAAGCAAAGTTTCATATTCAGAATCCAAGTCCAAGCATATTTTTTTAAAAATGCGAGTATTTAGTGCACTACTTTTGATAGCGTTCACCATTTTTACGGACTGTTTTAAAGTATATATGAGTTCTTCAGGTAATGTTTTTGAAGCTAATGCTTGTCGATGAATTACACAATGCGTTGTCAATGCTGAACAGTTTTTTTCTTTAACCAACGTTGCTAGGCCCGAACGTGATCCTAGCATAGCTGGAGCTCCATCCGTACAAAAACCTGCAAGCTTTTATAAATAAACGACGTAATATACACGCGCCACGCCGTGGAATCGATGATAACGATTGTCGGTACATAATATTTTGACTGCCTCGCTTTTACGAATTAGACGTTATATAGTATATAATATAAAAAGCAAAAACAGCAAAAACAGTTACAAACTTTGTATCATGCCCCAAAGGAAAAATGAAATATTTTTAAATTTTGTAGGTATGGCTCGCGGACCACTTCACGATGTCTCGCGGACCACCGGTGGTCCGCGGACCATAGGTTGGGAACCACTGGTATAAATGCATCCGGGGCCCTTTAGGTACCAGACTGGCACTGAGCTAGTCTGTAGCACTGTAAAGTCCTATTAATACTTTTCCTAAATTTGATTCAATTAATATTCAATTGACGTAAGTTATTTATAATAATATGGCGTATTTTGCTATCGCATGCGCAGCGTTTCTACTACAACAAAAGTACAATAAATTATTAGTCAACAAACTCTAGACTCTAGTACACTACTCAGTACTTGCCTCTGTTGATTCTTTATTATAGGTATATTTGTATAATAGTATTTTAATTATGACGGCAAAATAAAGTGAAGTGGAAATCAAAACCGTAAACAAACTTTATTAAAAGACAAAAAAAAACTTAATATTATTCGGAGGGTTAATGAAATTATTAAACCATATTTTTTAAATAGAACCACACTTTATAAAACAAATATTCTGTTTATTGGCTCAAAATCTAAAAGGTTCATGAGGATCTATCTCCTATATTTCCCGTGGTTAGGCCCGCATAGGGGCGCCAATTTTTTTTTTGCATTTGGGCACAAAATGTTAAAATTACCAAAAGCGCAGTGCAAACTTAACATGAATATATTTTTCATACATTTTTCTATGATCCTGACGTTTATTACAATAAATACATTTTTTCGAGAAAAAATGAAAAGTTAGGTATGCATCATGCTAATTCATGCATGAGTAGTGGTTTGTAAACTTCAGCTTTCATCTATTATTTCCTCTGATTTCCATTTTCCGTGATTTTTACTTTGTTACAAAACACGGAAACATCATATTTATTTGTTTAAACATAAACTCGTGCTTAACAGTTTACAATATGATAATAATAATATAATATAATGTATAGGAGCATTATATATTTATTATTACGTAATTTATTTTATAGAAAGTGATTAGTAATTTCGTTTTTTTTTTCAATTTTAATGATCATAATATATATAGTTATCTATTATTTACATAGGTACCTATGAAATACGGAATTCCATAAAATCTAGTAAAGGAATAAGAAATTATTTTTATTTTGAATTCATAATTGAGCGGATCTAATGTATAATAATATATAATATGTGTCTATGCTGGGTTATGGAATATTTCAATATTTTATATTTACTATAAAAGTAGTGGTGTATAGTTTGGTATTAGTTACTATTATTTTTTCTTTACTATCATATGCACTACATATTCATTACACTACACTTACATATTCACCACATATTCATAACATAATATGACACAGAAGATAGAAGTTCAACAAACAGATTATGTTTATACTATTGCTGCATATTGTGCTGCACATGTACAGACAATACTCGTTATATCAATAACAATTCTTCTACCCACGTATGTAAGTGAAACTGTATACTTATTATACTAATTAATAGTAACTAGTACCTAAGTTTACATTTAAATAGATACCTACTAGATTCTTGCCAAATTGACCTGCATAACTATCAACTATATAATATTGTAATTTTTCAATGTAGTATAAGTATAGGTAGGTACACTTCATGTCTAGTCTTCACATATCAAATATCAGCATGGTAGCATAGAAAATATATAGACTATATTCTAATCGGTACCTACCATAAATTAGCCCCGTCTAATCTGTCTTTATATTCTGAGTGGAGCTATATTTGATGTTCATAGATATTTTAATTTTCTACTTTTATTTTGATTCATGTGCGATACCAATTTTAACATATAACAACGATTTTTAATTTAATAATTTTAGTTAGGCACTTTGTTATAAATTGTAATTGATAAAATATTATTCGTAGGCATAGGCGCCAGCAGAAATTATTAGATATATGATGTGTGGGGGCTATTTTGTAAATACTTAGAATATATACATATAATATCAATTGTTAGCTTGGCAGTACAGGATTTTTTTTAATGGTAGGTAACTGTTTTTTCGTATAACCACTTTCAATTTGTTATGTAGTAATTAATCATAATGCATAATGCACACAAGTAAAATAAAATATCCGAAAAGCAGGGGGCATCTGCACCAGATTAACCCCCTCTCCAGGTGCCTATATTTGAAGGGACTTGAATATGTCGTTACTGCGTTTATTAGTAACTATACATGCGCAATAACGTTTTAAGTGCTTCAGTCCCCTGATATTTTTCGCTTTAGCATACCTACTCCTATAAATGTATAACCTGTAAATTAAGTCAGAAGACATTTATTAACTAATACATTATTAGTATCTAATACCTATAGCCTATAGGTTATATATTATAATTAATAAGTAAGTAGGTACCAGAAACATTGAATTTGTATTTTTTGAGGGAGCTTGTACTTAGTCGGCCACCCCCTAAGCGGCTAAGCCTTCTTCTATTTGTGTAACTGCGTAAGTACCTATCTACAGACCTATACGCATATACCTACAAAGTACAAGGTGTAACAGAGAGCCCTGACAAATTAAATAGCTTTTATTAAATATTAAACATTTTTTTTTGTATATAGAAGCTTTGTATGCACTTTACCAACCTAAAAGTATTAAACGATATAAGCATTACAATTGCTTGTCAAAATTGTGTTCAATGATTTATTTAAATATTAAATCATTGAATAATGCTGTGCGTTTATTAAAAGGGAATCGCAGCAGATGTATTTTTCATACCTTTAAGACCAATTATAAATTAATGGTAAATTACACATAGATATGGTATAGTTAGGTACTTAGAAATGTCCGATTTTAATTTTTTTTTTTTTTTTATTAATGAGTTTTTAACTCATTTGTTATACAATATACATATATGAACTTTTTCACAAAATATCTAGGCTTTTTAGTAATTCGATTTTAAATTTTAAATTTTATAGGACCTTAAAATATGATATTTTTTTTCAATAATCCCATGAAATAATTGCATTACATTTGTATTTACTATAGGCACATCAGATTTTAAATCAAAAAAGTGATTCCTAAAGAGTATTTATACCTACTATATATATCTAGTCTAAAAGCTTATAAACTCAACCATTTTTTCGAAATTACAATCGAACTTCAGGAAGTATGTTTAAATTACTACCGCTTTCAGTAGTTTTTAGAGTTATGCAAACAAGAATATATTTTTCTAGTCGTATACAGTCATTGGTCGCGATCAGTCAGTGGTGTATATATGGGGGGAGGCCTCCTAGGCCAGAGCCCATAGTGAAATTGCAGGTTCAATTAAAGGCTAAAGCATTTCAATCATTTCATGTATATCTACACTGTTGTCATGGTATAGATTTCAGTGTCTGTTTGTGCAGGGTATAGGAGCGTGAAATATGTGGGGATTTCCACTTTACCTCCCGACACTATTAGGGATTCCCACTTTACCGCCCGCTGGACGGAAAAATGACGTTTTCCAAAGCGTTCAACCGCTATCGAAAACCAAACTTTCGGTGCAGGCTTGACAAAATAGTATATTGTGTGGCATGGGCGGGAAGTGACTGAAATTTCCTTCCCGCGCGAGCCACACATACTATTTTTTGTCACGCCTATAAAGATATGTGCGCCCGGCACTTTTGGGGATTTTCACTTTACCGCCCGGCACTATCAGGGATTCCCACTTTACCGCCTGCTGGACGGAAAAAGGATGCTTTCGAACGCTTCAACCGCTATCGAAAACCAAACTTTCGGTGCAGGTGTGACAAAAATTATATTAAAGGTATTCCAAAAATTGTAAACACTATAAAAAACTGATAAGCATACTAACCACTAGTTTAAACTAGTTCCGTATTTAAATAATAAACTGTTATGTTTAAAATCTCAAGCTCTATGCTTAATATATGATATATTTATATTTATATTTACAAAAACTTGGTCAAGAGAAAACGTTATGTCAACTGAATTACGTTTTTAGGTAAGTATTGTCTATACATTTTATTAAAACTTTTTCTTTTTTCTGTTTCGGTAAATTCGACCACTAGGACCATCCCGACATACATCCTCTTGCCGCCAATTTTCTCTATCCGCTGCCTGTATCCTCCAGTCTATCCCTCCTCCTAACGCTTTCACATAATTTCTTACTACGTCTTCCCACCTCAGACGTGGTATTCCTAGTGGTCTTTTCCCAGTAGGGTTTTCTTCTAATACTATGTGTATGAGTGGGTTTTGACTACGCCAAGCATGCCCAGCACATATCAATCTTTTGTGCTTTATTGTTTCGAGTATACAGGGTTTATGGAAGAGCGTATCTAATTCATCATTTTTTCTTATTCTCCAGTCACCGTTTAGCATGTCTTTTACTGGTCCAAAAATCTTTCGTTGTGTCTTTCTTTCCAGAATTAAGAGTTTTCTTTCATCACTTTTCCTTAATAGCCATGTCTCAGGTCCATAAGTAAATACAAGTCGTATTAATGTGATGTATAATTGTATTTTTAAATCTTTTGAAAGTGATCTTGATCTCAGTAATTTTGCAAGACCATAGAGCCTTTTATTTACTGGTTGAATTCTTGAAACTATTTCGATTTCGATTTAATTTCTCTCTGAGAGTATAGACCCTAGGTACTTAAATTGTTTGGTATATTTCTACTTTACCGGGCACCCTTTTTTTTGCAATTTTTTTTTTGGAAACTTATGTAGTTAAGTACGCTGAAAACGATGGTGAAAACCGAATTTGGGGCACGGACTTAGTTTTGAAGTTATGGCCTAATGAAGTTCACTATTTCGCGATTTTTTTTTTCACTTATTTTGATTGTGATTGTGCCGTGGCTGGCAGTTGTCCGAAAAATGATAAGGTGGTTGTACGTTGGTTAACCTGTGGTGTTGCACAGCAAGTCGGGGGATATTTTCGATTTGCGGAGCGGAGCGACGGCGCCGAGGAGCGTAGCGACGAGTGCCGCTAGCACGGCATCACTGTGACACTGTACGATGTCTTTCAACATAATTTAGTTTAGTTTTAATTTTAGTAATTATAATGTAGTGTTTAAGTTAGTTTTAATATTTACCTATAGTTGCAAGTTTTTTAGATTCTGAGTGAAACGATGAATGTA
Organism: Macrosiphum euphorbiae; assembly: GCA_949089665.1. Classification (NCBI taxonomy): domain Eukaryota; kingdom Metazoa; phylum Arthropoda; class Insecta; order Hemiptera; family Aphididae; genus Macrosiphum; species Macrosiphum euphorbiae. The sequence goes on along the minus strand of CARXXK010000001.1, from coordinate 54,348,439 downwards.
TTGATTTTACAATGATGTGTGTTTTTTTTTTTATTTTTTTTTAGATTCTGAGTGAAACGATGAATGTATTGATTTTACAATGATGTGTGTTTTTTTATTTTTTTATTTTTTATTTTTTTATTTTTTTATTTTTTTATTTTTTTTGTATCTGTGTACACGATAAGTAGTCGAAATAATGCTTCGATTTTCGACTTCAGTATCTTGTTCGATTGGAAAGTGAATATCGTTGGTGCATTGGGGAGGTCAAAATTTAAATTTCCCAGTAGTTTTCAAGAGCGCCGGGAAAAACAAAAGAAAAATTAAGGAAAAACGGGAATTTTTACGCAAAATCGATTTTTCAGAAAATTGAATTTGGTTTTTGGTGTAACTTTAAAACAAATGACCGTAGGTACATGCAATTTTCACTGGTTGTTTATATTTGCATCTTCTATACACGATAACATTTTCAAAATATTTTGATTTATTTTGAACAGTTTAGGGACATTTTCATTTTTAGTTTTTTTTTAGTTTTTTTTCTAGAAATATCAATAAAATTTTATTTGTTGGTTGCGAAAGCTTGAAAATTTAATAGAAGGCTCCTAATATATTGTTTCAAGGGCAGATGAAAAATATTAAAAATCCTTAGTCACAATTTTTTTTTATAAGCATTTAAAGTTCAAAAATTGACAAAATATGGAAAAATCACGAAAATTAGCAAATTATTTTGAGTTAAGAATTCGTAAAAATTTTTCTTTTTAAATCTAAGATTTGAAAATCTAATACAAGATTACTCATAAGATTGTCTACCTTTATCAATAAAAAAATCTCTACCGGAAAGTCAAATTAAATTTTTATGAGCGTTTGAAATTCAAATTTTTACAACATTGGATATTCACTCGATTTCTCATGTGGCAATTTCCTTTTTTTGTTGTAATTAAAAAACGAATTACTGTAGATACATGAAAATTTCACTGAATGTTTATATTAGCATTTCCTATACACCATACAATTTTGAAAATATTTTGACTCTTTTTGAGCCGTTTACGGACATTTTCAGTTTTCAATTTTTTTAGTTTTTTTTTTCTATAAATATTAATTAAGTTTTATCTGTTGGGCCAAAAAGTGTAAAAATTTAATACAAGGCTCCTGATATATTGTTACAATATCAGTTGAAAAATATTAAAAATACATAGGCACAATTTTTTTTTATAAGCATTTTAACATCGAATTTTGACAGAATTTTTCAAAATCTCGAAAATTATTAATCATCGTAATTAATAAATTATAAAATGTTCAGTTTTTATAGCTAAGGATTGAAAATTTAAAACAAGATTTCACGTAAGTAGTTAATTCTCTTACCGAAAAATCTAAAAAATATACAATCACAGTTTATTTTTATAGTCATTTTATGTTCAAATTTTGACGAAATTACATATTAAAAAACCTAGTTATTTTGTTGTGATTATATAATATTATTCGTGGGTACCTACTTGAAACTTCTAAAGTGTACTATTATATATATATGATAGTATCAGGGTTTGTTGTTGGTGTATAACGTGTTATTAGTACCTAATGGATATTGTGATAATGTGATATGATTAATTTGGAATTTATTATAGGTCAATTTTTTTTTAATACCATAGATATGTATATAATTTGTCTTAACCTAGACTGACATACCGTCTTCGCTCAGAATCGTTTTTCTTATACAATGATATTGTATCATTGAATTCAAATTTAATAGCATAAATTATACAGTGACCCACTTGTAACCTACTGTACAGCAGAGCGACATCCACTTACCCACCTTTTTTTATTTTTTTTTTTATTTTATTTTTATTTTTATATTTATTTTTTTTGTGTCTGTGTACACGATAAGTAGTCGAAATAATGCTTCGATTTTCGACTTCAGTATCTTGTTCGATTGGAAAGTGAATATCGTTGGTGCATTGGGGAGGTCAAAATTTAAATTTCCCAGTAGTTTTCAAGAGCGCCGGGAAAAACAAAAGAAAAATTAAGGAAAAACGGGAATTTTTACGCAAAATCGATTTTTCAGAAAATTGAATTTGGTTTTTGGTGTAACTTTAAAACAAATGACCGTAGGCACATGCAATTTTCACTGGTTGTTTATATTTGCATCTTCTATACACGATAACATTTTCAAAATATTTTGATTTATTTTGAACAGTTTAGGGACATTTTCATTTTTAGTTTGTTTTTAGTTTTTTTTCTAGAAATATCAATAAAATTTTATTTGTTGGTTGCGAAAGCTTGAAAATTTAATAGAAGGTTCCTAATATATTGTTTCAAAGGCAGATGAAAAATATTAAAAATCCTTAGTCACAATTTTTTTTTATAAGCATTTAAAGTTCAAAAATTGACAAAATATGGAAAAATCGCGAAAATTAGCAAATTATTTTGAGTTAAGAATTCGTAAAAATTTTTCTTTTCAAATCTAAGATTTGAAAATCTAATACAAGATTACTCATAAGATTGTCTACCTTTATCAATAAAAAAATCTCTACAGGAAAGTCAAATTAAATTTTTATGAGAGTTTGAAATTCAAATTTTTACAACATTGGATATTCACTCGATTTCTCATGTGGCAATTTCCTTTTTTTGTTGTAATTAAAAAACGAATTACTGTAGATACATGAAAATTTCACTGAATGTTTATATTAGCATTTCCTATACACCATACAATTTTGAAAATATTTTGACTCTTTTTGAGCCGTTTACGGACATTTTTGGTTTCAATTTTTTTAGTTTTTTTTTTCTATAAATATCAATTAAGTTTTATCTGTTGGGCCAAAAAGTGTAAAAATTTAATACAAGGCTCCTGATATATTGTTACAATATCAGTTGAAAAATATTAAAAATACATAGGCACAATTTTTTTTTATAAGCATTTTAACATCGAATTTTGACAGAATTTTTCAAAATCTCGAAAATTATTAATCATCGTAATTAATAAATTATAAAATGTTCAGTTTTTATAGTTAAGGATTGAAAATTTAAAACAAGATTCCACGTAAGTAGTTAATTCTCTTACCGAAAAATCTAAAAAATATACAATCACAGTTTATTTTTATAGTCATTTTATGTTCAAATTTGGTCGAAATTACATATTAAAAAACCTAGTTATTTTGTTGTGATTATATAATATTATTCGTGGGTACCTACTTGAAACTTCTAAAGTGTACTATTATATATCTATGATAGTATAAGGGTTTGTTATTGATGTTGATGTATAACGTGTTATAAGTACCTAATGGATATTGTGATAATGTGATATGATTAATTTGGAATTTATTATAGGTCAATTTTTTTTTTAATACCATAGATATGTATATAATTTGTCTTAAACCTAGACTGACATACCGTCTTCGCTCAGAATCGTTTTTCTTATACAATGATATATTGTATCATTGAATTCAAATTTAATAGCATCCATTATACAGTGACCCACTTGTAACCTACAGTACAGCAGAGCGACATCCACTTACCCACTTTTTTTTTTTTTTAGTTTGTTTTTCCCTGCACTTCCATTTGAATTTATCCAAAGACGCTTCTTCGCGTGTTAATGTCATTTTATGCCCTCTTATGCATTTCGGTGCATTATGTAATACACCAAAATTCTGGAGCATTTCTATTAATGCCAATCCTTCGTTTTGAAGAGACAGTTCTTTTAAGAGGACGCTACACCCGCATGTGTTGTCTCCGTCTTACACACGTACGACATAGACAAAACGCGTTTAGGCAGTCTGAGTATAACTCGCTCAATTTTGGTTCTAGAGTAAAAATACCTATTATGAAATTGAATTGTGATAATATTTCTAAGGGCAAGACGCTGCGGTTTTTTTAAAAAATTTAATTTTTTAAAAGTCAAAGGTATTTTAAAAATGGTGTAATTTTTTCTATTTCTAAACGATATAATGAACGTTATATTGGGTATAATGGAAAAACCGCAGCGTCTTGCCCTTAGAAATATTATCACAATTCAATTTCATAATAGGCATTTTTACTCTAGAACCAAAATTGAGCAAGTTATACTCAGACTGCCTAAACGCGTTTTGTCTATGTCGTACGTGTGTAAGACGGAGACAACACATGCGGGTGTAGCGTCCTCTTAAGTCATATAAATTTAAACTCTTGACACTCATTGTAATATATTTTTAAAGAAAATGTAATTTAAGATATTAGAAAAAAACACTAGTTTCTTATATAACAAGTGCAATACTGAAACGTTTTAGATATCTTTGTAATCTCATATTTAAATTGTTTTTGCTCAAAATGGGAATTACCCGTTTCCGCCAAAATTTGAAATGACCGATTCCGCCATTGCCCGTTTCCGCCAAATTGAAAAAGGTTCAATTCCCGTTTCCGCCAACTACCTGCTATGGTAAAATTATTGTATAATAATATATTCCATAATACTTGGAGTATTATGCATATTATTTTTAAGGAATATTTAAGTTTTAACTTGAGATAATTGTACATGGTTTATATTATAAAATATTATATAAGAACATATTATATTGATAAATATATTATACTCAAATAAAAAATACATAGGTAATATTTTGTCATATTCTTAATAAATACATAATATTTTGTCATACCTAGTTACTAAGTTTAATGAATATGATAATAAAGTAAAAGACACTTATTTATAAATACATAATATTTTATCATACCTAGTTTTATTATAAATACAAAAATTAAAATAATTAAAAAGTCATAATATTTTGTCATATTCTTAATAAATACATAATATTTTGTCATACCTAGTTTTATTATAAATATAAAAATTAAAATAATTAAAAATTCATAATATTTTGTTAATTTATTTAACATAATTGAATGCAACACACTTTACGTTATTTAAGTTATATATATCTATATAATATATTATATTGTATGTATGTGTGCAGTGCAGAATCCAGGGGGGGGGAGTCAGGGATTATCCCTGGGCGTATAATTTTGTGGGTGTATTTTTAAGATTTTACATTTTTAAATTTTAAACTGAAAATGGAATTTAAAAGAAAAGTCGTAACTAATCACATTGATTTAAAATGGACGAATAGGTAGGCATCGCAGTGGAAATACCCGTCCGCGAGTAGTGTACGCTACCATAGATTAATGTGTACAACTATACAAGGGGAAGCTTATCAGTTATCTCTCGTTTGGATCTATAATATGTTCTTATATAATATAATATAAACCATGTACAATTATCTCAAGCTAAAACTTAAATATTCCTTAAAAATAATATGCATGATATGGAATATATTATATTCCATAATATATTATATTATATATATATTATAATATATTATATTCCATAATATATTATATTATATATATCATATTATGGAATATATTATAATAATTTTACCATAGCAGGTAGTTGGCGGAAACGGGAATTGAACCTTTTTCAATTTGGCGGAAACGGGCAATGGCGGAATCGGTCATTTCAAATTTTGGCGGAAACGGTACATGCCCCTCAAAATACATTTATTATTTCTTATATTATCTTAATGAATGTCGTTAAGATAAAAATAATTTGTATATATAGTGGTGTTTTCGAAATAGTCGTAGTAAACTAGTGTGATGCGCGAATGCGTAAAAATCGCGAAATAGTGAACTTCATTAGGCCATAACTTCAAAACTAAGTTCGTGCCCCAAATTCGGTTTTCACCATCGTTTTCAGCGTACTTAACTACATGAGTTTCCAAAAAAAAATTGCAAAAAAAAGGGTGCCCGGTAAAGTAGAAATGTTCCAATTGTTTTGTTCTTTTAAAATTTTGGTTGTTGGTGTTAAGCGTTAAATATAATTCCATGGTATCTCGTCTTCCAACCACCATATATTCCGTTTTGTCTTCATTAATGTGAAGTCCAACTTTCTGTGCTGCTGTCTCCAGGCGATTTAAAAGATACTTTAGTCCGTCTTGTGTTTCCTCCATGATCACCAGATCACCTGCATAAGCCAGCAGTCCTATGGAAGATTCCTGGAATTTAACTCCTTCTTGAGGTGTCAATCATTGATCTCCCTTATTACTTTTTCTACCACTATATTATATAATACATATAAAATAATAATTTTGATTTAAAACAGGCACAGTCACCATTTTTACACACTAATGTATTTCCATTAACAAATGAAGATTACATGAGAAGATGTGCACCAGTTGTAATTTGTAATCCAAACTATAAGTATAGAACTTTCAACGGATCATGCAATAATTTAAAAGTACCTACATTGGGCGCATCTAATACTCCATTTATCAGACTCCTCAATGCTGAGTATAGTGATGGTATTATACTTGTATTTATAAATAGAATTTTTGTTTTCTTATTTTTATTTTTTTTAATGTGATGTTTTAAAACACTAATAAATCCAATAATATCATTACTTGCAAAAGTAATCACCAGTCTATTAGATAGAAGAAATGAATAACACACTCACAAAAAATTCTCTATTAATTTTGCATTTTAATGCAAATGGCCTCAAAAACCATATAAACAAGCTTCAATGTGTTTTATACCTACTCTAATTTCCATATCCATGGATTTCATCTAATAAAAACAATCCACCCGGATAATTTGGCGGAGTAGCCTTACTAATTAAAACTTCCTTATTTTTTCAACCACTTCCTGAATATTGTCATGATAATATTCAATCTTGCTCCATACTAATTAAATTGAACAACATTTCAATCACTATCGGAACTCTCTACGCCCCCCCTCCCCCTCAGCACAATATTTCCAGAGCTATACTTCACGATTTTTTTTTGGTTCAATTAAAAAAGGTGCTCTACTGTACAGTAGGTTACAAGTGGGTCACTGTACAATGGATGGTATTAAATTTGAATTCAATGATATAATATCATTGTATAAGAAAAACGATTCTGAACGGAGGCGGTAGTCAGTCTAGGTATAAGACATATTATAATATACTTATCTATGGTATTAAAAAAATTGACCTATAATAGGTACCTATAATAAATTCCAAATTAATCATATTACAATATCCATTAGGTACTTATAACGCGTTATATATCAACAACAAACCCTGATACTATCATAGATATATAATAGTGTACTTTAGAAGTTTCAAGTACCAACGAATAATATTATACAATCACAACAAAATAACTAAAATAGTTATTCTAGGTTTTTTTTATGTAATTTCTTTCAAATTTGAACTTAAAATGACTATAAAAATAAACTGTGCTTATGTATTTTTTAGATTTTTTGTGGACAGAATTAACTACTTACAGACAAAAAAAAAAAAAAAAAAAAAAAAAAAACAACACACATCATTGTCAAATCAATACATTCATCTTTTCACTCAGAATCTATAAACGTCGTCTTCGGTGGGGATTTTAATACCAAACATCAAAGTTAGGACGGCCGTGATAATAGCCCTGTCTTATTATACTATTATATCACACAGCTTTTCTAACGATAACAGTTTCAATATTATCTCGCTTCCACCACCTACTTATTGGCCACCTCACTCAAAAAGAAGCCAGACATTCAATATATTTTTTCCGTTAAGTTACCAATCAACTTATATTTCTCTACCAAAAACATCCTTGACTTAAAGTCTGAAACTCTGATCATTCCGAGGTTCTCCTAACTATCTCAAATTCTCAATCATTCAAATTAGTCTCACCCCACACGGATCACATACGATTTCATGATATAGTGAATAAAAATATTAAGGGGATTGGAAGCGGCGATTTTCTGTCTTTGTCTAACACACGTGAAACATAGGATTATAGACGTGTTCTATTTCCAACGTACCGATTAATCTAGTGAAGCGATAAGAATTCTGTAAACAGATTTGAATTTGTCGTCAAGTCTACTTGAGATCGACTTACCCACATTTTTGATATTATCCCCCAAAAATCATAAAAATGATATATTAAAAAGAGTAATTAAAAAATTGCCATATTTCAATTTATGGAGAAGTTTTAATCAAAATATCAAAAATGTGGGAAAGTCGATCTAAAGTAGACTTGACGACAAATTCAAATCTGTTTTCAGAATTCTTATAGTTTCACTAGATTAATCGGTACGTTGGAAATAGAACACGTCTATAATCCTATGTTGCAAGTGTGTTAGACAAAGACAGAAAAACGCCGCTTCCAATCCCCTTAACCTTAATATTAAAATAAAATCTTATCTCAATTTGACGAAGCTGTCAACAGTTTTATAACTTTAATTCAATCGGCAGCGTGGACCGCCCGTGAAAATGTCAAGCCTGTTAAAACCAACAACTCTAATACAGTAACTAACTTTAATTTTAATTACTCTCTAGTCCCAGAAGAAATTCGTTGCCTAATTGTTGAAAAACGTAGTGTGAGAGCTAGATACCACCTCTCCCGTCTTCCTTCTCACAAATCAGCTTAATATAACAAAATAATAAATTCCTTAAAAAGTCAATGCTTTTGAACAAAAACTGCACAACCTATCTGTTGCTGATGGTTCTCTTTGAAGATAAACTAAACAGCTACTAAAATATGAATGTCCTCCATCTCTTCTTAGAAAAGCAGACAATGCATTAGCTATTAGTGACTTAGAAAAAGCAAAAATATTTTAAACACACTTATCAAATATTTTTCAACCTCATGCTAGTATTTTGAACTTCCATCACATATATAATGTTAAAAAATATTTAGACTCCTAATGGACCTCCTGTAAAATACACCACGCCAAACGAGTTCAAAAATATAATTCTTAAACATATAAATACAAAATCACCCAGTTTTATAATAACAGCTGAGGTTGCAAAATGTCTACCTAAAAAAGCAATAGGTAATACTTTTAACATATATATTATCAATACTATTTTTCGGCTGTCATATTTCCCTCTAATGTGGACATTTTCACACATTGTTATGTTTGCAAAGCCAAAAAACCCTCCAGACTTTCAATACTCTTTTAGACTCATAAGCCTTTTTCTCAAAAATTTTCGAAAGACTTATTTATCAACTATTACCCGCTCATGTTATTTCAAACATTCTCCGTTCATCTCAATTTGGATTTCGTGCTAAACACAGGGACGAACCAAGCACTAATTATGTTGTGGATTTATATAAAATAAATTAAATTAATAACATTCAGATTTCAGAGACAGGGAGCTTGTGTTGTGTGAGGTGGCCATCCAATGACGGGACACATGAAAAATTATAAATTATTTAATTTATCAATTTTTAATTTTATAGCAATTTATACCAATACAAGCTATTATAATTACAATATTGATATAGTTTACAATTAAACACAACACAATTCATCAAGTTCACCTTTTGGTTGATGCTATATCAACCTCTCTCGAATATAAACAATTCAGGCGTTAGGTAAGATAAGGTTAGGCAGGCAAGGTGGTATTCTATCTCCTTTATTATTCAACATAATATATGCCTCATATCAACCTGTTTTCGAAAACACCTTTGTTGCTGATTACGCTGACGACAAAGATATAATTTCAATCCATGTAAATCCTCTAATAGCCTCTGGTTAGCTGCAAACCCATCTAAACTTTATCTCATCATGGTACACAAAATGGAGAATTAAATTGAACCACATCAAGTTAATTCATACCACCTATACTTAAAATTTTAAAACACGAAGTCACAAACTCTTTCCACCAGTTTCAGTGGATAACATAATATTATGTTATACCTATACTTACCTTCTTACGATACAGTGAAATATTTAAGCCTCACCTTAGACAAACGATTAAGCAGATCCTAAAGATTAATTTTAAACTCTCGTGCTTGTATGCTCAAAACTATGTTATTAAAAACAAATGCACAAGTTTAAAAAATAAACTTTTAATCTACAAAACATTCTTAAAACCAATAAGGGGTTTGGAAGCGGTAATTTTCTGTCTTTGTCTAACACACTTGGAATATAGGAATTTAGAAGTGTTTACATTCCGACGTACTGATTGATCTAGTGAAGCTATACGAATTCTAAAAACAGATTTTAATTTATTGTCACGTCTACTTGAGATCAACTTTCCCACATTTTTGATTTTATGCCCCTAAATCTTAAAGATAAACATACTAAAAAAGGAAACAGTATATTTAAATGTTTAGAGAAGTTAAAATTAAAAAATTAAAAATCTGCAAAATTCCATCTCAAGTAGACTTACGACAAAATAAAATCTGTTTTTACAATTCTTATCGCTTCACTAGATCAGTTGGTACGTTGGAACGAAAACACGTATAAAGTCATATGTTCCACGTGTGTTAGACAAAGACAGAAAATCACCGCTTCCAATCCCCCTAATAAATAATAATAGTATTGGGTACATATACAACATTTTTTCAAAATCATTAGTTATAACTTATAAGAATTATAAAATACACTTTTCCCTATATTTGTCTAACTCGTTTAACTGAAATGATTTTTAGGTATTTATAAATTTCGACAACAATCAAATGGATCACAGTTACCAGGAGCTAGAGAAATTAATACACAATTATTTTTGAATAATCAGTGGTTAGACGATGATGAACTGAATGTACTCTTAATGCAATGGGGACAATTTATAGCTCATGATATAACTCTCTTAAAACCAGACATTTCTGTTGGTAACGACATTACTGATAAATATTTATGAATTTAATATAAATCATACATTGTATACTGTAAATATGTTACATATTATATAATGTTTGCCTAACAGTCTAATTGATATTTATTCAAATCCGTCAAACGACTGTTTATTTTTTAATTGTGTGTTATAATTAATAATAATACCTAATTATTATTTTTATTTTATAGAAAATTGTTGTGCAGTTCAAAATGTATCCAAAATACCAACTCAATGTCAAAACGTAATTGATATACCTATAAATGATCCCATTTATTTAAATAATAACAAGACATGCATGTCATTTAACCGTGCAGTAACATCGGCTAATTTCAGTTGTCCATTGATGCCAGCTACATTTGTTAGTACCAAATAAATGCTTCTATGTCTAAAATATTTATTAATACTTTATTTATTTTTTGAATTTTTAGATGGTCGAAGTCTCTCAATATATTGATGGATCTCAAATTTATGGATCTAGTGATACAGTAGCGATGGGGCTGAGATCATTGATAAACGGAAAACTCCGATCAGATATTGTTAAGGGTAACCAAAATGCTGGAGTAGAAGAATTTTGTCCACAAGTGAATCGAACAACTTTGCAATGTGATTCATCAACAAATTCTAGAGTTTGCTTTCAAGCTGGTTAGTTGATAACATCATTGAGTATATATTGTATATACTCAATGATAATATATATAAAACTATTAAGGGGATTTATAATACCGTGATTTTCTGTTCACGCCACATAGTATTTTAGACGTGTTTTTGCCAAACATTCAAATTGATCTAATGTAGTGATAAGAATTCTAAGAGCAGATTTGAAGTCTATTTGAAATCGATTTTCCCACATTTTTGATTTTTTAATTTTAACTTCTCCAAAAATTTAAATACGACAATTTTCAAATACTCTTTTTTAATATGACATTTTTAGGACTTTGGGGGATAATATCAAACATGTGGAAAAGTCGATTTCAAGTAGACTTGACTACAATTTGAAATCTGTTTTAAGAATTCTTATCACTTCAATATATCAATTGGAATGTTTGACAAAAAGCACGTCTAAAATACTATGTCACGCGCTTGTTAGACAAAAACAGAAAATCATGGTATCGAATACCCCTTAACTCTTTTATCAAATATATTTATTATTAAATAAACATAATATAATTCTAATTCATAATATGACTCTAAACTAGTATAAAAAAAAATTTAAGTATAATAGAATTTAATATTGAGTTAAACTTGAAACTATTTATTCTCTGATGCGAAATTTCTTAGTGGCAACACACAAATAATTAGAACATAATACTTATATAATTTATATTAAATGAAACTAGCTAGGTATCTGTAATGTTAAAGCTAAAAATAATCTGAAATTCAAAGTATATTTATCGTCTAAATTCAAAATACAGATACAGATTCGTGATAAAATGAGAAAGCTATATTGGATAATTGGTCGCCACTTCAACTTCTGAGTTAACTAGCAAAAAATCTGCAGTTGTGACCAGTCTACATTTAATTTGGTCGGATAAAAATAAATGGACCCAGAGCTTTAAGCAATCGTGAGAGGAGATAAAGCTTAGCCCTACTAAATTAAATTAACCCCTACCCTTAAAAACCCCTCAATTGAACGGCGAAAATCGGTGCCGCTTGAAACGGTAAATTGGTGGGAACGCTAGAAATAAGATGATGTTTGGTCGCCACCCGGTCCCTTTTTCTCGTGGGCAGAGTATTATAAATTATAATACTGCACAATAGCAAAAAAATCCAAAGATTTTCTCACAAATTCGAGATATGGCTAAATCACCATGTCAATCCATTTACCATCCAATTATGAGATAACTCTAAAAGAAGGCTAATGGACTCAAACGTCTAAATAATATGAATAAAAAAATGATTTACATTGATTTATTTGTATTGTTTTAAACAGGGGATATTCGCATAAATCAAAATTTGGGAAACGCACTTCTTCATAATTTATTCTTGAGATTTCATAACCATTTAGCATCTAAGCTGTTTTACATGAACCAATTTTGGACCGATGAAATGCTTTATCAAGAAACTAGAAGGATTATTGGAGCAGTGATTCAACACATTACTTACGATCATTATTTACCAATTATATTAGGTATAATAATGTATTTTTTTTCTCAAATAAAACTGTTTTGTTATATTATCATTTAATATTTTTAGGAGAAACGTACACAGAGTATTATGGTTTATTTACTCCTCAAACAATATACAGTGATAGTATAAATCCATCTACATCGTTAGAATTTGCAGCTAGTTCATTTCGAATACTTCATAATCAAATTCCAGCGAAATTAAAGTACGGTATTTACTATAAATCATATATATATGCATTTATAAGTATTTAAATAAAAAGTTCTCTATACAGTATAATTACTAGTAAGAAATGTAGATAAGCATAAATACTAAAAATAGTATTATAAAATACTAAAATATATATAGGTAGGTACTACGATATTCATTCTATATATTATGTATACAATATTAGGCATAAATTCATATTGTATAGACTATTAACTATTTTTAGAAAATATAAGACAATTTCAATTACTAATATATTTACATTAGTTAGTACCCCGATTATAAAAAATTGTATAATCGTGATTAGTACCTACATATTATATAGTATACGTATTATAGTAGATAACTTTGTATTAAGTTTTTCATAATTTCAAAAGTTAAAAGGTAATGTAATTAACTAAGGTCAGTATCTCTCTTATTAACATGATAGTTAATACCATTTTAAGTTATTACAATATGTTAATTTAGAGACATTTTAAACTTCTAGTATAGATTACCTATAGAACGTAACAGTAGTGTATATACGATTTAGTGTAGCAAGAGTGTAGCTATAATGAATCATTTTTCAAAACATTAAATACTAATTATAATTCATAATATTACAGTTATTTTAAACACACAAGTAAAATCATCAGTATGTACCTAGTACCTACCATCAGTAAGATATTGATAATACTTTCGAAACAAAATTATTCTAAATTTCCAAAACTATTTGACGTACCTAACTAATATCTTATTTCACAATTTTTAATATTATAACATAATACTTTATCGTGATATTCTTCCCCCACACACTGCAGCGGTAGCCGTGGCTGTAGTGGTTACGGCAAAATTACAAAAGAATTTGTAATGCGAGTATTAATGTGCAGTGGCGACCTTAATACGTATATTAATTTGTTGTATTTATTTTTACACATTTTACAAATCATTTCAAACAACCATAGTAAAAAAAAATAATAAAAAAAAATGAATAGGTATTTTAATAATAATTAGTTAATTTCTTCAACAAAGTAGTTAAGGCAACATGTTTTCTAAATAAAATATTTTTAATTCCATTTTCATTTTGTTTTCACAAAAACTGTCGTCACGTTTCAGTGTCCGGCCTGCTGCAGCCCCCTTAAGATTTACACACTGTTCTTCAACAGTGTAAAATATTCAGCAATATATTATTAGATGATTTCAAATAAATAATTTGTGGACTTGTGGTGTAAAGTTTTTTATACTTATATAAATTGTATTCATATATTTTACATATTTTCTTAGCTTCATAGATGAAATATACAAAGTTGCATTTCAAGTTAATTTAACAGATTGGATGGATAGACCTGATTTGTTAGCTATGGGAAAAAATGTTGATTGGTTAATAAGAGGACTTGTTGAAACTACAGGTCGTGAATATCAAGCATCATATAATCAATTGGTTAGATTACATATTATAATTTTCTTTTTAATAAAATATAAAAATGTATTTTTTAAAAATGTTAATTGTTAGTATAATAGATAGGTACCTAGATAATTAAAATATTTTGACTTTCTCTAGATTTCGAATTTTCTTTTTCGCTCTAATTTGCCCGACATTACTGGGCAAGATTTATTATCTATTGATATACAGCGAGGGCGAGATGTCGGTTTACCAGTATATAATCAAGTCAGATCAATTTGTGGAATATCACGGGCCAATTCGTTTGATGATTTATTGGATTTAATACCTTTTAAAGTTAATTTTACGAAAAAATAAATGTAATAAATACATTTTTTAATAAATGTAAATTACGATAATTTATTTTATTAGGCAATACAAATATTAAAAACACTTTATGCAACGGTACACGACGTAGACTTACATGTTGGAGCATTACTTGAGATGCCAGAAGAAGGATCCATGGTTGGACCTACTACTAGATGCATATTATCTGATAGCTTTTTTAGGTATAAGTATGGAGATCGCTTTTTTTACGATGTACAAGGACAACCTGGTAGTTTTTCACAAGGTATTTTATTTATATCAAATATAATCCATTTTAATTTTAACTAACATTTTTGATTTTTCAGAACAACTAAAAACGATAAAGCAAATTAACTTAGGCCATGTCATATGCGCTACAACTAATTTATTTACTCTACCTTTAGATGTTTTTAAAAGTTTACACGAGTATGTATAATTTTAAATATAAATAATATTAAACAGTGTAAAAACTACAAAACTGTTTGTAATAAATCAGTAATCACAAAGCTTATATTATATTATTTGTGACTTGGTGTGGCGCAGTCAGTACACTACTCAACTGCGGAAATGCTTTGTATCGGCCAGTGTTACTACCTCCCGGATGGGTGACCACCTGAGATTTTTACCTACAAATTCTTGACACACATACAAACGTGTTTCATCCAACCCTTAATCTACCCTACAAAAAAAAAAAAAACAGTTAATGACAAAAGTTACTGGGCTTAAGCTTAGTAAAAAAAAGCTTATATTTCTTATGTCACCTATATCTACTGACTTGCATTTTTCATATTGTTTTATTTGTTTATTATTTATCATAAAATAACCGACTAACTACTGAGCACTTTTTACAATTAGTTATTATATTATTAAAAGTAATTGTAGTTATAAATAATTGAATGAAGTTGGTTTACTAATTACTATCAGAGTTTATTATAAATAGAATTTTGGTATTAAATCAATACTATATTAGGTAGGTACGTTGTACGTAATAATATTTGATTAACTATTGTATAACTACCTATTTTATTATGTTTATCACAGTTTTTCTTCGATTAAATGGAATTGTGATGAACATTTCAAAATAGATCTAGAAGCATGGAGAGAATTCAAGTGATGATGAACCAATGATATCATAAATATTATGAGCTTATAACCAATATCTAACGACTAACACAACAATATACTAAAAAACTTACACCTGCTATTGGAATCCAACAAAACATCCAATATATGTATTTTAATAATTTTTTTTTAAAATAAAGCTACATATTCCATTAGTTTTAAATAACTATATAATTAATGTAAATATTTGTAAGCCAGTAGTCCAGAATCTAGATGACAAGGCTTATTTATTGTAATAAAAAAATAATAAATTATAATTATGATAAATCTGAATTACCTATGCTTTATTTTTTTATTTGTGTAATAGGTATTGAAATTGCCTGTGACTTACAATTTAGCTCAATTATACAATATACACTATACAGTAAGCTTTTGTTAATATAAAGCTATTTATATCCATACATGGAGATTCACAAAGCATGTTTTCCTCCATTAGGTATTTACTTTGATGGTTTTTATTTCTGATTTTTGGAATTTTTAAGTACCTTCTTACCTATACTTAAGAGTTAAGAACCATATTTTCAAATACTTAAATATTTTATGAAATAAAATACGGCTAACTGGAATAACCTTTAACTTATGAATAGGGTTCAGATTTATAGGTTATATAAACAATAAAAAAAGCATAAAATGTCAAAAAAGGCAAAAAAAAAGCATATAATATAAATATGTGGTTATATATATAGTGTGTTTATATAATATATATGTGATATGTCTATTGTCTGTGAACAAGATTGTAGTAAAACCCTAACGGCAAACCATAAACTGTCGTAGGTACCATACTCGTACATACCATGACTAAATAAACAGACATGTCAGCAAAATCGTTCTGCATAGGTATATATCATAGATTACAGAGAATCTATACTCTATAGAAATCCACTTTTTTACTAGTTATCTATAGGTATACCTTCCTTTACTTAAAAACAAATGGAGCAAAGACTGCAAAGTACATTGCAGATGAATTTCATTAATATTAACTTAATTTGAAGTATAAAATAATTATTAGTGCTATAGTGCACGTTACACTGCTTGCTGTTTTCTAGTATCAAAATATAACAGAACAAAAACACTTCATCGAACTCCGTGTAAAAAACGGCTAAATAAAAAAAAAAAACAAATCTTTAAGCACTAAAGATGTGATACTATCATAAATAAATTCTAAGGGCCGATTTCACCACTACTTTAAACTCCGATTAAAGTTAAACCGGGGTTTAATCGACCGAATTTGCCCTGTTAAATATCTTTATCAGTCGATTAAGCGTAATCGAAGTTTAAAGTATTTGGTGAAAGCGGCCCTAAGTAAATATTGAATTAAAGTAAGTACACTTGTTTTGTTTCAATAATTTATTTACTAATTGGTGAGAAATTATTTTGAGTAGAAATGTACATTATAACATTTTAAATTATTCTAATGCCTTTGGTTTATTTTGTTCACGTTATTTGAGTGGACTGTGTCATATTATAAAGTAAATAATTTCTCGCCAGTTGAATAAATTATTGAAACAAAATAAATGTACTTACTTCAATTCAATTTAATTAGCATTTATTTATGATATCACATCTTTATAGTGCTAAAGATCTGTTTTTTATTTTTACACGGAGTTCGTCGAAGTTTTTTTTGTTGTGATATCAGTATATCACCAATTTTTTAGATAATTGTCAAAATAACAGCTTTTTGGGGAATTTATTTTATCATTAAGTTTCTGTTTTTTATTTAATAAGTCATAGACCTTATACTAAGGTCTATGCAATAAGTACTATTCCTTATTTTTTATTCTTTGTTTGTATAATTAAACAATACCAATATATTATTATACGCTAGGTGCGAACACACTAACATTGACTACTATACTATTTATTAGTTATTAGTTATTACTAAACTTATTACTAGTATTATACTAGTAATAATTACAATTCAACAATTTATATTAAATACATTTTAACAAATATAAGGTATAATGTGATTTAATGAAGCGATAGTCGATAACGAAATGAAACAAATAATAAATAAAGTGGTGAAATAACAATATTGAAGTATGTGTCGCGTACACGAAATGGAATGTGGGAACCGGTCAGCACGACAACGCGAGATGCGGCTGCCGTGATTCCAGATTTCGTTATAATTTCTCATTAAAAAGTTTGCACGTTTCCTTTCATTACTTAATTTCTTATAGTACCATTTCGATGATTTTTGCAAAAGGATCATCTGCACAATTTCCTGATTTTTTCCAATTTCTTAGGTTTTAATTGATTCAGTAAATAATTAGTTAGTTCCGGTTAAAAAAAACACCAAAATGTACACTGTTTAAATGGGCAACTAATATATACACAATCGTGCCGCCGCTATATTTTTTTTACTTCTCCCTCGTCACGACCATGGCGTTGGATACTGTGAAACGATATTCCTAAGTATGTGTAATTTACCACATTTTGTCTAAATATGACATATGCACAAACATGCAATAACCATCAGCAGCAGACAGGGGCGGACTGGGCCGGCGGGATACCGGGAACTTTCCCGGTGGGCCGCTACTCAAAAATAATTAGTTACCTATTATTATTTATTTATAACAAAATCAGTAGGTATAAATATAAATTATAAATATTTTGTATTTTCATATCATAACTGTTGAGTGTGCAAAATGTTTATATTATATTTGGTGTTAAAGATTTCGTTAGTGATTTCGGTTCAGCTGGTTGACCAGCCCCTCGGCATCAATGCATAAACAGAAATTATTATTTATAACTACTAGGGTGTGAATTTGAAGATAAATTGCATTTTTTTCTGGATTCTCTTAAACATTGCTTTCCAATCAAAAAATGTATTTCATACATAAAATAATTTAAAAATTAAATTTTTATTTAGCATTTTTTAACTTTACTGATTTATATAACATTTTTTTGACGTTTTTATGACATTTTTATCGTTTGAAGGAATTTTTCGTAAATTTTATAAGTATATATACAAATATACAATTTTATAAACACTATTAGCTTAAGTTCCTTCAAGAAATTTAATATAATTAAAAATCATTTTTTCTTACTAATATTTCTATTTTATTACGTTTTATTTTATTTTGTTTGCTCCTATGACTTCAGTTATACAAAACAACACTTGCCAATTCTAACTGTCAAAGTTTTTTATTCAAAAATATTGATTAGCTTCTGATTGAAAAGTGATTATAATGAAACACAATATATGACGACTAACGACTAATGACTATACCTATTTAAGTTCTATTTTATTTTCATTTAAATTGGCTTTTCATTTTTCTGGGCATTTTACTAAGCTTTGTAATATTGTTACTGTGCATAAAATCGTATTTTTAAGGCATTGTTTTTTTTATTGTATTTATATCCATGCCCTATTTTTAACTTAATATGACTTTATACTACAGTCGATTAATATATCCACTTCTAGCCAGCCAGTATTTACTAATTATAACTAACATTAAATTGTACACAATAAAAAATATAATATAAATATATTGTACCTACATAATAGTAAAATATAAAAGATAATTTGTGATAATTTGATGGGAATTAATAAGCTGATAACTAAAGGTACAGTTTCGTACGTTCAATGTAACGTCCTTAATTAAAAAAAGTGAATTCTTGAACTTCTTTTTTATTTTATTGTAGTGTACTAGTGTATCGTTTGATGATTTTGTAATATTTACTTATCTATTTGTTGTTTAAAATGGAAACTAAAAGAAAGAGTGGGGTTGAAAAAATCAGAGAGAGAGAGAAGGATACTCTTAGAAAAATCAAGTTAAAGTAGTTTAAACGAAACTATTTTTTTCATCCGATATGGATCACTTATAGAGTAGGTAATAGAAAAAGTGATATATACATAATACTGTGCAGTACATTTAATTAAGATAAAATACTAAATAGGTACATTGAGAATCTTAAGTTGTCTCCTGAGGAAATTAAAAATGAGTAGGTGGAGGATGCAACCATTATTTGTCATAACTTTGGTACCATATTTAAGTCTTACATTTAGTGATGACGACATTTTAAGGGCCGGTCAAAATATAAATTTCCCGGGCTGAATAGTTGCCCCAGTCCGTCCCTGGCAGCAGACGTATTTTTCATCCGTTTTAGACCATGGTCTGCAGGGATTTTTAACCTCCGCCTGCCAAGCTAATTAATGTTTAGAAAATAATATGTTATTATTATATTATTATTATTATTATTATTATTTACTGTTTATTATTTACTATTATTAGTTAATGTAGTTTGTTAGTACGTGAACTAGCCGACAACCCGAGCCAGTGCTCAGTTGTACCAATTGTACGAATAACCAGAGTACTCTTTGGCTGTGCGGCTGTGGTTTTTAAATCACACCACGATTTAAGTATATCTTAAGGGGCCTCTACACCAGCCCTTTGATTGAAAATAACACATTTTAAATTTAACCATACTCTAGAATGCGTCATCCGACATAAGTTTTGAAAACGGATTTAGATTTTTCAATACTTGCTTGATGCATCGGTCGGAATAAATTTTAAATTTTTATTGTCAATATTATTTTTTAAACGATTACAAAACTTAAAAAATTGTAACTTTTCAAGTCAAAATAATTAAATAATTATAAATATTTTTTAAATTGTATCACGAGCGATGCCTTGGAAATGTTATTAAGAATTTATAAGTTTTTTCAAAACTTAAATCGGAATATTTATAAGAGCGTACTGTTAAAAGTAGAATCGTGTCTTTAGGGCGAAATTTTTCTTTGCATTTATTTCGAACAAGCTGTTTGACATGTTCACACCTGTTCACACCTGCGAGTGCGTAAAGTGACCCCGCACACCATTCTCAACCAACGCGTCGTTGTCACCCGACGCGGCACAAGCTAACCGACTTACTAGACTAATGTCCATTTACGAGTATACAATTAACACATCCACAACAGTAGTTTAGAAATTGCCTATATAATGTTCCTTAATAAATGTCATTGTTGAGGCCCCTTAAATCGTGGATCACACTAATTCATAATTGTCGCCACAAAACTATTATCAAGGTGTTATCCACCTTGAACATTATAATCACAGTTCTGTGTTATAATCAGTAGTCACATTAGATAATATTTGATAACAGAATAATGAATTCAAATTTGTTTGAATTCGTGGTTTTTATCTTAATGCTTAATAATTAATAACTATTGAATTATTCTTAAATAATACATTTTATAAGTTTTAAATAAACTATAAAAATTGATTTTTATTCATTCAGAATTGTTTCGTACAGTGTGGTGCTATAAAAATGCTTGTTTTATCTTTATTATACTTATGCTGGTCTTGTTATTAATTGTAATAAAATTATTGATATTATCATTTTTATTACCACACATAATACAATTGTCTGATCAAACTGCTTAATGTTTCTTTGTCTGTCTACTTTTAAATTTAAATCACGTTTACTATTTACCGTCCTGGTATTGTTGATTATTGCACCATTGATCGGTCATTACTATCTTTCAAAAGTAGGTAAATGTACAACTATATTTAAGTTATTGAAATGTCTATATGTTTATATATATTTTAGGAAGAAAAAGATGGGTTTGAAAATTCTTATAACTCACATTCAAAACTGGAAGTTCATGGGGACTATGGTGTTTTTAGAGCTACCGACCTAAAACATAGAATAGCTGAACTAGTTAGAATAAAAAGTAATTTAAATAGTATTATATATTTATATAATGGTACCTAATGTAATATTAAAATGCACATTTTCTATTTTTATTTATATATATTATATAAATCCCTGAAAAAAGTCCGACATGTTTTTTTTATTTAAGCCTATAGGTACTATATAGCAATATTTGCAGGAGGTGGAACAAGTGTTTTGCTCATCTTGCAGGACACGGGCTTCCAACCGTTATGAAGTTAATTTCTAAAATTTGTGAAGAGTTAGATAGAGCTATTCTAAAATAGCATTACGAGAATTAGATGAAGATTCCAATTTCCAGCACCAAAAAAAACATAAGTTTGACAATACCGGTGAATGTTTACGAAACTTATGCTCTAGAGTGGCCCATAATAAAATAAAAATGGAAAAATTTTAATATTGGCCAATGTATTCAAAAACAAAATAAACATTAACTAATTATTAATTTTAAATTATTTTACATGCTATATCTTTCATTGTTTACATTACTAATCACATTCACAAACACTCACTTTTTCTATTATTTTTTTACAATCCTAGAAAATCATTCATATTAATAAAATACCAACAAAAACTATTCAAAAATAGAATTTTATATTTATTTGTGCTCAAACATATGAGTGAACTTAACAGGTCAGTCACATGTCTAGTTTCATAAAATACCATTGAAAATATTACTGCTTCAGCAGTTATGCCTGATTTCATGGTTTTGTAAATTACTACTGCATAGGCGTGACTAGACTTCATCGGCAGGGGCAGCCTAGCTAATGATCGGTGCTACTGAAATTAGTGAACCGAAAAAAGCCCTAAACAACCAAAGCCGTATTTTTTTAACCCTCCTCCCCTCCACAATTAAATATTTATATAATTTTAAAAAAAGGCTAAATTATCTATTTACAATAATAATCTACAGTAACTTCAGAAATAATATTCATCTACATCCTTAGATTACACCACCTAGCTACAAATCAAACATAATATCAATAATACCTAGATGCGTACTGTACCGTCGTCGTCGGTCTCAAGTCTTTATAGTAGGTTTTTCCAATTTTCGAAGTCAGGAAATCAATTTGATAATACATGTTAAATAAAGATTTTATCTACCTAATTTTGTTGAACATATTATCTTTGTAAGTAAATGGTAATTATAACAATACACACAAAAAAAATCAAGTTTAAAAAAAAAAAATGTGACCCTTCTGATTTAAAACTCATGACCTTTCAAAAATTGTTAGGGCAGCCCAGGCACCCTAGGCTACCACTGTAGACACGCCTATATACTACTGTAGTGACCAATTACATCAAAATTGAAATAACTGCTATAGCAATAACTGACCGTGAAAGTGTTATTTGGACTTTTTAGTTATTCTTAAGAAAAAAAAAAATTAAATTGGAATTTTTTCCCCCTAATTTTTCTTTTTGATTCCCAAATTATATGCATTAACATCAAGGTTAAAAATATACATTTTAATATTTATAGCGTTCTTAATGTTTTTTTTTAGATTCTGTAAATAATGAATTAAGAAATATTGAAGGAAAACGGCAGAAACTTCTTAGTGAACTTGCTTTCAACCATAAAAAAATTGAAGATTCTAAAGCAGAACTTATACGACAAGAAGCAGAATTAGAAAAACTAAAAATGTCTGTGAAACAAGTTAGTATAATACATTTAATTTCTCTAAAAATATAGATATGACAATTTATTATATTATTTTAGGCTCAAGTTGCAGAAAATGAAGCTATTATACAGAATTCTCCTAACCTTGCTCCACCAACAATTATATTACCGAAAAATCCTCCTTCATTTATACCCTTATCAGTAAACACACGTTATACTTGTCGTAATATGAAAAATTGTTTCGATTATTCTCGTTGCTCATTAACATCAGGATTCCCATTTTACTTTTATCGCCCTGAAGAATTGCCCGAATTAGTTTCTACATCTTTGAATAAAATTGTTTTTCAAGTTTTACGTTATAACCCACATTTTACAAATAGTTCAGATAACGCTTGTGTGTATGTAGCTTTAATTGGTGAAACTCATAATTCTATTAACATAACACAATTAGAACGTCTTCCTTTTTGGGGCGGTGATGGTAGAAATAATATATTATTTTATTTAAGTAAAAATGTTTATAATAAACCAAATTTTGATCAAAATATTGATATTGGACGTGCCATACTTGCTCAGTCTTTTTGGAATGAAAAATATTTTCGTCCTGGCCATGATATAATGTTGCCTGTTAGTTTTGGACCACCAGGGGGAGAAGTTTGGATGGATTCTCCATACATGCTACCAGCTAGAAGAAAATATTTGTTATCTTTTGAAGGATACAAAAATATAAACTTTACCAAACACCAACAAAACTTTGGTAATTTAGAATTTAGAAATATTAAACCATTTAGACTTGTATTAATTGTAAACAAACAATTTAATTTTTTTTTTTTTTAGTCGATATGTTACAAAAGTTTATAACACAAACAACCGATGATCAGTTTTATATAAAAACCGATTGTAAGAATCAAAGAGTTGAGAGTAATATTGCTGATTGGTGTTTGTGTGGTGATGAAACTAAACGTAAAGTTTTTATTTCTCAATCAACTTTTACATTGATTTCAGCACCTATAGATATTGATATGATATCAACAGCAATGATGCAAACCCGTATTTTTGAATCACTTAAATTTGGTGCTATTCCTGTATTTTTAGAACATGACCGAATTGGATTACCTTTTGATGAAGTAAAATTATAATTCAATATTTATTATAGACATGTGCATGAGCTGCTGAAGGGAGCGCAAGAATTACCTGTACTATATTATAATTTTGAGATATGGCTGCCAATTACTGATAATTATTGTCTACTATAAATTTAATTCCGTAAAATTCAACTGTTAAATAATTGTTGTGGGTTGGAATTGGTTTTAATGCGTATGAAAACTATTTGCTTACCCATTGACCTTATCATACTTTTTAAATTAGTTTCATGTCTGGGTTTAATTAAAAAATAGACTGGTTTGTCTTACTCTGTATCCTAAACTGAAGTCTGCACATGCCTATGCTTATAGTATACAGTGTATTACAAATTCTTACATAACCATGTTTCAGGTTATTGATTGGTGTAGGGCTGCTATATGCATAGCAGGGGAGAGGATTCCAGAACTTCATTGGTTGTTAAGAACTATACCTGACAATGATATTCTAATGATGAGGCGGCAAGGTAGAATGCTCTACGAAAAATATTTCGGGACTATTCAATCTATTTTAGATACAACTCTTGCTGTTATACGTAATAGAATTGGTATCCCTCCCATGCCAGTGATTGATACACCTTCACCGAGTATATTTAGTGAACATTTCAAAGTGAGTTTTCTTTAATTAATATATTATATATTATAATAAAAATATGTAAGTATATAAATAATTTTTAATATAGCCGATTAAAATGGATCCAATCATACCAGATGCTGAACCTGAAGAAAGTTTAGGTCCCTTGGAGCAACCTTTTAGCTCTCCTGTTTTTAAAAGAAATCATACAATTATGAATATTCAAGGTTATGAATTATGGAACAGTTGGGGAGATCCATTTAAACTTTACCCTCACACACCTTTTGACCCATTACTCCCATCAGATGCAAAATTCATTGGTAAGTGAAAAATATTTTTAGTGGTTTCTGTTAAAATTGTATTCATTATTAAGTGTGTTATCTCTTATACTTAGGTTCTGGTAAAGGTTTTCGACCAATTAACAATGGTGCAGGAGGAGCAGGAAAAGAATTCTGTCAAAGTCTTGGTGGAAACTCACCTCGAGAACAGTTTACCATTGTTATACTTACTTACGAACGTGATCAAGTATTATTTTGTTATATAATATATTCTTAAATTTGATAACATTATAATTAATTTTTTTTTGTTAGGTTCTTATGAATTCTCTTAGCAGACTACATGGTCTGCCTTATTTAAATAAAGTACTTGTTGTGTGGAATTCTCCTAAACCACCTCTTGAAGACTTACGGTGGCCTGAAATTGGTGTACCTATACATGTTAGTATAAGATGAATAATTTTGCTTTTTTTTTGTCATTTATTTAATTAAAATTTTATTCATTTAGGTTATTCAGGCAGCTAAAAATAGTCTTAATAATAGATTTCTACCTTATGAAGCAATTGAAACTGAAGCTGTCTTGTCAGTTGATGATGATGCTCATTTAAGGCATGATGAAATTATGTTTGGTTTCAGGTAAATTGAAAATGTATTATTTTGTTTTTAATTATTATTTAACACCAATATACACATATATTTTTAAGGGTTTGGAGAGAACAGCGTGATAGAGTTGTTGGTTTTCCTGGACGTTTTCATGCATTAGATCTTAATCATGGTGGTTGGCTTTATAACTCAAACTACAGCTGTGAATTGTCTATGGTCTTAACAGGTGCTGCATTTGTACATAAATACTATTTATATTTGTATTCGTACTGGCTACCTCAAGCAATTCGAGACAAAGTAGACCAATATATGAACTGTGAAGATATTGCAATGAATTTTTTGGTATCTCATGTCACCAACAAACCTCCTGTGAAGGTTGTTATGCGATAAATCAAATATTTTAATATTACAATAATATGCATATTATTTCAACTTCAGGTAACATCTAGATGGACTTTTCGCTGTCCAGGATGTCCTGTTTCACTGTCCGAAGATGAAACACATTTTTTAGAACGCCATAAATGTATCAACTTTTTTACAAAGGTAAAATTTTTGTATTATTTTTTTTATTTATCATTAAATTTAAAATATTTTAATACCAGTAAATTTGTTAAAATACTCCCATATCATAATACTAAATATTTTTATGTTTTAGATATTTGGTTATACACCTCTTCTAAATACACAGTTTCGAGTTGATTCTATTCTTTTTAAAACTAGAATACCACACGACAAACAAAAATGTTTTAAATTTATATAAACATGAAAAAAGAATCAGGTCAAAATTAAATCTATGATTGTTTCAGTCCACATTCCGTAGAGATTGGGTCATATATTTATATGATTTAACAAGACTGATAATTTTAAATTTGATTAAAAATATATACCATTTTGACTTTTCTAAACTAATGTAATTGATTATAAATTATTGATATACACATTGAAAAGGTGTTAAAAAAGTTTATACTCCTATGATACAATTAACTACACTATTTATATGTGATAAAGAGTTATTATTATAAATTTAAAAATTAAAATCCTAATTTTCTAAATGTCTTATAATCGAGTGTAGCTAAGAATTAGAATGGAAATATTGTTCATTAGATTCTTTAGAAATGTTTATGTAAAATAAAAAAATGTTATAAACAATGTACTATAAGTGTTTTCATAAATATTTAATTTTTTAAAAAAAATATACACTATGTCCAATTTCCTCTTACCACATCTTATGTTCGTTTAAGTAATATATTGTTATTCTTAATGCAACTGTAAGATACTGTGATATACTTACAGTTTTTAAATCCAAAAAATAACTAGGTACTAAATTGTTTTCAACTTTTAATAAATATTGGCGTGGTTGCAAGCAAATTTTAAAATGTCAAAAAAAATTAACTTAAAAAACTTAGTATTAGGACTTAGTTCTATAGTTTATTTGTGGACCCCCCCCCCCTCTCCCCTTGGGATTTTTACCACCACTATACATTATTACAATATAAAATAATGGGAGCCGTTGAACATCATTACCTCTGTGGAAATTCACACCCTTCAGAACTAAGATATATACCACTTATATTTTAAAATATCATGGAATTAATAAACTTCCAAAAAAATTTGTTATCATCTTCCACTCCAATACAAACTAATTTCTAAGCAAATACTAATTTGAATTTGATGTGATGTGTAGGCTTAAAAAAATTTAGATACGAATGTTTTTTGGTATTTTTAGGTTGCTGTAAGAACAACTTACTTATGATGATCCTTGTATTAAATTTGAAGTTCTGAATTTGAAATATTTCAAAATTGAAAATGTCGGTCAATGAAATTATAAAATATATTTAATTTTTTTTTATACGTATTTGGAGGATTAGAAATGATTATTGATTATGCACAGAAAAGATTACTAATTTATATAGTAGTGACAATTTAAGAAATTACTATCTTAAATCGTGTTAATGGTTATAGTTAATAATTTATCACAGATTTCTAAATAGTAAGTGTAGTATAGAAGTCTGTGTAATTTATAATTTATAACTTATAAATTTGGTATAAACGCAGAATACATAAATGGAATAATATTATTGGTTGATATTACTTATCAATTAGGTCCCTATGACCCTATTGACTATTATTTATTAGTAGGTATTTTAAACAATAAATTAACTTTTAAAGTTCATGTCTAGAAACTTTTAGATATACCTATTAAGTATTTTTATTTTACATAAATTAAATATTTCAAAAAATAAAATTGTATCACATTTTAAAACCATAAATAAATAATTGTTAAACTTCTTTCTCTGAAATAAATATTTCATCGTACCTTATACGAAAAAAAAATCGAAAGTAAATCGAAAAAAACATTAAAAGAATGAATGTTAATAGTTAAAAGCTTTTAAAATATCCATTATTTGAATTTATTAGGGACCTTTTAGTCTGTAATTGTGTAATAATTAGAGTCGGATTTAAATTACCTAAAAACTATCCAAAACTTATTTAGAAATAGCACAAAATGAACTAAAAAAAATATCCTTAAAAATGACATCAATTGTTTTAATCATTCTTGAAGCAAACAAATATAAGAAACTTGACCTTATATAACGATCCTAACCTACCAGTATTTGGAAAGAATGTTCGTTCATGTTCATATTTAGTGAACGATACCTGAACGTCATTCATTTTTTTTAAATAGAACTACAACGTGAACGACGTTTATATATTGAATGAATTTGAACAATTTTTAAGACGTTCAAATTTATTTATTATTTGATAAAATATATTGATTGATAATACTATTATGATGTATAATATTTTACGAATTATAAAAATAAAACACATGCAATTAAGGTCCCATATATTACTGTATTGAAGTCATATATGTATACGATTTATTTATAATCTTAAAAAATAAATTAAATAGGTAGATCGTAGATATAAAACAAAACAATTGAATTTATAATTTAAAAAGGGGTCCAGTTTTTTCATTCATTTTCGGTATAAGATATCGACCGACATTATGACGTTATCCAGTGTTTAGAACAATTCATCAAAGTATTATAAGATGCATTTTTGTCTGTTTTCTTATTTTATTCTAAAAAATAATATAAGAACAGACTATATTATAATACGGTCGACTTAAAATATTGCTGACCCTGCCAGTTCGCCCCTGGTATTAGGATATAGGCTAAACTAAAAATCGGTAAAAATATTGATAAAAATTAGGTGTATATACAATCACACCAAAAGTATACTTCTAGGTCCTGCCAAATAGTTAAACATAATATGTTGACTAAGCATTTAACATTACAATTGATCTTATTTGTCATAGGTATTTGTAATATAAAATGTAATTTTACTTAATTTCCATATTAGATCACATTATCACGTCTTTTAAAGATTTAATCATTACTAATTTTTTTTTTTTTAACTTTGTGTTTTTTTACACGGAGTTATAACGAAGTGTTTTCGGTGTGAAATCAGCTATTTTTTTATGAAATAAGTCGCGATTTTATTTGACTGTAGAATATAATAATAATAATCCATAATAGCATATGCATCGTTGGCCTTCTGTTGTTATATCTCTTTTTCTATTTTAGTTTTTTTTTTCTAAAACTATAATATAAATATTATATCATTACATCTAACCCATATTTTATTATTATGTTTAATAACTGATGTGTAATGGGCTTGAGACTCGAGTCATAGATGGACCATGATGGAAAATCACAGAATTAAGATCATATAATTTGCCATCGACCTTAGTCGTTGCCACGGCTAATGAATTAATTACCAGATTGCTTATTTTATTTTATTATTGTTCCAAGTTTTCAGCACAATGATATAATACCGTCGAGCTGGATCACGAATTCACTAAGCACAATCACAGTCGTTGAGTCGTCAGCAAGTACCTACCTATAGGCAATAGGCTATAATCTATATTATACTATCTCGCTGGTCGTCACGAAATGGTATAATTTGTCATGGTATCTCGGCATCCGAGAGACCGCGTAGTACGTCATCGCCGCCGCCGCGATGAGAGTAGTGGGAATGGATAAGCTGCTGGTCGTGGGATATTTTCGTTCCCCGACTCACCGCTTATTAATCCCCCCCACTGTTTCATACGCAAAATCAGTCTTAAAAGTACTTGAACATTTTTGTTTATAACTTATAAACTTACTATCTAACCAATCTGCTAGCGAGTTCCTCTGTTCTCATTTGCACAATATTTCTGATCGATGATACTTCTCATACGACTTTATATGTTTAGCCGTTTGCCCTGTAGAGCTTGGCAAAGAATTTACATAAATTAGGACGACTTTTCAATGTTAAAACTCGGTTTCCTGTTATTATACGTTAGTGGCTATATTCCTCTATTTTTTTTACTTAGCTTCGCGCCACTACCGTCGCACTGGATATAAATCTTACAAGATGTCAAGATATTATATTGATTTTAAAGTTTCAACAATATTCTTGGTTACCCGGCGTGTAGTATAGGCAAAATAGGCACCTACACTACTGTAGTGTTGTCCATAATTACATTTCAGCTCTTCCTACTCCGTTCCTTGATAAAAATACAGAATGTGGTTATGCACAAACTAAAACGCGTCATACACTATCATGTCCCACCGCTAAAGCCGAAGACCCAGATCGTCAATCCTCAGCATCAATCGTATACGCGGAGTAACTAAATTCTCTAGGTGAACTGAGTATAGCTGTTTAGGTTTGGTACATGTAGGCACTTTGCACATGGCCTGGATGTTTTTTGAGGAGAGTTTTAATCTCATATTTAAATATAACATGTGGGAGCCGGGAGGTTTTAACCGCAGTAGTCATCAATATTCATATTAATAATATCAAATAAGAAATAGAACCATAAACGACCACATATTTTGTAGAAATCTTGGTTATAAGGAACATTCAGCCGAAGGTGGTGGGGGGGGGGGTGCTTCAACACCCGAAACATCCCCCGGGCCAATGGCATATCCGATATTAGCCGTATCGATCCCGGAATATCTAAACGCAATGAAAAATCGATAAGACAACGAGGGGTAAGTCTATGACCCAATTGACACCACGCATACAGCAAAGCGGTAGGTATCCAGTTGCTCAACTTTGTTCATTTATTTTTTTTGATTATTGCTTAAAATGCAGATGTATTATAGATGAAAAATCATATTTTTATAGAACTATATTCGTTTTATGAATCAATAAATAATTGGCATTACTGCTATTTAGAATTAAGATAATTAAAATATGTAATAGGAAGTAGCTGGTACCTATAATAGTATAATAATATAATAATATGTATATAAAATTAATTCATCAATTTACCGTAAAAGCAATACCACTATACCTAGTTTAAAAAATTCCAAAAGTTATTATATGGTATTACAGGCGCGTATCCAGAATTTTATTTCGGGAGGGGCTGAACAAAATTATCAACATAGTCACACAATAAACAAAAAGTGGGTAAGTGGATGTCGCTCTGCTGTACAGTAGGTAACAAGTGGGTCACTGTAATGGATGGTGTAAAATTTGAATTCAATGATATAATATCATTGTATAAGAAAAACGATTCTAAGCGAAAACAGTCAGTCAGCCTATGATATTACTAAGTATATTTGATGATATTATTGTGAATAAATTAATTTATATATTTACCTATTTACGTGGACCATTGTTTTAAATTTTTAATCCTTAACTATGAAAGTTGAAAATTTTATAAATTTTTAATTACAAAATATTTATTATATTTTAAATTTGATAAATTTTGTCAAGATTCGAACTTTAAATGCTTATAAAAAAACTATGACTAAGGATTTTTAATATTTTTCAACTGCTATTGTAACAATATAGCAGGAGCCTTGTATTAAATTTTCAAGCTTTTTTACCCAACAAATAAAGTTGTATTGATATTTATAGAAAAAAAACTAAGAAAAATGAAAACTGTCAATGTCCGTAAATAGCTCAAAAAGAGGCAAAATATTTTCAAATTTTTTTGGTGTATAAAAAATGAAAACATTCAGCAAAATTTTAAGTTTTGTGATTTTTCCATATTTTGTCAAGATTCGAACTTTAAATGCTTATAAAAAAACTATGACTAAGGATTTTTAATATTTTTCAACTGCTATTGTAACAATATAGCAGGAGCCTTGTATTAAATTTTCAAGCTTTTTTACCTTACAAATAAAGTTTTATTGACATTCATATTTTTTGGATTTTCTTGAAATTTCAGGGGGGGCTGCAGCCCACCCAGCCTCCCCCATAAATACGCCCCTGTGGTATTATAATAGTATATAAATTATAATTACGTTATATTTTATATTCAACTAGCTGATTCTGCGCACTTCGTTCCCGTTAAAAAATGTCAACGGGAATGTACCGTTTCCGC
Source organism: Macrosiphum euphorbiae (assembly GCA_949089665.1). Classification (NCBI taxonomy): domain Eukaryota; kingdom Metazoa; phylum Arthropoda; class Insecta; order Hemiptera; family Aphididae; genus Macrosiphum; species Macrosiphum euphorbiae. The sequence continues at coordinate 54,316,396 of CARXXK010000001.1, read as the reverse complement.
CAAAATTTGAAATGACCGATTCCGCTATCGCCCGTTTCCTCCAAATTTAAAAAGGTTCAATTCCCGTTTCCGCCAATCTACCTGCTATGGTAAAATTATTATAATATATTCCATAATACTTGGAGTATTATGCATATTATTTTTAAGGAATATTTAAATTTTAACTTGAGATAATTATTCCCAGTATACTGATAATTTATTAGAAACTTATATACACTAAAATTCAAAATTTCCTCCAAAAATATGGGCATGTATGACAGAAAGTTTATCTCAAACAACAAACAATTGTGAATCATTTCATTCACACTTTAATCAACAGTTCTACAAATCACACCCAAATATAAGTATATTTTTAAAAATTTTGGTTGAAAATGTCCAGACGGACACTTACATTAAAATAAATAGTGGCAATTTAAATATTCCGAATACACCGAAAAATAAATCAACTTTGTTAAAATGTGCTAGGACTAGTAAGGCTATAACTGATTTTAAAAATAAACTAATATCGCGTTATTCGTACGTAAAGTGTGTTGCATTCAATTATGTTAAATAAATTAACAAAATATTATGACTTTTTAATTATTTTAATTTTTGTATTTACAATAAAACTAGATATGACAAAATAGTATGTATTTTTTATTTGAGTATAATATATTTATCAATATACAATGTTCTCATCTCAAATATTCCTTAAAAATAATTTAATAGCTTGATAATGTGATTATGTTTTTATAATTATTGTGATTATTTTATATTTATTTTTACTATTTAATTTATCAATTTAATTGTTGACAGGCTTAATATATGCTTAATACTCCAAGTATTATGGAATATATTATAATAATTTTACCATAGCAGGTAGATTGGCGGAAATGGGAATTGAACCTTTTTAAATTTGGCGGAAACAAGTGATGGCGGAATCGGTCATATCAAATTTTGGCGGAAACGGGTAATTCCCATGTCAACTCTTAAAAAAATTGTGGTTATTCAACTCCTATTGAGTGTAACTCGTTGCAGTATATAAGTGCAATTCAGCCAACTTTGTAGGCAATGTGCGAAAAATCGATTTTATGGAAACTTGTACCTGATCTCCTGATAACCAATGGAAACCAAATACCAATAAAATAATAGGTAAATACTAATTTCTACTAATTATTTCTCCTATAACCAATAGCAATCATTTATAAACAAAAATTTCCATCGTAAATCTTATAATTCCTGTTTGAGCACTTCCTCGGGTTGGACCTACCTGGTCCAATTGTGAATAAACCCCTAGCAATTAGCATTTTGTTGGGTTTGTCACTAAAAACCCGGGTGTCACCCATCCGGGAGCTAGCGATGTCGGATGATGCTTGACCGCAGCACACAATACACATTATTAGTGACTGGGCCATTGGGGTCAACCACCGTGCCATAACAATTGTAATACAATAAAAACAATAATTTCTATACAGTTATAGAACAACACAAGTGTAAGGGATTTAATTTTTTTAATTCAATAATATAATAAATGTATAAAATATTAAAATATAAATATAATTTTTGTTACAATGTTAAAATATTACAATTAAATAGGTAGGTGGGTAGTTATCACTTATCCAGGTAATAAAAATATATTAATTATAATTTAGAGTTTAGGATACCTACTTAATCAATCTCTGGAGGCTTGGAACAAAAATATTATAATAACGACTTACGACTGTTACGAGTATAATATTATGTAAGAACTTAAAACAGTAAAAATATGAAGTAGGTAAATAGTAACAAGTAATTACTAATAAGTAATAAGTAATTAATATTATTTTAGTTATATTATAATACTATAATAATGCATTTACAACAAAAACCGGACTTCGGATGAATTTTCAACTGTGGCACCTAGCGGCTATGTCGGCTATAAATTATAATATCTTCTCTACATTGTGGCACAGAGTAATAAATAATATGTTGACATAAGATTGTGACAGCACTAGGCACAATTCTATTTCACAGCTAGGTTTCGCTGCGGTATACGACTTAAATGTAATAAATTATAATATTTGTATTATGCAGGCTGTATAACCTACAGTCCTACTCCTACTCCTACTACTACTCAGCCAGCCATTGCCTAGTTACCTGCAATATCATAACAATTCATAAGTCATAGCTCAGAAGCTACTTTTTAGTTTTATTATTGATTAATTTAATGTCCATACATGTTAGTTTATTTGTTGGTATTTACTTAATAATATATATAATATTATTGAAATATTTATAATAAAATAATAAATAATAACAAAAAAAAAGTTATGGTAAATTATTTGTTTTTATTTTTATTATATACATCAAACTATTTCGATTCAATTATTTTTAATACTGTATATTGTAGGAAGGAGATATTTCAGTAAATGAACATCATAGGAATGTCATTGATAGCTATATAGAATTTATGGGTCACCAAAAAAAACAATCTATTATATTAATTAAAAAAGCGTTTGAAGAAGTCATCAAAACAAAGTATAATTTATTATGTATTATATTATAGTATTATAGTAGGTACATATTATATTTTATTATTATTAAAACAATAATTTAATTATTTTTAAGTTTATTAGATGAAACGTACACAAGAGAAGAAGTGAAGAATATATTAAGCAACTTAGAAAAAACAATGACAAATGAAATAAAGTGTGAATTATCTGCATATACAAGCACCAATCTCCTAATGATGTATCAATTTTTTCAACAAGCTGAAAAATGGCATTTAAGGCTCAACGTAGATATATCTGAAATACAAAACAAGTAGGTGGATATAATTTCTACTTTAATTTTACTTATTTATAGGCTTACATAGTATTTTGTATAAATAGAGAATTGTTACAAGAGATGGAAACAATAGAAACTAGTTATTACGTAATGAACCGAACATTAGAAAAAAAGAAGCTTTTAGGTACTCCTGATCACATTACAAATGATTTTGCTAATGTGTTGCAAAAAAGATTAAATCAGCTAGAAACCCATAATTCTAAATTGGAAGCAGATTTAAAAACTTTAGAAGACAATGTAAAAAAAATAAAAAATATTTTTTTAATGTATATAATATAAGAATAAAATGAAAGTGTTTTGACTTTACAAACATATTTTAGTGTAATAAATTGAATAATGAAAAAGAAGCAATGAAATTACTTATCGAAAAAGAAGACAAACAAGGAGATCCACAAAAAAATTTAGTCGAAATTGAAGTACAAACTCAAAATACTTTTGACGTAGGTTTATCGAAAAAAAAATGAATGCCTTAGAATTTTGTACTAATAATAATTTAATTATAATACGTACATTTAGGAAAATACTAACAATCACGATGAATGTAAAACAACAGTAAATCAATTAGAAAATGAATTGTTAATTGCGCAATCACAATTAACACTAACAAATTTGGTAAGTTAATATTTCCATATGCCTAATGTGGATAACACAAATTTAGGTAATTGTTAGCTATTTATTTTAATTACTTACATTTTATTGACTATTTAGTATTTACATAACAATATTTTAAAATAATAGTGTTCAATAATGTGCCAAACTGACTAATATTAAAAATAGATGAACACAATAAATTAATGTAAATTAATCAAATCAGTTTCTTTGTTTATTATAATAGTAACTTAGATTCATCTTTTTATACATAGTATACAATTTATGATAAATATGACGTGCTTAATCAACTATTCACTGTGGTTTGAAAGCAGGTTTGTCAATTATAATATGATAATTGAGATATTTGTTTAAGGAGTTGGACAGAAAATTTAATGATACTGCTGCATACATCAACATGAAGAATATAATTACCAAAAAAAACGAACAGGTTCGAGAACTAAGAGATCGGTTGCTTATTTACGAAAAAGAAGACAACCAAGATAATGTTGTATGATTGAAATTACAATTAGTTAATAATGTAGGCTATAATAAATATTGTACATAGATTCATTAAAAAATATTCAATTACATAGTACTGCAGTAAACTCACTATTTTGTTGGCCCAGTGGCGTGCGGTCAGATCAAGCGGTAATAGACCATAGCCCAGAAGTAGATCAAAGAAGAGTAGTAAAATTGATTAAATTCATTAGACAATAGTTGAGGTACCTAGATAATAGTTGCATGAACATAATATTTACATATTATTGTGTTTATTAAAAAATATAAATACTTATATCTTACAATAAAGATCTAATATCTTTTTTTGCTATTTATAAACATTTTAAATTTTTTGTATTTTACTTTTTAGATTCTGAGTGGAACGATGAATGTATTGATTTTACAATGATGTGTGTTTTTATATATTTTTTTTTTTTTTGTATTTTTGTGTCTGTGTACACGATAAGTAGTCGAAATAATGTTCGATATTCGACTTCAGTATCTTGTTCGATTGGAAAGTGAATATCGTTGGTGCATTAGGGAGGTCAAAATTTAAAATTCCCAGCACTTTTCAAAAGCGCCAAGAAAAACAAAAGAAGAATTAAGGAAAAACGGGAATTTTTACGCAAAATCGATTTTTCAGAAAATTGAATTTGGTTTTTGGTGTTACCTACTTTAATGCTAATGACCGTAGATACATGAAATTTTCACTGGTTGTTTATATTTGCATTTTCTATACACGATAACATTTTCAAAATATTTTGATTTATTTTGAACTGTTTAGGGACATTTTCATTTTTCATTTTTTTTTTAGTTTTTTTCTAGAAATATCAATAACATTTTATTTGTTGGTTAAAAAAACTTGAAAATTTAATAAAAAGCTCCTAGTATATTGTTTCAAAGGCAGATGAAAAATATTAAAAATCGTTAGTCACAGTTTTTTTTTATAAGCATCTAAAGTTCAAAAATTGACAAAATATGGAAAAATCACGAAAATTAGCAAATTATTTTGAGTAAAAAGAAGAATTCGTAAAAATTTTTCTTTTTAAATCTAAGATTTAAAAATGTAATACAAGATTCCTTATAAGATTATCTACCTTTATCAAAAAAAAAAATGTCTATAAGAAAGTCAAATTAAATTTATATGAGCGTTTGAAATTCAAATTTTTACAACATTGGATATTCACTCGATTTCTTATGTAGCGATTTCCTTATTTTGTTGTAATTCAAAAACGAATAACTGTAGATACATGGAAATTTCACTGAATGTTTAAATTAGCATTTCCTATACACCATACAATTTTGAAAATATTTGGAATCTTTTTGGGCTGTTTACGGACATTTTAAGTTTTCAATTTTTTTAGTTTTTTTTTCTATAAATATCAATAAAGTTTTATCTGTTGGGCCAAATAGTGTAAAAATTTAATTCAAGGCTCCTGATATATTGTTACAATTTCAGTTGAAAAATATTAAAAATACATAGGCACAGTTTTTTTTTATAAGCATTTAAAGATCGAATTTTGACAAAATTTATCAAAATCTCGAAAATTATCAATCATTGTAATTAATAAGTTATAAAATGTTCAGTTTTTATAGCTAAGGATTGAAAATTCAAAAAAAAAGGTTCTCATAAATAGTTCATACTGTAACCAAAAAATCTAAAAAATATATGAACACAGTTATTTTTTACAGACATTATAAATTCAAATTTGGACGAAATCACATATTAAAAAACCTAGAATAACTATTTTAGTTATTTTGTTGTGATTGAATAATATTATTCGTGGGTACTTGAAACTTCTACTTGTATCTCGGTTTTTTTTTTATGTATAACGCGTTATAAGTACCTAATGGATATGGTGATATGATTAATTTGGAATTTATTATAGGTACCTATTAAAGGTCAATTTTTTGTTATATACCATGTCTTATACATAGACCGACATACCGTCTCCGCTCAGAATCGTTTTTCTTATATAATGATATTATATCGTTGAATTCAAATTTAATATCATCCATTATACAGTGATCCACTTGTAACCTACTGTACAGCAGAGCGACACCCACTTGCCCACCTTCTTTTATTTATGTTTCTTGAAATGTCGATAACAATTTGATTGTTTGGTCAAAAACCTACCATTTAAAAATAATAATAATACATTCCACTATTCGAGAATCTATAAATGTTTTATGTTCATAACATTTTTTCTATTGGGGCATAAAACTTGAAAATGTAATACAATAAGTTCCTCATAAGTTGTTATAATAGCAGTTCATGTATATTTAAGATACTAACTACTAAAACACGTTTTTTTGTTTATAAATTATAACCATTTAAAGTTCAAATTGTTAACAAAATTGATCAAAATCTCGAAAATTTGCAAACTGTTTTATAGTTAAAAATTTAGAAAATTTTTAATTTTTACAGCAAGGCCTAAGGATTTACAACTTTAAACAAAGTTTCTCATAAGTAGTTCATACTGTAACGAAAAAACTTAAAATATGATATAAACTCAGTATTTTATTAATAGATTTTTAAATATATTTATTTTTTTTCAAATTTGGAAAAAATTAGATATTTAAAATAATATATTAGTAATTTAAAATTATTATTATAGTATAGGCTGTTTTGCTCAGAATTGTTATTCGGGTACAATTCCTTTATAATCAAATAAAACAAACTATAATTTTAGATTTTGCCTTTTTTTCTGAATTGAACATATGACAATATAATACAATTCATTAATATATATATGTATAGAAATGTAAAAAATATTATAAGAAAGTTTCAGATATCACTAATATAATTTCTCAACACATACAATAAAATGAAAAAAAAATTTAACCTCTAGCGAAGGCGTCACTTTGAGGACTCACAATTTCTTTTATACGCATTTAAAGTTCGAATCTTGATAATAATCTCGTAATAATCACAAAAATGCAAGGCTGGGCATTAACGAGTTAAAAAGTTAAAGTTAATTTAATTTAAACTTTTTAACTTAACTAGTTACTTTTGACTTTTCATTAACTTAACTGTTAACTTACTAAATTTCTTTTTTAATTAAAGTGAAATTAACGAATTAATTTTTCATTTTATGATGTAAGTTAAGTTAATTTATTTTGTTTTTAATTTAATTATATTTCACTATTTCAGTCTATTTCGTTTTCATTTCAAAAAAATATTTACCTACCGTGAATTGTTTAAAGTTGAAAATGTATTATTATATATATAAATTTATATCATTCAAATCTAACTTATATGGAAATACTGTATTAAGTATAAACACTATTGTCTATAATTTAGTTTTGGGTTGGAAAAATGAAGTACACTAGCGTTTTATAAACAAATTATTATTTTTTTAACTTAATAAAAAGTTAACAAAAAATGTGCATAAGTTTAACAACTGAGTATTAACATATTGTTAAATTAACTTTTAACTTTTAACTTTTTGTTATTGGTGCATATTAACTTAACTTAACTGAGTTAAAAAAAATCATTAACTTGCCCAGCTTTGCAAAAATGTGCAAATTATTTTGAGGTAGAAATTCATAAATTTTTTCTTTTTAAATCCAAGATTTGAAAATGTGAGACAAGATTCCTCATAAGTTTGTCTACCTTATTTCGATTTCTCATGTAGCGATTTTTATATTTTGCTGTAATTCAAAAACGAATAACTGCATGTAGATACAGTAGATGCATACAATTTACACCATATGTTTATTTTATGAATTCCCATACTTGATAACATTTTCAAAACATGTTGAGCTGTTTTTAGAGGTTTTAAAATGATGTTTATTTTAATTAATATCTTTGATGAACACCTAATTTACACCTTGGAGTTGATACACGCGTTTAATATACAATATTATATTTTTTATGAGAATCCGTGGACGATTTTATGTAATATTTTCTGAGAATCCGTGGGCGATTTTATGTAATATTATATGATAATAATTGAATAATTTCTTATTACAATTAATGAACATATTATATTATATACTTATCTATGCTAATATGAATAATTATTACTGAATATATAGAGTTTAATATGTATTGTAATTTGTAAGTTCAATCCACCTCTGTAACCAACCTTTTTTTTATAAGTTTTCCTCGACCGTTAAAAACAATGAGTAACCATAGCCATCACGTTGATGGAGTTGGGAGATTTTCCATGTTAGCACAAGGCGCATTAGACGAAGTTCCTTCAGATATTACTGTTGGTGTAAGAATATCAGAAAATGATGGTAAAGAAAAATATAACTAAGTATTAAATAGGAGATATGTATAGTCAGGTACCTAAGATCTTTTTAATTTGAGTTTAGAGTCACCAGTAACATTTGAAGAAGCACAGGATGAGTCTGGTGAGTAAAATCAAATTCATCATTTTTTTTGTACCTACCTACCTGATTTATTATATTAATTATAATATATTATAAATTAATTTCAAGAATAATATATAGTTGTATAACATAAAGCTGTACCTACCATACCTGATTTCACCCGAGTTAAAATAATCTATCTTTCTATCTTTTCCGTTTTGTTTTAAGTAGTTGAAATATATAATGTAAGCTTCATTACAATTATGATTAATTTTATGATTTGCCACTTCTTAATTATTTTGGACATACTTTTGATGGAAACACAAAAAACTGGACACAGATTCAACGAATGCTTAAAAGTCACAAATTCAATATTGTTAAGATCGTTATTCGTTTTTATGTATTTACCAGGGATGGGAAAGTTCTTTCTATAAATGAATTAGTTCAAGTTCAAGTTCAAGACATTAAATATGAACTAGTTCAAATTTTAGTTCAATAGTTCATAGTTTTTTAAAATGATCAAAAATTTAAAAAAGTTACTAAAGAAAATAAAATAAAAAAATACCTGAAAATACGTATGGGACTGCCGACTATGCCTCGAAACCGGCGATACGCGGCTCTGCAACATACTTTATCCTATGTAACTAATTAGTAATTAGTAATTGAAAATAATAATTATAGAGCAGTGGTTAAAATAATGTTGATTAATAATCGGAAACAAAATCATAATTAAAATTAACTTTGTTTGCGTAATACAAATAGTTTTATATTCTTCCAATCACCCTGTATTCTGCGGAACACGCTTTATACAGCATAAAATAATTTGTATGGGCATGTTAATTGTTAGTCTTGGGAATGTTATATTTATTACACTTTATTGTATTACTTGTGTCAAGTTACAACCATAGATATTTATTCTTTAATATCTATGGTTACAACAGAATTATAATAATATACCATAAATGGTATACCTATGCCGGGTTGCATAAACGTTCATTAAACATTTAATGAACCAATAGCGCGCTATTGAATGAATAAATTATTTAATGGCTCACTAAACGGTCATTAAACTTATTGGTTCCTTAAACTGGAGGTTACCAGATCATTAAATTAGTGATCAGATTTCGGCTCACTAAATTTTTATGCAACGGTTTATCACACAATTATAATTTTTTCTCAAATCTCAAAATAGCTAATATGCCTACCGATACGAGTTACCAATATATATATATATATATATATATCTTTAATCGTGATTTGTATTAATAATTAATATTATCTTCTCAATTTGGTGATAACAAAATTATCAAAAACCACATACTAGGTATAAACCAAAAGTAGTTTAATACATTTTTTATGCAACACGGTTAATTAATCAGTACATTAATCGGTTCATTAAAAGTATTTTAATCATTCATTAAAACAAACCATTAAACTAATTTAATCATCGCTTTTATGCAACCCGGCACTACTGTCCTACTATTCTTACGTCGATCAACGGCTCGGCGTTGTGATTTCAGGGAAAATATAAATATCCAAACTAAAAATAAACAAAATTAAAAACAAATTATATCTTTTGATTCTTGAGAAAGAACCTGATCGGCTACAAAACATTTCAAAACGCTATCCTTTCGCCTGTTCTATGAAGTTTAAATTGTCAATGAACGAACCCAAAACGTTCAAAATCATAATCAATAAGAACTTAGTTCACGTTCAAGTTCATTTCTTGAAAAACGAACTCGTTCATGTCAAGCTCACAGAAAATGAACGCGTTCTTACTTCTTTCCCATCACTTATTTACATCAAAGATAAATGTAAATATTTAAGAAAGTTTTTTTATATTTTATTTTTACAAGTAGGTAATATACAATCTGTATTAAATACAATAAGAATATATGCTAAAAGTACATTCACAGAAAATTAATTTGATGAAAGGAGCCACCCATTGATGACACTTTCTATGGTCACTTAAAATTATTTACTAAATTATTTTTTTTATTTTTTTTATTTTTTTTGTTATAACAAATCACGACACTTTGCGCTTTAGGCGTCTTGGCCGGGGATTACCCGGTATGGTAGCGGAGGCAAAATTTTTAATAAGTGGATTTGAATGATTACGTATGTGACTGTGAAATCTTTTATAGAAGCATTTAGATTCCTCAGCTATTGTTTTTATTTTTAGGTCAGAGTGTAGGGAAAAATTTGAAACTTAAGGAGGTGCATTTGTTAATTTCCTTAGAGCAATGTTTTGGAATATTTGAATTTTGTTAACGTTTTTTTTTTTGCACTACCCCATAACTGCAGACCGTACGTCCACATTGGTTTGAGTAGACTTTTGTACATAAGAAGTTTGATCAACTTTGATGTGGAGGTGTATTTATTATTGAATAATACCGTTTTTAGCATGCTTAGGTGATTATTTAGAGCTAATCTTTTGGTTCTTATATGGGGGGCCCAAGTAAGTCTTTGGTCGATGTTAGTCCAAGATATTAAACAGTAGGAGAGCTAGGAATGGGTGTACCATATAGAGATACATTTGGACACGGAGCCTGTCTGAGGGTGAAGGTAGTGTGAATAGATTTGCTTTGATTAACTTTAAAACGCCATATGGTAAACCAGTTTTTCATATGGGCAAGGTGATTTTGTAGATTCGAAGAGGCAGTGAGGGGATCCTTGTTGATGGAAATTATCGTTTTATCATCAGCATAGTCGGCTATACTGACGTATAAAGAGTGGTTGGTTGGTCTGAAGCATAAATGTTATATAGAATAGGGGATAATATGCCGCCTTGAGGAACACCTGCGTTTATAACTGCTATGTCAGAGTAATTAGAACCGTAGCGAATTTGAAAATGACGTTCTGTGAGATACGATTTTATAATTAGACCGTAAGCAGGTGGAAGGAATCTTTTAAGCTTATGCAGAAGGCCATCATCCCAAACTCGTTCAAAAGCTTGAGAGATGTCCAAAAACACACACGTACAATATAGTTTTTATTCCAGCGCATATGAAATAGCGTCAACTAATCTGTGCACTTGATGTATAGTCGAATGAGAAGCACGAAACCCAAACTGGGTATCAGGTTGTACGTTATTTTCAATAATAATGGGTAGTAAACGTTTAAGAATTAACCTTTCAAGTATTTTAGCAAATAAAGGTAAGAGACTAATTGGACGATAGGATGATAATATATCAGGAGATTTATTTGGTTTAGGGACTAATATGATAGTTGAAAATTTCCAAAGAAGTGGAAAATACGAAAGTTTAAGAATTGCATTGTTTATGTGTGAGATATGGACGATAGCATTTTTTGGGAGACTTCTGGCTACTTCAGCAGTTATAAGATCGAAGCCAGGTGATTTATTCAGAGAGCTTTTTTGAATGGTATATTTAATATCGTTTGGTGTGAATGGTTTGACTGGGAAAGAGACGGGAAGTGAAGAATTTAGAAACTCTTCAACCATATTCAAATGAGCATCGTCACTTATATCAGAGTGTGGCTGAAATGTATCAGATAGATGTAACTTAAAAATATCAGCTTTTTCAGAGTCAGAGCACACTAAACTGCCATCAGATTTTTTAATTGGGAGATTTGGTGCTTTATAACGTAGTATTTATTTTGTTGCTCTCCAGAGACTACCTCCCTTTGATTTAAGAAAGTAAATTATAATTTATTAATCGTTGTAATGTTGAGTTCATATTTGATTTTAAAATTAGTTTTTTTTTATAAGCTATTTAACTATTTAAGTAAGGAAACAAAAAAAACCTAACTTTCATGTGACAAAACTAAATTAATGTGTAAGCCACCTTAAGAATAATCTTAAATAAACGCCCTCCGAGTCTCAATGAATCAATTGATATAGGTAACTTTTATTGAGAAAATTCAGATGTTCTATTTTTGCTAATAAATAAATACATTTTGTTAATTTGTTAAAAGCAGTATTCAAGACTAAAATTGATTCACCCCTCCCCCCTTTCCAATTGAATTGACCTGAAGACGCCCCCGCTTATATATTTAGTGCCGGGGATGGTGGGACTCCAGACCACTGCAGATACCACAATAAATTCTGGAAGTTTAAATACCTACTTTAATCTCTTTTTCCCATGGTACAAGAAAATTATGTAATAATTAGGTTTAACTTGTCAAAAATCTTATAAATTTTGATTACCAACGTATTATGAGTATACCTAATTTTAGGAACTGGAACATATCAAATTGTATTATTGGTAGTATGTGGTTTAGTGAATATGTCTTGTGCTATATCTACGACAGCTGTGTCATTTATTTCACCTGCGGCTGAAATAGATTTCGATTTAAATTCAACTACCAAAGGAATATTAAATGGAGCGCCGTTTCTTGGTAAGTCCATAGTACAGTACACATGATGGTACTACAACAGGATGTGTATCTGCTAGAACTAGATCTCGGTACTTAATTTAATTTATTACTTATTAATATACCTTAATAAATTAACAATACTTGCATTCTATGCACGTCTATGCAGTCTATTAAATCTAACGTCGTACTACCTACCCAATTTAAAATATTATTTAGGTATACAAAATTACACTACCTAGTACCTAGATAAGTATGAAATTAATTAGTAATATTATATTTTTGTAATCATCATTTTTTTTAGGAATGGTATTAGGAGCATATTTCTGGGGTGTTTTTGGTGATTTAAAAGGAAGGCGACTTGTTATCTTGGGATCAATGGGAATGGATACATTCTTTACTATACTTTCATCCTTGGTACAGCATGTTGAATTGTTTTTCATACTCAGAGTAGGGAATGGATTTGCGTAAGTTATAGGCTATAGAACATGCATATTAAATTAATTATTTGTGTGTAGGTATACGTTATTATGAAATAACGATACTAAAAATGACATTAAATATGTTTTAATAAATATAAGTTGAATATCATTTGAAATACATTTTTAAATGATTTAACAACTCAAAATCAAACTTGTTAAGAATACTTTTCAAATGTATTTAAAATACGTATTCAAATATACTTTTTACAAATTTACTTTTATATACAAATATACTATTTTTCAGGTATTTAAAATACATTGGTCAAAATGTATTTGAAATACAAAAAAAGTATTCGAATACTTAACGAGACTGCTCAAAGTACTTATAATTAAAAAATAATAAAATTGTTTCGATTTTACTCGAAATATATAGAAGAAAATAGGGGCCGAACTTAGCCCTTCCTCATGATCACAGTCTTGAAATTCTACTATACTGTTATTTACTTATATTAGAATACCTAAACCTACATCAAAATTATTAAATACAGTTATTATTTGATATTTTATCAGGCATTTGTATTTTAATTTGTATGTATTTTTATAAAAGTATTAATTTCAGTATTATTGGCGCTACTTGTATGGTTTACGTGTACTTGGGTGAATTTTTAACACCTTCCAAAAGAGACAGTTATCTACTTTTTCTTGAATTATTTTGGGCTTTAGGAATGCTGATTGGGCCAGGTTAGTACATATCGTTTGCATTATAAAATTAAAATTGTGTTGAAGTTTTCGGGAAAATATGAATTTTAACATACCTACTATTTTTTAATTATATTACCTACATGGCTACATGTAAATATACACAATAGGTTATATATTATAATGATTATAAAATGTAATTCTGATTCTGAATAGATGATACCCAAAATAAAAATATTTAGAGGTTATTAAAAAAAGCACAATTCAAAGTGTAACAATAACATTTAAAACAACTCAGGAGAGGTTATTCATTTTCTTCACTTAAACATAATGTTGACCTGGGAGTCGGGAGAGTTTACTAGTTTTAAAAATCGGGATATTTTACCATACAGTCTGAAGAGTTTACTACCGCCCAAATAATAAAATACAAAGAATATAGTATAGTTCCTTTTCTTAAAAGATATCTTGGCCCGAAAACTTGTACATTCAGAGTATGTACCAACTGTGTATACCTACCAGTGTATAATACTATAAATTATAATGATTAGGTAATTTCTTATTTACATTCTGTTTAAATGAATTTTAAAATAAAAAATAATACTTTTTGAACATTAATTAAATTATATTATTAAATTAAGAATATTAAACGAACTGTAGATATATTCAACCAAGTCTTTAAATATGTTAACTATTTGTTTCAGCTTTAGCTATGGTGATAATTCCTAGCAACATGGTTTTAATTTCAACTGAATATTTCAAATTTAATGCTTGGAGAATTTTTATACTGTTAACGTCAATACCAAGTTCAATTTCATTCATATTGATTTACCAATACCCAGATACACCACGTTTTTTAATGTTTCGAGGTTATATAATTAAGTCCAGAGAAGTTCTTGAACAAATTTATTTAGTGAACAACAAATTTACAACTGTACCTTATCCGGTAAATATTGTCAAACACATTTATTTAAACTATTAGATTCTGAGCGGAATGATAAATGTATTTATTTTACAATGATGTGTAATATATTTAGTGGTAAGCTGTAGCCTGGAAGAACTTTTTTAAATGTTTTTTTGTATACAATAATTTTATATGGGAAACCAAGACAAATCATGATGACCTGCAAGTATCAGGCACATATTTATCGCGGATTCTTGGGATCCAAGCACCACACCTAAGATAATTTTTGGGGACCTCTGTAATATGGTGTAAATACATTTTTTTACCACAATCTCTAAATTTATAGACTAATTTTAAGCTAATAGTTGTCAAATATTTTTATGTTCTGTTAAAAATGTTGATAATTGACTATGAGGCACGGGTTAGAAACTTTCACTCTGCTCTGCGATGTATAGGTATTATTATTTACGCATTGAATTTTTCAAAATTTTCGATTAATTTTAAGCTATATTTATATTATGGAAATATTCAAATAATTCACCTTCATCATTTACCCTCAGAGGCAATAAAAATGTTTCAATTTTTAATTTCAGTATCATTTCTGGTGGGACAGTGAATTTAGTTACATTTCAGAAATCAAAATTTAAAATTACCTGTAGCATCGAGAACAGCAAAAAAAAAAAAAAAAAAAAACAATTAATTAATTACAGACGCGATTTAAGATAGTAGGTACCTACTATTTTAAATCGTGATTAAGGAACAACGGGAATTTTTACGCAAAACCAGTTTTTAATAAAATTGATTTTATTTTTTTGTTGTAACCACATATGACAGATATAATATATAATAACTATTAATAATAATTATTATATATATCTGTGGTAGTAACTCAAAAACGAATAATCGTAGATACCTACTTTAAATTTTCACAAAATGTTTATATGCTAGTTTTCCATACATGATAAAATTTTAAAAATATTGACTCTTTTGAAGCTTTTATACCTACGCATGATAATGTTTTGATTATTTTAGTTTTTTTTTTATTATTGTCGAAAAATATATTTCACACGTTTAAGAAAGTTGAAAATGTTTAGATAAATGTAATACAAGAACAATCAACAATTTTGCTGATAACAGATAAGTTGTTATTAAATATTAGTGTAGGTAGGTAATAAGTGTACATCGATAATAATTTATGAGCTTTTCAAATTTGGCAAAATATTTTATAGATACAATAACGTATAAAATGTTCAATTCTTACATCTAAGGATTGAGAATTAAAGAAAAATGTTTTTCTAGCTAGTTCATAGGTCAGTATTGTAACCAAAATATATTGTATAAAATAGTTTTATTTTAATAGATATTTAAATTTTAAATTTTAACGAAATTAGAAATTATATAACGATTTAAAGTAATTAAAATAATACTTCGATTTTCAACTTCGATACCTATATCTTGTTCGATTGGAAAGTGAATCTAGTTGGTGCATTCGGGAGGAGAGAAATTCCCAGTAGTTTCCAATTGCGACGGGAAAAACCAAAAAAAATAAGGAAAAACTAATATTTTTATGCAAAATTTTGGAATGTTTATACCTATAAGCATTTTCAATATAAATACCTTTAAATTTTCTAAATATTATGATTCATATTGAGCTGTTTATAGGCATATGACATTTTCAGTTTTATATGTCGATAAAAAATGTTTGATCGGTCAAAAATCTTTGAAATGTAGTAAAGTTCCTCTTAACATGTTGTTAGTGGAAATTAAAAAAAAATTGAGCTTAAATAAGAGTCTAAACTTCAAGTTTTGACTAAATTCGTAAAAATCACAAACTTTTTCAAATTATTTTGAGTTGGAAATGCATAGTAAATATCTACCGGAAACTCAAATCAAATTTTAACACAGCAGAATATTCAATTGATTGGTATTCGTTTAGTATGTGACCTACCAGACCGCGTGACCTACCGTATTGGGTATTCATTTAGTATATGATCCACAGGACCATTAATTAATTTAAAAACAGTTAAATTAAAAATCATAAAATTATGTTAATAATTATTTAACTAATATATTAGTAATACAATATACAAATATAAAATAATGACACATAGGTACCTATAACAGCAATAGGTATGTCAAAACTTGTTCGAACGCGGCTGAACTTCCCGCCGAATCTACTAAAGTCCAAAGGCTTTACAAGTCTCGTGGCCGGCGCGGAATGTTCGCGAAGAGTCGTTCCCCCTCCACGGCGTCCACCGTCCACGGCCCCCGTGCCGGGGACTCGGCCTGTTTGTCTCTTACCTACGCTCGAACTTGGCGGATCACGCACCGCCGGTTCGCGTTGCTTCGTGTGGCTGTGTTTAGACCTCGTGGTCATTATTAGCAATTATTTATTATTTATGATTATAATTGGTGCACGTCTATACCGTCGTAAACTTGGAGACAGTCTAAGTTTGACGGATTGTGTCACCGCGCACCACCGAATTTATTAATTATTATACGTGTCACCGCTGGGCCGTCGTTCAACTGCGCCGCAGTGCCGATTTAGGCTGTTGACGAGGAAGACGCTGTCGCATTTCCAGCGAGGACCGTGCTGACCAGTGACCTGTCCCCGAGGTGTCGATCAGGTCATATTGTAAAATTATTATTACCTATTGTTTAAATTATTATTATTGTTTATTGTTCAAATTATTATTATTATTATTGGTGTAGCGCGTGTTAAATTGTACACGGCGTCTACATTGATTACTAGTGTGTAAAAAATATATATATCGCGTCATTACGCATTAAGACTTGTACGAGGTAATATATTGTGAGTTCGCCCCTTCACGTCCACAGCATTCCGCGAGTCGTTGTCGCTAACCGCGATTTTCAAAGTAGGAGCGGCACGGCGCACATTTTTGGTAGCAGAGCGTGGTTTTCCGACCTTTGTGGGGGTTCGGTAGCGGTGTGTTTGGATCTTTTTGGTGGGCTGGTACCCACATAGTGTTTCCTACGGTGCTTATAGGCGACATAGTTTATTTTTATTTGTATTTGATTTATATTTATATTATATTACACTTCACTCGTAATGATTGACGAGAAAGACATTGAGCGTACGTCGCGCCAGCTCGCGCGTGCTATAGTAAAGCGTACTACCATTATATCACAGATTCGAGCCATACATGCTATGTCGTTGCGCGTACAATCAGAGCCTGATTTAGCCTCAGAGTTTGCGTTAAACGCGGCTGATTTAGACGCGCTATGGTTTCAATTTCGGACGGATGACGATTCTGTATTAGACCTTTTAGTGGCGTCCGATAAGCTCACCGATTATTCACCCGACTTGACAGCGGAGGTACGCCAACTAATTAACGCGGCTAAAAATATCGCCCAGCGGTTAATCCCGACAGGTGCCGACGCCGTCGACTTATCTTATCTCCGAGATGGGACATCAAGTGTTCAGAAACCGCGAGAGGATCCGGTTAAGTCTCTCTCCCGCTTACCTGATATACCTCTACCCACGTTCGATGGTGATTACCGATCGTGGCCCAATTTTCGCGACAGATTTTCAGCGCTTGTCAATTCGCGATCCAATTTATCGAATATCGATAAGATGTACTATCTAATAGGTTGTCTAAAAGGTGCCGCAGCCGACGCTGTCCGAGGCATACCGGTGTCGGCGGACAATTACGAGTTAGTAATGAACACCTTATCTGACAAATTTAATCGACCGCGTTTGGTCGCAACGGCACTTGTCGATAAATTATTGCAATCGTCGGCCATGACACAGGAGTCGCTTAACGACTTGAACACGTTTGTAGGCACGTTCAGTGAATCCATCTCATTACTAGACGCGCTAAGAATACCAGATTCTGGGTCTTTTATTTTATTTTCTATAGCGTTTCGACGTCTACCTGTTTCTACCCGCAAATTATTTGAAGCGAGTAGTACAGTCGATTACCCGTCGATAGGACAATTATTAGATTTTCTCCGGGCCCGAGTGGCCATTCTCGAAGTTGTGGGCGAATCCCACAAAAGTAGTACTAATAATGCGCCGTCAAAGTCGACAGGTCAGTTCCGAAAGGGGGGAGATTACGCTGGGAAGCCTCGCTTGACGTCTTTAGTCGCGTCCAAGTCAAATAGTACGTGTCCATGTTGTGCGGGTACACACGCATTAACATCGTGTTCGCGGTTCAAAAATTGGGGTCTCGACGAGCGCACTCGATGGACGCGCGATAAAAAATTATGCTTTAATTGTTTTAGTGACGAACACTGGGTTCCCAAGTGTAATGTTAAATCGAGTTGTCAGAACTGCACGCGTAAACACCACTCGCTTCTTCATCAAAATATATCGTCCAGGAGAGATCACGATGATCGAAACGAGCCACCGGCTGCCGAGGCGTCGTTATGCGCGTCCGTGCCGCGTCCCCCTCCACACCAGGCTTCGTCTATAATTTTAGGTACTGCACTAGTGCATATGCGCGATCGTTCCGGGTCGTGGCAAACAATGCGCGCACTGATAGATTGTGCGTCGCAGATAAGCGCCGTTACGAGTGCGTGTGCCGATCGGTTAGGCCTTAAGCGCGCCCGTTGGACAGCCCCGATAAGCGGTTTATCCGGAGTTCCCGTAGTAAATGTCCAAGGTCGCGTTGAGTGTAACGTACAGCCGCGGTTTGCGTCCGAACCTGTGCTTTCCATAAATGCGTGGGTGTTGCCCGCCATAACGAGTGACTTGCCTCGAACAACGCTACACTCGAGCATTAAAGAGAGGTATTCTAATCTCGCGCTCGCCGACCCGTCATTCGATATCACTTCACCTATTGACGTATTATTAGGCGGCGATGTATACGCGTCAATAATGGACGGTCGAAAATTTTCGGTGGACAAAGCTTTACCTACGGCGTTTAGTTCCGTCTTTGGTTGGATTTTAATTGGCCCAGTGTCCGACCGAGAGGCTCACCCGTATCAATCGGTGCCGGTCGCTATGACTGTTTCCATTGAAGGGTTAATGGAACGGTTTTGGCAGGTTGAGGAGCCAGAGGCTGCGCCCGCGACGTTCACGGACGAGGGGCGTTGTGAAAGATTATTTTGTAAACAGTCTATACGCTTGCCGTGCGGCCGTTTTTCGGTACCGTTGCCCTTTCGTGCGCCGCCGTCAGCTGATACTTTCGTCGGGTCCCGCGAACTCGCGGTGCGACGTTTTGACGCACTCGAACGTAAATTGGCTACAAGCCCTCAATTACAATCATTATATGTCCAATTCATGTCGGAATACATTTCGCTAGGTCATATGTCCGTCGCGACGTCCCCGGGACGTTATTTTATTCCGCACCACGCGGTGTATCGTCCGGCGATCGATGAAAATAAAATACGCGTTGTATTCGACGCTTCCGCGCAAAGTAGTCGCGGACCGTCATTGAATAATTGTTTGTTTACCGGTCCTAAGTTACAACAGGACATAGTCGACATTTTGACTAGATTTCGGGTCCCCAAGTACGTGTTTACGACCGATATTTGCAAAATGTATAGACAAATATTAATTTTACCGGAATATCGTCAATTCCAACATATCTTTTGGCGACCGTCGCCACACGACGAACTTGTAGAATATGAATTAAATACCGTTACGTACGGCGTTAATTGCGCGCCTTATCTCGCTCTACGCGTGTTACAAACTATCGCATCCGATGATTGCGATAATTTTGAGTTAGTGCGTAACGCATTGACGCGTCAAACCTATGTCGACGACATTTGCGACGGGGCAGATACAATTTCGAACGTATTAAAATTGCAGTCCGATTTAATTTCTGTTATGAACAAGGCGGGATTAGAACTGAAAAAGTGGGCGTCAAATACGCCACGCGTTTTAGACGCGGTATCAGCCGCAGATCGCGTGTGTGCGCCTATGCCGTTCGAATCGGTCGACGGCTACGGTACTAAGGTGCTCGGCTTACAATGGCATCCCGAGGGGGACCTTTTTTGTTGCGCCTTAAGTCTTGACTCAGCACCCGTATGCACTAAACGTGGCATCCTTTCTTTAGTAGCGCGTATATTCGACCCGCTAGGTGTGTTCGCTCCCGCGGTATTTTTGGCTAAGTCCATAATGCAGCGTACCTGGCATCTCGGCATGACTTGGGATGATCCTTTACCAAACAATATTCACGACGAATGGATCGCGTTCGTCTCCGACCTACCGTCGTTATTAAATATTCGGGTTCCGCGTTATTTGAACTCGAGTCACGGCGCGCCGTGCTATTTAATTGGATTTTGTGACGCCTCGAAACTCGGCTACGCGGCGGTCGTGTATGTGCGTATGGCTGACGTCGATGTTAACGCGTCCGTATTTTTAATTGGTACGAAAACTAAATTAGCGCCCATAAAATCATTAACCATCCCCCGATTAGAATTAAACGCCGCATTGTTATTGGCTCGTTGGTTAAGTCGCGTTCGCGACATTTTGGCCCCGCAACTTAATATTGTCGGCATAAATGCGTGGTCAGATTCCACGATAGTGTTATCATGGTTAGGTGCCCCGCACGAAGCATTTAAAATTTATGTATCGAATCGAGTGCACCAAATTCGCACTTTACTGCCGAACTGTCGATGGCGGCATGTTGACTCGGTCAATAACCCCGCCGACTGCGCGTCGCGCGGCATCATGCCGGCTGCCTTAGCGCAGCACAAATTGTATTGGCACGGCCCACAACTAGCGTATGGCGACCCATCGGAATGGGACGATGCTCGTCCGCCGCTACCGTTATGTGACCTGCCCGAACTTCGTCCAGTGTCCTGCGCCGTCCGTGTTGACGAAATTGAAGTCGAATGGTTTAATCGTTTTTCTAGTTACGACCGTATGTTACGAGTAGTGGCGTATATGCGCCGGTTTATTGCCGCCGGTATTCGGCGAATACGTCGACAACCGGACCAAATCGCGCCCGCATATTTGCAAAAGTCGGAATTAGATCATGCCGCTCGCATATTAGAGGCTGAATCCCAGCGCGTACATTTCGCCGTGCTGTTACACGAGTTGTCGACAGGTAAACATGTTTCGTCCAAGCCGCTTGCTCGTTTAGCGCCCTTTATCGATCCGGACGGTGTTATTCGCGTTGGCGGACGCCTGCGGCATTCATTATTAACGTATGATTGTAAGCATCCGATTTTGTTGGCCAAGCGTTCGCATTACGCATATTTATTGTGCCATCGTTGGCACCTGGTGACTTGTCATGCGGGCCCGCGAGTTCTTACCGCGCTTATTTCACGTCGATTTTGGATTATATCGCTTCGATCGGTGTTACATAGTATTATTACAAACTGTTCGGTTTGTGTGCGGTTCGATGCTAAACGTGTACAGCCGTTAATGGCAGATTTGCCCGATACTCGTGTCCAACAGCGACGACCTTTCGAGCGTGTAGGCGTCGATTATGCGGGCCCCTTACAAATGCGCGAGACTAGACTACGCAAATCACGCGTTTTCAAAATTTATATTGCGGTTTTTATTTGTTTTACTACGAAAGCTGTCCACCTCGAAGTGGTGACCGACCTGTCGACCGACGCCTTTCTAGCTGCGTTCGATCGTTTTATTGCCCGTCGAGGTTTGCCAAGCGACGTGTTCTCGGACTGCGGCACTAACTTCGTCGGGGCCGATAAAAAATTACGCGCGCTTATCCACAGCCCGGAAGGTCGGGCCGCTATCGCCAATTCGCGTGCTATCTGCGAGTGGCACTTCAATCCGCCTAGCGCTCCCCACTTCGGAGGCTTATGGGAAGCGGCGGTGCGATCGACAAAACGACTTTTAATACGAGTCATAGGGACACACATCTTCACGTACGAAGAGTTTACGACTATATTAGCGCGCGTAGAGGCCGTTCTAAATTCGCGTCCGCTCACGCCCGCCTCGACGGACCCGCATGACCTCGAGTGTTTGACGCCTAGTCATTTTTTAATAGGTCAACCGCTTCTTACCGTTCCGCCTAGATCGGGTCCAGATCCCGTCCGTAGTTTAACCGATCGGTGGAAGTTGATGGATCAATGTCATCAGTCTTTTTGGCGCCGTTGGTCCTCTGAGTATCTGACTACGCTACAGGAGAGGTCCAAGTGGACCAAGGGTGTCCCCAATGTAAAGGTGGACGATATGGTCGTGGTAGTAGACAACCAAAGCCCCCCCCTGATGTGGCGACTCGGTCGTATAGTGGAGTTGTTTCCCGGTACTGATGGTCATGTCCGTGTCGCTCGAGTTTTAACGCGAGCAGGTAGCGTCGTACGACCAGTGGTTAAACTCATATTGTTACCCACCAAATAATGTTCTTTTTGTCGCGTTAGGTACAGGGACCTTGTGGGTACCACGCGTGCCGACGTTTCAGCTCATTGCTTCAGCTCACCCGTTTAATTTTTTATGCTACGCTCGATTACCAAAGATGTTGTCAATCGCTCAGTGTTGGGCAAATGCTCAATGACCCGTTGGTTGATATATATAAAAAAAATTTTTTTTGTGTTATTAATTAATTTTATTTTATATTATACTTTGTATTTTTTTTCTATTTATTATACTTAGATGTACACATATTGTAACTTTAATATTTTGTATTATTTTTTATATCATATGTATTTCTCCTGGTCTTACGTTCCTTTGTATACATTATGTAGATTTTTATTTTTCACGCAAATGTAAGACTCGTCATTGGCCTGATCGACAACGCGAACACCATCTGACGATGGGCATTGGACCTTCACCTCCATCGTTGAAATTTGCCCATCCAGTTCTCTCGACGTCGTGTGAGGCACAGCTCACAGGGGGGAGAATGTTCGAACGCGGCTGAACTTCCCGCCGAATCTACTAAAGTCCAAAGGCTTTACAAGTCTCGTGGCCGGCGCGGAATGTTCGCGAAGAGTCGTTCCCCCTCCACGGCGTCCACCGTCCACGGCCCCCGTGCCGGGGACTCGGCCTGTTTGTCTCTTACCTACGCTCGAACTTGGCGGATCACGCACCGCCGGTTCGCGTTGCTTCGTGTGGCTGTGTTTAGACCTCGTGGTCATTATTAGCAATTATTTATTATTTATGATTATAATTGGTGCACGTCTATACCGTCGTAAACTTGGAGACAGTCTAAGTTTGACGGATTGTGTCACCGCGCACCACCGAATTTATTAATTATTATACGTGTCACCGCTGGGCCGTCGTTCAACTGCGCCGCAGTGCCGATTTAGGCTGTTGACGAGGAAGACGCTGTCGCATTTCCAGCGAGGACCGTGCTGACCAGTGACCTGTCCCCGAGGTGTCGATCAGGTCATATTGTAAAATTATTATTACCTATTGTTTAAATTATTATTATTGTTTATTGTTCAAATTATTATTATTATTATTGGTGTAGCGCGTGTTAAATTGTACACGGCGTCTACATTGATTACTAGTGTGTAAAAAATATATATATCGCGTCATTACGCATTAAGACTTGTACGAGGTAATATATTGTGAGTTCGCCCCTTCACGTCCACAGCATTCCGCGAGTCGTTGTCGCTAACCGCGATTTTCAAAGTAGGAGCGGCACGGCGCACAAAACTATTCAATAGATTTCATAAAATTATGTTGTTATAAAAGAGTTTTATTTTATTTAAATTATATTTTTAGAAATACACTTTTTGTATTTTACTTAAATTTCAAAAATTCATCTTACCTGTTAATAGATCAGTACCCGTACATAATATAGATAATCGTCTTGGTAGGTCACATACTAAACTCGATTTTAACTCTGTAGGTCACATACTAAACGAATACCAATTGATTTCTCACTGAGTGGTTTTCTTATTTTAATTCACAAAACGAATAACCGTAGATATAGGTACTTTAAATTTACACCATATAATGTTATTGTATCATTTTGTATGGTACTTGATAAAATGTTCAAAATATTTTGACTTATTTTGAGCTGTTTACAGACATTTTCAACTTTTTCAATTTTTTAATTTTTTTTTTTTTTTAATGTCAATACAATTAGTAGGATATTGGTTGGGTAAAAAAGTTTTAAAACTTAGTACAAGGCTCCTCACACATTATTACAATATATCAGTTTAAAAATATTAAAAATAGGTAGATACATAAGCTAGATTTTTTTATAATTATTTAAAGTTCAAATGTTTACAAAATTTAAAAATTATTTTGCAGATAAAAATGTATAGGTCCATTTTTTAAAGCTAAGGATTGAAAATTTAAAACAAGGTTCCGCGAAAGTAGGTAGTTCATAATTACTGTAACAATCTAAAAAGTATATAAACACAGTTTTTTTTTTATAAGTAACTAGTTGGTATTTAAAGTTCAAATTTGGGAAAAAAAAATAGATATTTTAACTAAGAATAACGATTTTAGTTTGATATTTAAAAATATTATTCGTGGGTACTTGAAATTTCTAAAATATATAATATATTAAAATACACAAATAATATTAATAGAACTTACCTGCTACCGTATTAATAACAACAATATAAATATAATATAAAAAATTCGAGGCTGACAAACCGTTTCATCTTCCGTTCAGAATCTTTTTTCGTATACAATGATATTATATCTTGTAACTTACTGTACACTAGAGCGACAGCCACTCACCCTCTTTTACTAACTAATATTAGTTCATAGTTGTAACTTAAAATAGGTGCTTATTGTAAAAAGGTAAATATCACTGTTAATATATTAAAATCGTTGAACTAAAGGTGCAAGTTTTCACTCAAACCCATTCAGCCGTTTGGTTTGATACAGGATTTATTGGAGGCATACCGTTCATGATAAATGTTAAAAAAAGAATAACTGTTCTAAAAAATGGTCACTTAACATTATTATCTAAATATTTCAGAAATATCATCGTGGCTTGTATTATAGAATTTTGTATAATGGCATCGTGAGTACCTATATTTAATACTTATTCAAATTGATTTAATTTAATATATATATATATATATATTATTCTAACTTAAATAAAAATATGTACCTATATAGATTACAGTTTTAACTTTTAAGGCTATGTCAAACAAAACGTGTTACAACGAGCGTTAAAGTGGTAAATGACTCGTCGGCGGGGCGCTTTCACGCTCGTGAATAACGCCGCGTAGTAACTAATTACAAAATCACGCGACTTGAAAATAACGCTTTCTGTTTGACAGAGCCTAAGCTTAAATTGAATATTTCCCTGTTATATTTTTCATAGTAAAAATTGTATTATACACATTTTTCTTTCAAAGCTAAGATCTACAAATTTTCAAATAAAAAAAATTAGGTACTTATAACTGATTTTAGAATAGGTACATCTAGAACATTTCTAAAATTTTACACACCTTTAGCATCAATTTATAAATAATTTGTTGGTTATTTTACATGTTACAGATATATTACTATTCTAGTATGGGTACCTGAATTGTTTTCTAGATACTCTAATTACAAACTACAAAATTCAGATGGTGTAAACTTATGTACGGCTTCAGAATGGCATTTAAAATACGATAAGTTGTATGCTGCACACGCAGTTTCAGGCAATGCTTATTTCGCTGCTTCAGTTGTGGCATCTTCTACAATACCTTTAGTACTAATTACTGGGATCATAATTAAATATGTTGATAAAAAGAAATTGCTATGTATGTATTTGGTTTCATATTAATAGAAACATAATTTTGAATACTTAACTAGGTGGGTAGAAATATAGACTAGTGGTTGGTTTATTGACTTAAGATTTGATGTTATTATTAAGAAAATTAGTGTGGGTTCTATTGGGTTAAGATTGATAACTATAATTTGTAATAGTTATATTGTGTATGGAATGGATAGGTTCTACACAAACATTTTAATTACATATTTACATTATTATATAATAAGGTTTATTTCTTTGTTAAATTTTATGAAATTAAAAATTATAATTTGTTTATAGTTATGACTTGTGGAATCCCAGCTATATTCGCATCACTGGTCACAATAACCCATGATGATCTACAAGCAGAATTATTATGTTGCCTATTCGAAGGATTAACTTCATTAACAGAACCCATTATATTTTGTACTATTGTTGAACTATTTCCCAGTAATGTGAGGTAATAGTTAAAATATTTGGATAATAGTTTTAGATTTATCATATTATATTATTGGGTGTATTTTTGTATTCAGAGGAGTGGCATTTTCAATGATTGTGATGATTGGTCGACTAGGTGCTATATTTGGAATAGTTGTTTTTGGTATATTGATAGATAAAAGTTGTTATATGACTTTTTATGGCTTAGCTTTATTAGTATTAAGTGAGTACAACAATCTAAATATGTAATTATAACATTTTAGTTTTATTTCGTGGCTTTTTTAGCACTTTTATTCTATTTAAAAATATATTTTAATGAGTCTAATATGATAATAATAAAAATTAAGTAAAAATGTAGATACAGTAACACAATTGTAAATATTTATTAACTTGCTATTTGTACTTGATGCACAGTATTTTAATGTTAGTTGATACTACTTAGTATGTGTTGTGAATTAGTTGAAAATTAATTTGAGCTTATGTTGAGAAAAGCATTCCGTCAGTTAATATTTTTTTATATACATGAAACTTTTTATTTTTAAGATTTCGTTACTTTAGAAATTAAAAAAATGTAAGTGCAGTTTTTGAGTTTTAAAGGTTTAACAGTGGATTAAATTCACAGTGCAAGGCAAGTAACCTGATAGTTATAGTAAACTAACATTACTTAGTGAAAACGGAATCTTAATTCTTCTTTATTTGTTCATACAAGTATCATCCTTATTTTATAATCGTGTTATTATATTTATATAGTTTGTATCTTTTTCTTTTCAGTTGCATTTATAGCAGTGTCATTTCTACCCAAACTAAAAATTGGTGGTCATTAGAACATATTTACTTATTAAATACCTATATTTACAATTTTTGATTTAATATAAAATAAATTTATATTGCAATTATTGTTGTGGACTTTTTTTTAAAGATAAATTTATATTATAGTATACTAAATATTAAAAAAAAACAAATTCACAAAAAGTTTACTTTTAACTCTACGTATTTTTACAACCATACTTAGTCTTGTTGAGTAGTGAAGGTTAGGTTAACCTTTTGTCAAAGTATAAATAGTAAAATAAAAGTAAACATTTTATGGATTTTAGTCTTTTATTTGACACAGTTGAGCAAAATAAGTGGCAAATTTATATTAAATGAACATTAGTGTCCTGAAGTCATATCATATTGTCATTATTTATCAGTCATGAAAAACTAAATGTCAATATTTGGTAATGAATATATAATATACTAATATGTATATTTTAATTAATTTTTATGTTATATAGTTTAACATTTAAAAAAAAAATGACTTGTACAATTTTAATTTTTGACATAACAACAAAAGTTATAATGTTTAGTAATTTACGTTTACTTATAATAATAATAATAATAGTAATTGTAGTAATAATCAGAGGTGAAATTTTCAATTCTATTTGTTGATAAAATGTGTACTTCATGTAACATTAGTTCAATATAAAATTAGTTGCAATAACCATTAAATTACCATTTACCATTAACAATTCAATGAAATGAAGAAAAACTAATATTAATAAAAAAATTAAAATTGTTTAAATGTACACCATGACAACAGAAATTTATTCACTGTTATCATCTTCCTTGTTCTTCTCAGACTTCTTTTTCTTCTTTTTGTGACGATGTCTAGACCCACTTCTACTACGAGACTTGTGTTTCCTAGAACGCTTTTCGTGACTACGACTTCGAGAGCGATGACGATGAGACCTGATTAAAAAAAAATGATGTTTTTTTAACTGTCCCAAATTTGAGAAAAAGCTTATCAAAACTAATTAAATAATACAGTTGGAATTACTTGTGTTTATATTCTCTCTCTTCTTTATAACTTGTTTCTGGACTTTCAACACCATCACTGATAATGTGTTAAAATAAATAAAGATAATTTTATTTTAAATAAAATAAAGGTACTTTAAACAACATTGAGTTTAATATCTATATTATTATTGGAAATAGTATCAAAAATAAATAAAAACTAACCTTTCTCTATGTCTGCTACGTTCCCTGTCCCTGTCTCTATCACGTTCACGATCTCTCTCTCGATCCCTTTCACGATATCGATTGCGACTCTCACGATCTCGTTCATATACCCTTTCTTCTGGTTCTTTTTTAACTCTTGCTGCATAATATTCTTTATCTCTTACCAAATCCTACAAAAACACTTTTTTAAACTTGCTATAAATTTACTAAGCTATAAATTATATTACTGGTCTTGCTTTGTTGTATGAATCTCCATTTGACAGGGTTGGAATGTTCTCTATACTTTTAACGTTCGAGTTCCAGCTCTAATTGGGGAACAAATTAGTATTAAAGTTAAATTAAGTTTTTATTATTTAAAAAAACGCAAATCAGGTTTTATATAGTAGATATTTTTATGGTATAGTGCACAGAAGATATGAAACAGATTTTATTACTAAATTCAATAATGGCAGCAACTGATAACTCTTTAAAACTTAACAGATTATACATAATTTAATATTTTACCTACTTAGCTGTCCTATGTGTTGAACGTACAGTAAAAAATAGTTAAAAGAAAATGAATTAAAAGTAATTAGTTACTTGATTCCATTGCATATCTTGAGTAGGTTCAAATGTATTATAGTATGGATCTGGTTCATGAGGATAGTATTCTGGTTCATAAGGTACATTTATTTGTGGAGGACCAAATCTGAATTGTATATTTTTAAATATCATATTAACTAATGTACATTTGATTATTTTGTAAGTTCATATTTACCCAGGGGGTGGTATAGAATTTATAGAATTTTGAATCATTGGTGGAGGTACATCAAAATTTGTTGGAATTATTGGAGGAGGTACTGATAAATCAGGAGTTGAAAAATGTTTACGACTGTATTCTCTTCTCTCGGCTGTCATAACCTAAATAATATATAATTTAGTAATATTAGATAAGCATAAGTTTTATACTATTATTAAATTTATCAATAAACAAGTGTCTAACAAAGATATACTGTTAAAGTAAAGAAGTATGTGAATCATTGGTATCACACTGTATAATACATACCTCAATAGTGTTTTCCTTAGGTGGAACATTTGGTGTTTGAAATTTTGTACTAGATTTAACATCCAAAGTAGGAATCATATTATTATTTGTAGCACTTATGGAAACTTGTTGATTATGCATAGCCAATGTTGACATTCCAACTAATGATTCATTACAACGCATTTTTCTTTGGCGTTCACAATATGCCAACCATGTATTTTCATTAAATCCATAATTAAAATAATCTTAAAATATATAAAAAGAAATACTTAGTTTTAACCTGACCTAAACTCATAAAACAATATTACTATAATAAAGTAACATTTCCAAAGTTTTACAAAATAATAGTATTTTACCTGTGATATCTGCACCTGGCTTCAACCATGGTTTTTCTTCAGTAGTTTCAATAGAATATTCATGAGCAGGAACACCATTTATGGTGCCCATACTTTCAAAATCTTCTACATTAAATTTTCCTTGATGCTAATATGTATATTATCATACATAAATAAAACAAACGGTTAGAATACTTAATAATAATTGAATTAATTACTAAACTGATAGTACATTTTTCTTGCTTACTTTATTTCCAGATGACATTCCAGGAATATTTGTTAATGTTAATAAGTTATTTCGTTTTAAATTAATTCCAGCAGTTGATGGGCTTGCATTATTTTGCTGTGAAAGGGACACCATATTATTTTCCATTGAAGACAATGTAAAATTCCCAGCTGCCACAACAATGTCGTCATCACTATCTTCTTCACTATCTTCGGATAACATTTGTGTATCTTCATTATTCTCTTCAGCTACTTTTTCAGGAACATTAATGTCCACTTCAGTTGCAGTCTCTACCAGGTTAGTTTCAAGTGAATGTTCTGAACGTTTAACCAGTACCTCAGCTTGGATTGCTGGCCCCCCTAAAAATGTTTCTGGACTTCGAGGTCGATTAGGATCCTCATCATCTAATTCTTTTACAGTGGGTGGGATATCTATACTTCCTATAATAAAATAACAAAGAATTAATTCAACAGATTCATATTTTACATTAAAAAATATTAATCAATATGAATATTTGATTGTAAATTATAGATGCTAATCAAAAATGACTAATTTATAAATTTTAACAAAAACTATTATAGTAGAATCAACGTTAAAATTAAGTAGGTACCTAAAAGTAAGATAAAACATCATGAATTGTTTCTTTTACTAAAAATTCTAGCTTTAAAAGGTAAGAAGTTGTTATACAAGATAGTATTATAATTTTTAAAAAGTACATTTTAGTTATTTCATATACTAATGCAAATTAACTATATTAATCAAAACATTTTAAAAATATTTCTTTAATGCTCTTTTATTACACAAAACTCAAATAAATTAATTATACAATCCAAATATAAAATTGCTAAACCAAAGTTTAAAGTTTTCAATGTTACCTGGTCCAGGATTTGCCAAGAACTCCATAAGACGTGCTTCCTACAAGTAAAAAAAAATTAAAAATATGATGTTTTTTTAATAATCATTCTATAATAGTACCTCATCTTCTAAAATACCAATTGGTTCAGCTGGCTTAATATCTTCGACTAAGGCACCGACAGTGTCAAGATTTGAATTTGAGTCCCCATACAACCACTGGTCATCATCGCCGTTGTCAGCCATGGTTACCTCAGTCTTTATACTTACCATTGTATATTTAATAATAAATACATTTCAAATCATTTTATTAATTGTTATTTAATATTATAATATATTTCACAACATATAAAAAACATCGAAAGTTTTTACATTATTTAATATTAATTGCTTATGCATAATGCATACTTGAGTTTAGAGAGTTAAACATTCAACTATTGTATTGGTCTCTCGTCTCTCGTATAGACTAAACTCACACAAATTATATTATTCTGATTATAATGTGGTAATGTTCTTATCATCAAAATCAAAATAAATGCTTGTCAAAGAGGTTATAGTTAAATAATTGAAATTTGGACTTTTGACAGAAATAATTTATTAGAAATGTTTGTACTAAGGATTATTTAATATGCTAAGGACCATTATTATAAAGACAATTATAATTTATAATATAGTACATTAAACAATCACATTATAATATATCATATTGGAATATCGGATAAACATAATATTACAAAATAATGCTTTTTGCTGATTTTTGTGGTTAGAATGATAATATGGAGTCAAAAAGCGAGGGAAATAGAACAATATATTATTAAATTACTAATAGGTAAACTTCTAAACTCTAAACGATTAACGAACCAAGTACCAAACTACCAGCTGATACCGTATACCGTATACGTACGCTGTAGTAGTCTGTAGTTGGCGTATAAAAAAAGTAATATATTGTCTATTATAGTCTTCAAGGATTTTTGTAAGACTAAATTGAAAATATAAACTTCAAATGTTCTTTTCAATTTTCATTGTTATTTTTGCAATATGAAATCATAAATTCCGGAGCATTACAATGGAATTACCAAGTATTGCAGCTAAAAGTGATATAGAAGTGGAGTTCATTAATGATCAAGTAGTTACTCATTTAATAATAGACGAGACACTACTAAGTAAGTATGAATCTGCAAAGAACAAATCAAAAAATAACACATTTATTTAAAAAAATATATACTGTTTTCATAAAATAAAGATAAAAACAAAAGTTTACCTATTTGCAGAAAATCATTCAACCAGAAAAAAAAAATCTGTTGAAGTCACTGTACATAACTCTGGAGTTTCAATTAAAAGCAAGTAAATTAGAATGATGCTTATTATTTGTATATTATATATTAGTAGTGTACTTATGGGTATTGACTTTCCTCAGAATCAAAAATAAAAGGTTAAATATAAGGAAATATCAAGTTAATGGTATACCTAAAATGTATGGGTACCAAATAAAATAGTTGTTGTTTTAATTTAGCATACCTAATTTTTAAACCTATATTAGTGGAACTACAGTCTACAGATATCAATTGAATATCAATTTCACCTTCAAAAGAATGCAAATAAAAGATTTATTGAATAATCTGAAATATAATTAGAAATAATATTCATATACATTGCCGTTTTGGAATGTTCCTAGTAAACTTGAAAACATTGAAAATATACTATTGATAGTTTATTAGAGTCGTTAGATTTTGAAAAACATTTTCTGTTTATTATATAGTTTTAAATTTGGTAATTTTAATTTGTGTACAAAATACATTTTTTAGCACAATTCACATATTATGTATGTTAGTTAAAAATATGGTTTTATTTAGTTTTATATAGTTGAATATATATAATATTTATATAATTTGAACACTTGCGTTTTAAAATATTTAATTTTATTTATGTAATATTTTAGGTAAAACCAGAAATCAGTTATTAGATGAGAATAGTTATGATGAAGAGTTAAATGAAAATGAATCAGATGTAACATTGAAACCAAAAGGTAATATTTAAATGCAGGGCTGGATTTAGTGGGAAGCTGAGTGGGCCTAGGGGCCTCCACAATGTTGTAATTATTTAATGGCAAATACAGACAAATTAATTAAATTTAAATATACCCACATTAAGAGGACATTACACAAATATTTGTTGTATCCTTCTTACAAGTGCATAACAGCAGATCACATTTAACTCAGTTTAAAAATTAGAGGGAATCAACCTATTATAAAACTTGATGGTAAGAACATTATTTATGTTTGTATGTAGCTTTTTTATGATAATTCAATTTTCAAGTGAGTTATAACTTATAAGCATTTTTAATTTACGCTATATTATACGCATAAACTTTTAAAAAATTGAACTATCGCAAAAAAAACCCTCATACAAACACAAATAATGTACTTACCATCAAGTTTCATAATAGGTTGATTCACTCTAATTTTGAAACTAATGGAGCTAAACGCATTTTCTTGAGCATAAATTTGCCATGTTACACACTTGTAAGACAAAGACAACAAATGGCTGTGTAGCGTCCTCTTAAAAATGTATACAATATGCTAACATATTTTTCTATTTAATATAACATTTTTATCAAAAGAATAATGGATATTCTTGTACCTATTGTACGTGCTCAAATAATTGAACGGTGTTCTATATTTTAGAATCTAGATATTAAATGTTTTTCTGCTATCTGCAATCGGCGGCATACATGGATTGTTCATAGCAATATTACCAAATGCGTTTCTAAATATACACATGTGAGTTGGGAATTATATAATAAAAGTCATACTAATAAGTAATATGACAGACACAGTCAAATACAAATTCTTTGCCTAAATAGGATCGGTAATAATTAGTACCCGGATTTATATGAATTTGCATGTTTTTTTTCTAACAGTCCAAAAAGTAGCTGGATAAGCTACAAGTTTGAACTATAGTCAATAGATCGGAATACAAAGTTTTACTTTGCATATATTTCATTTTTTGAGGTGTACTGCCTATTTCTGTGTTTTACGGTTTCTTGTTGCGTATAGATGGTTTTATAATGAATTTTTTTGCATATTTCAGTATTTTACGAATACCAAAGTGTTTCATACTATTTTGACTTACTATTGTTAGTTGGTTTTCCGAACTATTCTGGCGGACGAGTTAATTTTAAGGAAAAAGTATTTATTCAATGTATATGAACAGACCATATCATTGTCAAAATCCGTGATTTCATTTCAAATCAAAAAATATGGATATAAATTGTCTAATATAATGCGACCATTGTGGCCAACTGGGTACACTTGTTTTCAATTTTCTTAATTTAATTATTCATTTAAATGCATTTTTGTTTTGTGTATTTTAAATTTTTGCATATTTTGTACGTTTTTACTTTTTAGTGAATATAATTCAGAGCCCTAGTAATAACTAACCATAATTATATTGTTTGGACAATAAAAATAACGGAAAAAAATGTACACATGGTTTTAGTAGAGACTTTAAATGTTGCTTATTATTATTTAGTGAATGGTTATAATTGTTATAATTTTTTACAAATTTAAAAATGGAAGAATTATTTAATAAACAAAAGATGTATTATCCTGTTTATTTATGTGAAACCCCCATTTCACCCAATGGCCTCAATATACCTAAATTCGCCCTGCTTAAAAGGTAATAGTGTAATACCTACTAACCAATAGCGATCA
The DNA here is from genome assembly GCA_949089665.1 of Macrosiphum euphorbiae. Lineage (NCBI taxonomy): Eukaryota > Metazoa > Arthropoda > Insecta > Hemiptera > Aphididae > Macrosiphum > Macrosiphum euphorbiae. The sequence continues at coordinate 54,281,651 of CARXXK010000001.1, read as the reverse complement.
AGTGTAACAAAATATTATTGTTTATAGCTTTATTTGAAGACGGAGATGTGCCAGGTGAACGTATGTTTAGTTTTCAGTCCAAACAAAATAAAACACCATCATGTATAAAAAAAAACAAAACTTCACAAGATAGCAAAAATCTCCAATATCATAACAAACATGATCGAAAAATGTGTAATATTCCTACTGAAGGTAAATTATTATAATAATATTAAGGCTTATTAGTTATTATATATTATTACTAGCTGATCCTGTGCACTTCGTTGCCCCGTTAAATGTATCAATTCTATATGTCTCAAAGTTTGTTCAATTCGTTATTTAATATTCGGTGTGTGCGGTGTTCAAAATTAATCTTAACTTTTCCGTTGCCCCGAATAAAAATTCTGATTTGCAACAGTAATCTACCTGCGATAGATCGCGTACCCTGTGCTGTTTGTACGTAAGTGTATGATTTAACTCTAAAGTATCAAAGTTATACCAAGTTTATCGTTTTTACTTCATTTCGCCTAAGGTGGATTATTATAATCATTTTATACAAAATCCTATCCTAACCTAACCGTACTAAAACCCGATGAAAAAAAAACAAATTTAACCCTTAGTAAATTAACCTATCTTCTTCCCAGACGTCTAATCTACCCACAAACATTAATTTATATATATAACTATATAAATACACGGACTATAACTATACAGACTCTGGAACTACTTATTGGATCTTTTTGTATTTATTATATATATATCGTATACCTATTGACAAAAAATAATGATACAAATCAAAAACATGCCCGATTAACCAATAGCAACCGATATAATATAATACACTGGTGGATTTTCCTAACATTTTTTTTTCATATAAACCTTATCCATGAAATACTCTTTCATTTAAAAAAAAATAAAGAAGATCTGATAAGAAGCTCCAGAGATAAGTAGTACAGAGATTTTCATTTCACATTTTTATAGTTAGATATTATATTACAATTTATATTTAAAAAGTAAAGCAAATAGTTTTTTTTTTTTATTATTTTTATTATTGCAATAGCTTAAAAACCCATGGCAACCATTTATAAACAAAAATTTCCATCGGAAATCTCAAAATTCCCGTTTGAGCACCTCCCGGGGTTGGTCCTCTACCTTTTTAAATTAGCCTATCTTTTAAGTTGGACCAAATTACACGCGGTGTAAAAAATTTCATCAAAATCGGTTAAGTGGTTTAGGAGTCCATTGAGGACAAACATTGTGACACGAGATTTATATATATTAAGATTTATTATGCTACTGAAACCATAAAACATAAATTACTTGTAATTTGGTGTAAATAATATGTCCAAATAAAAATAATGTAATCAATAATCATGATTATATTAAAAGTGCATAATATATATAATAGTAGTGATCAGGCACAGTCCCAGAATCTTTATTGTAGGGGGAGAGGGTAAATTTTGAATTTAAAAATGTACCCATATATAATATGTATACAATAAAAAAATCAGTCTTTTTTTACACATACAATTCAAAAATACTAACAATAATTTAAAATGGTCAGTATATAGAAAAAGGCAATCCTTCTTTATTTATGTAATTAAATTAATAATAATGTAAGCATAATAAAACGATTAAAACCACCTTTAGGTTAGTGATTAAAACATATTATCAGTTCAATGATAACTTCATATTTTAAGCAAAAAAATTATAAATTTTTTTTTTCATTTAAAATGTATGCATAATTTATAAATCGCATATTATCAATAAGTAATTTATTTACTATAAACTGTTAGTAATAGATGTGAAAAAGCACATAGGTAATTAGAAAATACAACCTAATGATTTTAAATTTTAAATGTTCAGGTCACAGAAGACAGAACCAGTTCTGTTTGAAACTTCTGACGGGTTCCGGGGAAGTGTATTTGAAGCTAAGCTTATCAAGCTATAGATGGAATTGGATTGAAATTTTGCATGAAAGTGTGCTATATAAGAAGCATTTTCATTGATTAAACAATTTGAATTCACTGTGTACCTGGTAGTAAATTCTAAAAAAAAAAATATCGAATAAAATATTAAAAAAATTAATATGGTATCTTTACTAAATTTTATTTTTTAACCCTACAAATTTAAATTAAATTTATCCTATTTATCAATTTATCATACATTAAAAACAAATAAAATATAATTCAAGGAACTTGTTCTGCTGTATAGTAGGTGTTTGGTTATAGTATACCACGGCTTTGAATAGGTCACAGATGTGTTAAATTTTAATTCAATGATAAATCATTGTATACGATGAAAAACGATTTTCAGCAATGTCAGCCTTTCTCTTTCAATCTATATTTTTAACTTTATAAGTACCTACACTTCGTTGCTGCAATTAGAAATTTTTTCCTATTAATAATACGGTAGATATAATTAATGTTAGCCAGAAACAACTTGCATAATACATTGTACAATAATAATTGTGTTATTAATTTATAAGTCAATACCAACGTTTCATGACGTCTGAATAGGCTCATATATAAATAGCTTAAAATTAATCTACATATTTTGAAAACTTAATTTGTATAGTTAATAATAACATAAATAGTAGTAAAAAGTTTCAAGTTCCCATGAATTATGTTTTTGATAAATTAAAAATTTAATAATAATTATAATGTTAGGAGGATAGCGCAAATTTATGTTCAGCAGTTTCAATTTTAGTGTGCTGTCAGTTTTGGTATTAGCATGAATTGATCTATTATCAAGCTTTTAGGTCAGAACATTAATTGTGTTCTCTCGTTGGTTTTTGACGATATTTTAATTTTTAAGTAAAAATACTCATAATTCACTTAAAATTAAAAATATCGTACAAAAATCACCAAGCAAACACGGATATTGTTCTTACCTTAAAGTTTGATAATAGGTTAGGTTAGGTTTAAAACATCAAGTTGTATCTAGTTATACCAGTGGTTACTGGTTATACTTTCATGAATTTTTATTTCCATTAAATTTCAACATTTTATAAATATCACATATAGTGCCAAAATATAAAGTTCTAATTTTAGATTCTGAGCGGAGTCATAAATGTATTGTTGATTATACAATAATATATGTCTTGTTTTGTGCCTTACACTTTTTGCAGTAGAAAAAAACTTCGATAGTTCGATTTTAAACTTAAATATATTTTCTGGAAATAAAGTGAATCTAGTTGGTACTTTAGGGGATAAAAAGTACAAAATTCTTAGTAATTTTCAGGAGTCCAGAGAAACAGAAAAAAAAGCCAAAAAAGGTATAAATATAGTATTGACACTAGTGAAAAAAATGAGAATACAATAAAACGCATTGTTATAGAAACTCCCCCTATTATGCCACAAACAATATGCATGTAATATAATTTTAATACTAAAAATATAAAACTTAACCTTCAAAACATTGTTTTATGGTCTCGTTATCCATGCAATTTTCCTGGAACCTAACCTCAGAGGATAACAAAGGATTACTGTAACATTAAATTTCAAATTTAACAACCCATCCATTACATTGACCCACTCCACACTGACTGTTAAACAGAGCAATACACTCTTTACCATTTTGGTTTTAGGTTTTTCTGATGATGAAAGTGAAGTTAAATCAAAAAATCCTTATAAAAAAACAACTAGAACATCAGTTATATCTGAAGTCAAAAATGAAGTATCAGACAATGGTGATAAATAGAATATAAAATTATGTTTGACAGTCAACAGGTATATATAATACATACATTATTTATAATCAATCATTAAAATGTTACAGACTCTCCAAAAGTAACTGATAGCAAATTTGGTTATGAAACACCTAAAAAATTAAAAAAATTACATTCTATGAATAGTTTTGAACACATATCAACAAAAACACCAAGAACTGTTCGGAAACAGATTGCAAAAGGTTAATACTTAATTGAATTATACATTAACTAAAAAAATGGTCAACAAAATATAAATTATCCTTTTCAGGAATAGCACATCAAAAGTATGAACAACTTAATGAATTTAACGATTCAGATTACAGTGACAGTGATGAAAGTGACAGTGATTCTAGTATTCATGCTAATCTTAAAACTGTTCAGCCAGAGATTTCTTTAAGAAGATCTACTAGAAAGAAAGAAGTTCCTTTTGTAAGTATTTTTTGTAAATTGTAAAATTACATATTTATGTTACAATATATTTTCTAGATATATAAATCAGATGAATATTTTTTATCCAAATCTGCTAAATCTGTGAAAAAGTCTAAGACATCAGACAATACATTGAAACTATTGAAAAACCCCGTTTTAGACAAAGAACAGGTCGATGAACTATCAGGAAATTCTTATACTAAACATGATAAAAAGTTAAAGTCAATGTACGTAGATATTGTGTCAAATTTTCCGTATTGGATGTCTTTGCTAAGGTAATTAATTACTATTATTGTTTGTTTATTGTTTTCATTACAGTATTTTGACTTTTTAGGGAAGGATTTAATCTACTTCTTTACGGATTGGGTTCAAAAAGACAAATTATTAATGATTTTCGAATGTCTGTATTAGCGGAAGAATCTGTATTAGTGATTAATGGATTTTTTCCAGGACTGACAATGAAAGAAGTACTAATTTATTCATTTACAATACATTTTTTCATTATCAACACCTTCTATTTTAAAATATCTTGTTTGATAATATTTTATAGATACTTGAATCTATAACAATAGATTTATTAGATCTTGAGAGTTGTCCAGGAAGTTCTGAACTCGCGATTCAGCAAATTGAAGAAAAACTAAAGTTAAAGACTTCTGAACATATTTATATTCTCATTAACAATTTGGATGGTGTTGAATTGCAAAACTCTAAAGCACAGCATGTAATTTCGAGGATTTGTTCATTAAAAAAAGTACACTTAATAGCATCTATGGATAGAGTAAATTCTGCTTTAAGTTAGTGTTGATCTGTTAGAAGTTTGGCTAATACCTAAATCTTTATGGTATATTAAACTTTCAAACATTTTTTAGTGTTTGATAATACAAAACTTGGGGACTACAATTTTATTTGGATGGACTGTACCATTTTTTTACCATATACAGTTGAAACTAATTTCATACAATCCTTAATGGTAAAAAACATTGGAACACAACATTCATTATCAGGATTGAATAATGTTTTCAAATCACTCCCATCCAATGCTAAAAGTATCTTATTATTACTGATTAAAAATCGAATAGAAAATAAAAATGATAAAAAATACGGAGGTAAATTTTATTTTTTTTTATATTAATTATAAAATAATTTATATATGTATAATATATTTTAATGTAGGAGTTCCATTCTCAACCTTGTATCATTGGTGCCGTCAACGGTTTCTAGCTAGTACAGATCTAGCTTTGAGAAGTCAGTTAACTGAATTTGTTGATCATGAATTGGTAAAATGGAAACGTGATGCTGATGTGCTCTATGTTCCTGTAGATGTCGATATACTCGCTCAGTTTTATAAGCAAAATGAAGAAGACGATGAATAAATTCTATGTTTGGTATATTTTGTTTTAAAATTCCAAATAGAATAATATTTTTTTAATATTTAAAATAATATAATATACAACATTTAATAAAAATTAATTTTTATTTATTTAACTATTCTATGATTATATAATTTTTATTTGTGAACATTAACTCATATTATTGTACGGAACATATTACTGACTAGATCTACTTCAAAAATTTTGAATTTTCATAACTTATGCCCATACCTATAACAAAAAAGTTGTTAATATATTTAATACATTTTATATTAATCACATGTTTATATTAACATCAAGCATGGTTAATTTAGAGTATTAATTTATGTCACATTTTTAAAAAAAATTCTAGATACATAACTGAACTGAAGATTTTAAAATCTGTTTGATAATGTTCATTGCAATTTGATAAAGTTTGTATTGGAAAAAGTTTCCCAATTTGAATAATAAAAAATAATATTTAGCCATTCAGTATGTATCAAAATGTTTTTATAAAAAATAAAGTTATAAACTCCTGAATTATTGAATCAGTCAATATACATACACGTAAAGAAGCATCCCAACTGGCAGAAGCTAATGCTGTTCCATCAGGTGAAAGTTTTATACTTGTAACTCGATTTTCATGTCCATATAACAAACTCACTCTTTCACATTTTAAGCTATCCCAAGCATTTATTGTATAATCTGTATAGCCACCAAATAATATTCTACCTAAACAACATAATATACATATTATATTAATACTAGCTGAATTATCTGGCACCGCCCGAGTGTAAAATATTTGTGTATCCTATACACACCTCCAGATTCCCATCTATAATATCTTGCTGAAAAATATCTTAGACTTATGAGATCCATATAATATAATAGGTATCGTGAAAATTGCAAGCATCAAGCTATCATTGGTTAGGCTTTACGTAGATCAGTTTGTGAGTCAGTCAGGGACACGTTCGATTATATTATAGCCATCTCGATTATTCGATCAGTATATTTTCAGACCCGGCAAGGTACGTAGTACAAACTTAATCAAAAATGTCTTATTGACTCATTGTTTATGATCTACATGTGTTAGTTCCCGCCTTCCCGGGACAAAGGTCAAAAAGTCGGTGTTAGGAATTCCATTTTTACTAAGTAATGTGGTTTTGACCAAATATAATATACCTACAGGTCTAAAATTATATTCAATCCTAACTAATTTGTTGGCAAATATTATTTTATAATATGTACCTTATATTGTGTAATTGCCACTTAGTTAAAATAAAACTTACCGCTGACTGAAAAGTCTATAGAATTAACTCCAAACAAAATACTTTCTTTTGAATATACAGCAACTTCTTTGTCTGCTCTTAAGTCATACATTCGACACTAATAAATTAAGAATACATTAGACAATAAATAAAAAAAAAAGTAATGTTTCTTATTACTGTAGAATCATCTGATCCAGATGCTACAGCGTCTCCACTTGGATGATATTTAACACTATTTATGTCAGAAAGATGACCTTCAAATGATTGAACACTTTGACCAGTTCTCATATCCCACAATAGTAACATTTTGTCACAACTCTAAGAAAAAGAAATGATTAATTTAAAAAAAAAAAATAACTTAACATATATTATGATTTGGTCTAGAGACTAATCATCTGAGTTAGAATGCTTTCTATTAATTATTCAAAACAGCTTTGTGGTAAAAATAATATTGTTTCATTATACTAATAGTCAGCGTTGGGTAGTAACGTAACAATAATAATGCGTTACTTTGCTTGTAACGTGTTACGTAATTTCATTAGAATTATTTCCAAGTAACGAAAGTGTTACAGTTTCGAATTATTAAGTACCTATCTATAGGTATACCTATTGTGAATTGGAAATAAATATATGTATAAGGAGGGTATCATTATGTTTACCAATCTAATATTATTTATATAAATTTAAGTTAAACTAGACACAATTCATGGTTTTGACATTTGAAATGTCTAATTGCACCGTAAATCACGAGAATAGTTAATTAAAATTATTATTTAATTTGATTCCTCTAAATAGGCTTCCTATATGAATATAGCTTGTGTGGAAGACTAAATTTTATATGATCCTATTAACTATAAAGGTTTTATATAGAATTTGCTTGTTCAATTTGCCTGTAGAAGATAAATGCCAAGAAATTAAATTTTTTTTTTATTTTTGTAAGGAGAAAGTAATGGGTTACTTTTCTATTTGAAAAGTAAAGTAATTTCATTATAATTTTATTTGAGTAACGAGTAAAGTAACTTAATTACATTTATCTCTTAGTAACGAGTAAAGTAACTTACTCAACACTGCTAATAGTTCATAAGACATTTGTATGCATATTTTACTCTATTTATGTGTTTTATTGTTGAGATTATTATCCACCATGGGTATTATATTTGTGTAGGACAATGTGTATTTTACATATTATATAGTGGCACATAAAGAGTCACATTTTGTGGGTGCTAACAATTATTTTATATAGCTCAAAGATGTCTATATCAGAAAATATATCATCTATTATTTATTTAGTGTCAATTTCATTAGCCGAACCTGTTTCTCAATACCCATGATACTTAGGTTGGCGAAACACGCTGTTTGTACCATACAGCTTCTTAGCTAACTTTTTAATCATTGCATCAAAGAAAAACTATTTTAAATGGAAAATTAGAATAATAACACAGATTATATAACATATATACAGTTTTATATAATCTGTGATAATAACTTACACCTGATATAAAAGTATTGCCAATTTCTGATGGAGACAAATCAATGGACATTATGTCACCTGTATGGCCGTGGAAAGATTGTAACATTTGACCTGACTCAACATCCCAAAGTGCAGCAGTAGCATCTCCACTACCAGTCAAAATCTTAAAAACAAAATAGAATATAACACAAAAATGTATTATAATATAATATTAAATGTATTTTAAACACTATAAAAAACGATGATAGGAAAAAAAGACTCGAGGGAAAGGGGGGTAAAAACTAAAAGACTAAAAAACTGAAAAATTTAAATTTAATATTTTATATCTGTCACACCTACTGCACTATGCTATATACTTTACCAGAGGTCACCGTATGGCATGATTGATGTAATAAAAATAATAATACTATAAGATCATATTTTGTTTTATTATATCACGCTCGAACACCTATAATAATATATATAAATATAATATATGTATAGCTGTAGCCTGTAGGTACAAACCAAAAATTATTGTTTTTTTTTTTGTCTACCAATCTAAGAAGATAATACATTTTTATTAACATATTTTTCATGCAAAACTAACATATCATACATTCATAATGATTAATAATAATAAAAACAGTTCCCCCCCCCCATTACTATTCATACAGAGTGATAATATAAGTCTTATTTAAAATGTTCCAAATTGTTTATTTCATCAGTCTTATGAACTCTTTTTCCTCCCGAGACTTTTTTTCCGTTCCCCATAAAAAACTATATACTACCTGTTGATCTGAATTTGGAAATAAGCAACATGACATGAAATTTGTATGTGTACCAACAGTTTTCTTTTTGGCAGACGGATCTTCCTCAGGATTGGATATATTGAACACTGTTACTTTGTTATCCAATCCACTTAAAATACAAAAAATGCATTTTTTTATTAATTATAAAATAATTTGTGTTCTGATATTTAATCTAAATGTCTACATTAAATTATTAAGTAATAATTTATTAACAATGATAATAACCAGCCGTAATTTATGTGGAGTTTTTCCATTATTATTTAAAATAAAATATATTACAAAAATCAATGATCTACCCTATACAATCTTACCCGCATGCAACCAAGTTGCCTGATGGTGAATAGGCACATGCCATCACCCAAGTAGTTGGCATTGTAACAGTTTGTTCTTTTGCAGATGTAAATGCATCCCAAATTAGTAATTTACCATCCTAGCATTTGTATGCACCGACACCAAGCAAGCATATTTTATTAAACACTTTTGCACATTTATAAATATATATTATGTACCTGTGAAGATGAAACAATATGCCGTTTATCCGGAGACCAATCACAACATAACATTTTAGCTTGGTTTCCTTTTAACAAGCGTCTAGGTTTTATATTTAGAAATGTAACTTCTTCTAATCGTTCCGCAACATTTGCCACTATTACATAAGTCATCAATAACAACTTAACATAACAAACAAATATTATAATTTTAATAGCAAATTAAGTACATGTCACATCGTTAAGTTTTTTTCTTTCTTCTTCAAGTTTGTGTTTTAGGCAGTCAGCTTCACGACTCAATAATTCAACTGTTTCAGTTCGAGTATTTACGTCTAATGCCATGTCCAAATTCCAAATGTTTCTCAATGCAATATCTGCCAGTGGTGGTGCTACTGAATACGACTTACAGTCTTTCATTAAGCAAAATTGTTGAATTGTTTGTGTTCTGTAAATATTATTAAATATATTAAAACAATAATTGTTCTAATATTTTATAACAATTAACTTTTAAACTAGTAAAAGTTCTAAGTAAAATATGTACCTACATTATATTAATATTTAAACATAGTTCATGATTACTAAGCAAACAATAATTGGTACAAGCTATACATTTTTATATATATATATATTTATGAAAATGCTACTATGTACAATAAAGTTAAGAATATTCATTCTTGAAATATATCGTTAGGTTAGTTCAAAAAAATAATAAAGATAATAATATACAAATTACAAAGTGATTTCAATCATACATAACTCAATTTTCCTGCTTAATAATGAATTTATTAAAAATGTAGGTTTTTGGAGTTTTTAAGTATACTTATGTACTTTTAAGGATTTAAGGTTAATAATTTCATATCCTTAAATTTTGTATGCAATTTCTTAGAGTATCCCGCGATAACACAAACATATTTTAAATGAGGACCACTTTTTAATGTAAATTGTCAAGCGTATGAAAATTAAGATTAGGTATAAAATAATAAGTCCATGACAATAGGTTTAGAAGTTAATATGGTGTAAGGAGTAAGGACTATGATAAATTGACACTTGTAGTAATTAATATTTATCTTCTAACATTTTATAATTTATAAAACTGTTTGTGTACCCTGATTAAATATTACATATATTTAATTTTTTTGTAAAGGTATATGAATAGCATAAGCGTGCACATGGGGGCAGATGATGCAGCATAATATTGAATGATAGGCCACAGTCAACTTCCATAAAATTATATTTACACAAATTATATACAATGTACATTATGATTTATAATTAAAAACAATTTTATATTATTTTTAGAAAATATGTAGAATGTTTCTACTGTCACCCTCATAAATATTTTGAATTTATGGGGTTCCCCCTCCTAATAATTAGCTTAGAGGCACCATTTCCACCAAATGAAAAAAAAAACAATTTTGAATTTTTTTCTTCGTTAATAATTAGTGTGAAATTGTATGACCTATTTCGAAAATGTACACCAAAGCCCTATTTTTAAAATATATTATTGGAAAATGGGCCCCTGAAACCTGAGACTCTTATGATTAATAGGATAGGTACATTTATTAGGGTATAATATAATTAAATAACTCAGATGCTACTAGCTATTTTTGATATATTATAAAGATTAAATATATAAAAAAAATCATCTGACTAACAATGAACGGTAAAAAAATAATTTTTGTATTTAAAATATTCTCTATAAATGTATAAGAAATCAAAATGACCATTTGAATATTATATTATATTATTATATTTTATTTTAATATTATACTTAAAAATTCCAAATACTAGAATTTGAATAATAACAATAAAAGATTTGAGTGGTTGTTGAGGGGAGAAGGGAGGTGCATGCAGGAAAATCAGTAGTTTTACCTATTTAATATTTAATTGTTTTCTCTTAATTTATAAACTAATATATTGAATTTTATGCCATATCTAAAGAAAGTAGGTAGTACCTACTATGTAAATATTTTTAAAATTGAGTTGTTTCGGCTTACATCACATATCACAACAACTGATGAAATAGCAGTTGAAAATAATTAAATCATTAGAATTGTTTATAACTCATGCTATCATGAGGTAAGACATAGGACAATACAACCATATTACAAACATAATATTTAGCTTATCCACAAAACAATTTTGCTGTGTACACTAGGTTAATTGTAAACAGTGGTATTGGCTGAACAGGTTTGTGTGGGGCCCCAACTATATATACAAATAAATAAATTATTATTTATGTTTTGATATTATTTCAGTCACATTTTATTTTTTAAATTTAAAATGTCAATACCATATTAAAATTATTTACATTAAAATCACTTATTCTTTTTCCGAAATTATAAAATGTCAGTATAATTTATATTAATTAAATTTAAATTCATTGCCTACAATATAATATTCATCAGTCAAATTTAGTCCTATGGCTAAATAACGTCTGTGACTCACCGGGGCCAAATTTCCTATCTTATTAATTGACTGGGACAAAATGTCTGTTTACCCTTCTTTTCATACAAAGTAAACATTTGAAATGGTATCAATGTCAGGAACTCCATTTGCGTTTTTATTAAATTGAGGTTTAAAAATATAGAAGGAAGCCACAGTTCATTTTTTTAAACTCATTGTCCATAACAATCACAATTTTTCAACGAGCTTTTATAATTTAAAGTGATAATTATCGAATAAGCGAGTTAAAGGTTTATTCTTCATAAAAACATTTAAATAAAAGTGGCATTTTCTTTAATAAATGTTTTAATGTCAGCAGATAATACTAACAATACCTACTGATTTTGTCAGTTGTGATATTATCGAATAACTTTAAATTATGATTTAATATGTATAAACAAACCAAAAAATTTAAAATTCCGTGCATCTTAAGTTGTTATTCTATATTTTATTAAATGATAATATATTAATATGTCAATGAAAATTTTCTGCAATTAACATTATTACTATTGAGGATGTCCCATAAGTCCCAAGGGACTTAGATCTCCATGAAAAATCAATATATTTAAATGAAATTTTAATACAGTCATAAGTATGGAAATTCTGATTGAATAGCATAATAATCAATTTTTTTTTCAAAAATTCAAAAAATTTTTTTAGGCAAATAAGTTTTTTAAATTTCCAAGATAGGCATTTTGTAAAATAGATCAAAATAAAAAAAATTTTAATTTAATGAAATTGCCCAAGAGCTAATTATTATTTTTAATTTTAGCAGAAAAATCAGCGTGATTGTAATAATTAACACGCAAATCTTATTTTGCTAATGTCGTATTCATAGGTAACATAAATATTATTCTTAGAACTTCAAAATAATAATTAGCTCTAACTTGAACAATTTTCATTGCATTTTAATAATTTTTTTTTTTGAACTGTTTTAAAAAATACGATAACAAAATGGCTATCTTGAAAATTTAAAAAACTTATTTGCCTAAAAATTTTTTTTGAATTTTTGAAAAAAAAAATCGAATATTATGCTATTCAATCAGAATTTCCATACTTATTATTTATTACTGTAAAAAAAACTGCAATTAAATATATTGATTTTCCATGGAGATACTAAGGGTGATACGGAACTTCTAGGACATACTGTATACATACTATATAAAATATAAAAACATAATATATTTACTGAGTGTTAACTGATGTTTATATATTTAAAAGTAATTTATTTATGATAGATAATATTGAACGTACTAAATATAATGTAAAATAAGCAAATAGAAAAATTAAGACATAGTACAAATTATTCCTCAAGACTATCATTTTATATTAATGATGACATGTTGTGACTTGAAAAATACTATCATTAGGCAAGTAGAGAGGTGGTTTGTGGATACGATTTCTGTTGCAATCCACAATCAATAAATTGGAAGCTGGGTGCTTAATTGAACATCCACTGACTGTAATATATAATCCCACCAAAAACATATATGTAAAATGAGAGCCAAGTTCAATACTATAATATACGCCTTGGTTGTTGATTTAAGTGAGTAAAATAATATTTATAATATTTGTTAAGTGATGAATACCTACCATATTTACCAGTACTTATACAATATTGCAATATATTATTTTTTATCCATAACCTATTGACTCTTCTAATAAATTACATTTTTTTAACTATTTAGGCTTAATAATTAATATAACAAAATTACAATCTTTCATTAAATAAATTCAAGTTGAAATATAGCATATTTAATTCATATTCCTTCCGAAAAACATAATATTGTAAAAATAAAAACGATTCTAAATATTATTTAAGCATTAAATAAAACACAACATAATATTAAATATCAGACTTTTAACTATTTATAATAATAACATATAGGTAATATAATATTATGATCCGTACCGTCATAGTTTCATCCAAGTAGAGACAGAGAGAATGATAGAGAGTGAGAGAATGAGTGAGTGTGAGAGAGAGTGAGTGCAAAGGGCAGAATCTTTAAACGCTTACCTCGTTCAATTTATCTCCTATTCAGGAAAATCTCCACTGAAAAGAATCATTTCACAAATCTCCAACTCAAGAACAATTTTTATCATTGAACCTGAAAGCCTCTTAACGACGGGCGACGACAAAGGCAATATAGAATTTATATTTTATAATCAATATGTAAGCATCACCGACTTGACTGCCCGTATAGTATAGACGGAGTGTACAAGTGTACAACCACCAGCCTGCAACACAGCTGGACAATTTTGTGTTTTCTGAGTTTCTCAGATAATGATTTTATTTCGTATTATCAAAAAACCGTCCAAGCTGAGCAACATTTTCAGCATTTCTCACAAAATTCCGTTTTTATTTATTTACGTCTACCGTTTCGAGTACAGAAAATTGGTTTGTGGTAGTGCCAGTTATTCCACGGTAACTGGTAGGCCCCTGATAACGATAAACTTCTTAATAAAAAATAAAAAATAAATACTAAATAGTAGTTACTTGATAGTTGATAGTAAGTTGATGTCTTGGTACTTGATGGTTGTTACCTGTACCATGACGAATTTGTCATGACTTGAACTTAGTAGACTATAGTTAGTGTAGGAATACTACCAACACTGTAACCGTCTTCAGACTTCTTTTAAAAAAAAAAAAATAGTTCTCTCATTATTTCCATTTTTACTTTACTTTATTTTTTGGTATTAAAAAATTATTTATTATTAACTTATACGAAATAATGCAATAATAATTGAACATAAAATTATTATTTATTTTCTATGTTCTACGTAAATGTAATCGTCCATAGTATACGATATGGTAGTAGTCATTCACAATCATGAATAAATAACAATAAAATCTAATTTTTTATTTTTTATTCATTTTTAATGCTATATTACCAGAACTCTTGTTTTCTAAAACTATTTTTTGGCAGCAACCACTGTCCACTGTAAACAACAGAATTACAATAATTATAATATTTCATATTCGAATCCCCGTTTAAAATGGAACTTACAGACGATCAAAGGAAACGTATAGAAGAAAATAGGAAAAAAGCATTGCTAATAAGACATGAAAAATCAAAAGCTAGATCAACTGTACAACCTTACCAAAAGTATGTGATCTGTTTTAAAAAATTATTTTTTTTTTCCGGTTTATTCTAGGCCATTTAGGCCCATAACTGCTTCCACTATCTCCCTCCATGATTCTCTATGTTCTGCCAGTTCCTCTCCATTCATGACTCCCAGCATCCTGTTGTCTTCCTTGAATCGATCCTCCCACCATTGTCTAGGCCTTCCTCTCGGTCGACTTTTGTTCGGTTTCCATTTCGTGATGGTCCATAAAAGTTGGTCTTTTGCTCTCCATACGTGTCCGGCCCAATTTGTTTTAAAAATATATACTTTAATTAATACATATTAATAACTGTTACATACTCCAACTTTTAATAATTAACATTTATGGTTGAAGACCCATATTACAACAGTCAAAGATTGATAAAAGTCTTCAAATCACAGTTGCCGGTCAATCATACGTAGACACAGAAGCTGGATTTCTGCTTAACGAGGATGATCTATCAGAAAAAAAAAACCCGGTATGATAAACGATGGAGTTTAATATTAATATATAATTTATAAGATCACTTCTTAGGTCACTTGAAATTTAATGAAATTAATTTGTAAATGTATATGCAATGCACTTATTAACATAAATATGTATTAATATGGGTATATTAGAGTATAATACATATTTAGCCATTGTACATATTGTACATGTCATGTAGTTGCAGATGTAAGGTAGCCGGTAGGTAATGCTTATATTTTTTTAATTTACCAAAGTCTAAAAGCCACTGAAGCCCGCCATGTACTACTGTAGTTTTATAAGAACCTGAGATAAAAAAAATGTATCAATTCCAGCTATCTATAACTTAAAATAACCTCGGTAGGTTACATTTTACAAATGTAACCTACCTATAATTTTTACTTAGATATAGTGTACATATTATATTGTTAGTTATTATTTAGGTTAAACCGAGTACATTTTTGAAACTAATATTTGTATGATTTATTTAATTTAGATAGTACTAGCATCAATGGCAAATCCAATATTATCAAAAACTGAACAGCCTATATGTCTTGAATGTAATCACGAATTTGGTATTTCTTATTTAATGACAAATTTTGACCATTCTGTATGTGATAGATGCAAGTATGTAATATTCATATAAATTTAAGTTAAAAAAAAAATAGATTATAATTTAGTATATTATAGTTTAAAAACTTTTAAATAATTACCACTAAAAATGTTTACAGAATCTATTAGAATTTAAGTTACATTGTAAATTGTATAATTGTATAATTTTATATAGTTAAATATTTCCCATTTATACATAATCATAATTTGGTTTTAACAGGGAGAAATTTGGAAAAGAAAAATTTGATTTAATTACCAAGACAGAAGCTAAAAAAGAATATTTATTAAAAGATTGTGATATTGATTTGCGCTCACCTCCACTTAGGTTTATTCTGGGCAAAAATCCACACAATTCCAGATGGGGTGAAATGAAATTGTATCTTTTACTTCAAGTAAGTGGGTAGATAATTTTGATATAGTAACAAAAAACAAGTGTGAACAATATTCCTTGCTTATAGGTAGAAAAAAGAGCATTAGAAGTTTGGGGTTCTGAAGAAGAAGTGGAACGACAAATTGAATTAAAACAAGAAAAGCAAAAGGCATCAAAGTTAAAAACGTTTAAGAAAAAAGTCAAAGGTTTATATGAATATATCGTAACTGTTAATGATTTTTTTTTGTATGGCGCTATGTCTGGGATTGGCCTTAAGGCCTAAGTTTTATTTGGCAGAATTTCTATTTGGGCACCCGTAGGTTTCTACCATGTCCGGTTGGGGGATGCCACCCGTGGAAGGGATTCGAACCAACAACTGTGCTCGTTAGTCGTTAGAACTGATGTTGTAGTCCATCCCTCAACTGTTAATGATACATGATTATTATCATATGATATATGGTTATTTATTTCAGAATTAAGAATGTCAACTAGAAGTAGTTTATATACCAAAGTCACAAAAGCTTCTCATCAACATGAATATGATACAGAAATATACAATGAAGAAGAAGATAATTATGAACGTACTTGCACTTCTTGTGGATTTCATGAAATTTTTGAAAAAATGTAAATAATATTATATTAGCATAAACTTTTACAAAACTACAGATTCTATTTAAAACTATTATTTTTGTAAATTGTTCATTAATATTTAAATTGTCTTATTTTTTTATTTTTATTTTTTTTTGGCTTCCTTATAATTTTAAGCTAAATATTCATAATAAAAAATTGTATCATTTAACATACAATCATTAAAATTAGTATTTATAAAACTAGCTGTATATCCTTGAAAAAGTGAAAAAAAATACAAAATATTGAGCTAGTTAGGTATTATTTATTTAAAGTTAGGACCAAATTCACACATCCCAAACCGGCCAAACCACATTTAAGTACACAATATAAAATATACAAATGTCAACACTTAATATATTAAAAAAAATATCATGACTAAGTTGTGATGAAAATCAAAAGATCTTGAACTATGAAAAAAGATGACGTTGATGCAATGATGTGGTAGGACAGTGAGGATTTGGCCCCAATTTTGGTGTGGTAATTACAGCAAAAATATAAGGTTGTACATTTTTTTTATGCTATAAACAAAAAATAGGCACAAGTTTGGGGGTTGACCTAATTTACTAATCTGCTGATTTAGGGCCGTAGCATGGGCAGACAAGGTCTGAATGGGTTGAAACTCCACAAGGGCCTTTATAATACCCCCATACAACTCCCTACCAAATTCCAGGTTGTCCCGTGGGTGTTCACCTCCAGGTTACTTGTTGCAGAAATATCACAATCCAAAAAACTTAACCAAAAATTATGAAATTTTATACACGGTATGAGTTGTACCGTATTTAAATACCTTGAAAGTTTCAAGTTCCTACCGCCAAAGCCCAAGCTGTTATAACGCAGTTCAGTAATATATCAACATATCCAAATCGGTAATAATTACCGCCGTTCAGGAAAACTGCTGATTTGCTCTAAAACCCGCAATACTTTATAAACAATTATTAATTTTTTTGCACGGTAGAAGTTGTACCATATTTAAATATAGTGAAAATTTAGAGTGCCTACCTTGAAAACCCATGCAGTCATAATGCAGTTTAGTAATTTATTCATATATTCAAATCAGTTTTATCACGCAAAATTATAAAAATTCTGTATGTTTTGTTGCATTCCAAAATGTCTAGGGCACTTACTAAAATAAAGTAATGTATTACTATACATTATAAGAAAAATATATATTTTAATATTTAATATGATCATTATAACATATATATCTCTAGACAGTGACTTAGGATTTATCTACATCCCTGAATTTACAATTAAAATTAAAGGTTTGTCATGTGCTAAGGTTAGAAGTTATTTAGATTTTTTTTAATTTTGAATGCAGGATTGTAAAAACAACTAGTGCATATATTTTAAGTGCATTCTTATGACAACTGCTCATCATAGGCACAAATTGGAGGGGGGTGCTAAACCTCTCTCCAAACATAGCCATAGCCCCCCCCCCCCCCAAAAAAAAAAAACCTAGGACATACAGTTTTAATATGCTATATTGCAATGGTCTGCTTCCTTTTAATATATTCAGCCGGGGTCTTAAGTCAAAAGTTGAAATTGCGCCTATGCTGCTCATATAATATATTGTTAATGTTTTTAAAGCATTGAATTATTTGGGAATTTGCCTTCATAATAATGTGTCTTAACATAATATAAATAATATAATAATAATAAATGGATTGAGCAACTTGTTTTACAAAATATCAATAAATGAAAATCAGTTGTACCTGTAGTGTATTTACAATGTTATAACTTATAAGTCTTAATTTTGGGCGCCCAAAGTTGTATCTCTTGGGTTTGGAAATTAATTATGAGGGTTAAAGACATTCTTCTCAAATTTACTTCTTATTAAATAAGTACCTACCTATACAATAGTTACTAAAATAAAGCAACTTATTACATTTGAGTATGACTTAGAATCCATCCATATAGATACCTGAAATTTAATATACCTAAAGCTCCGTCAGCCTGGCACCCCGAAATTGAAATTTCGTACTTTTTTTTTTTTAGATAATTAGTAACCAATTTGTAACAATTTGTAACGCAAGATTTGGAATTTGTAACACAAAATTTCACCCTTAAATCGACGTTGCAGTGTTAGGGGTGCTGAGCTGACGTCAGCCCAGCGCCCGAAACTGAAATTTCACACTTTTTTTTGTTTAGAAAATTAGTAAACAATTTGTAACAATTTGTAACGCAAGATTTGGAATTTGTAACACAAAATTTCACCCTTAAATCGACGTTCCAGTGTTAGGGGTGCTGAGCTGACGTCAGCCCAGCGCCCGAAATTGAAATTTCACACTTTTTTTTGTTTAGAAAATTAGTAAACAATTTGTAACAATTTGTAACGCAAGATTTGGAATTTGTAACACAACATTTCACCCTTAAATCGACGTTGCAGTGTTAGGGGTGCTGAGCTGACGTCGTTAAAAGTCAAATTTCACCCTTTCATTTAAAAATTAAAATTAGTTTTAAAATTAGTAAACAATTTGTAATAATTTAAAACGCAAGATTTGGAATTTGTAAAATAAATTGCATCCCTTGAATCGACGGTCCAGTGTTAGGGGTGTTGGGTTGACCCCAAAAGTTAAATTTCATACTTTTACACTGAAGATTTATTCCATGGTATTGTTTTGCGAAAAGTGGAATTTCCTACCTAAAAGTAAAATTAAGTAATTATTTCTTAATTATTTTTTAATTTGTGTTGTATTTTACTATTTTTATAAAAATAGAGATAACCTATGTTACTTTTGATTTTTGAACAAGTTTTAAATGTTTAATAATTAAATAATATACTATTTATTGCAAGGTAAGTATTTTAATTTATTATTTGTAGTATTATTTATATAATTCTAAACTATCATGATTATAGGAACCTACTGGGTATTTAATATTTATTATGTTTTATTGACAAAAGCTTATTATTTTAATTTTTAATGCCTATTGATTTAAATACCTATGTGAATGTGAGTAATGACTAATGAGTTAACTATGATTTCAAATAATCATATTTTGTTAATCAAGCCATGTTATCATGAACTTGAGGTTAAATAATTAATATGTCCTTGTTTTACCAAGATACTACCACGATTTAAGGTTTAATATTTTATGTATTTATACAACATGGTGTATTTATCAGGTGTACACATTCTCATTCGTCATCAATTGATAGAATGAACGAAAATATTACAAAAACTACCTTAGTATTAAAGACACTTTTTGGAGTTGTTTTTTTTTTTAGATAATTAGTAACCAATTTGTAATAAGTTGTAACTCAAGATTTGGTATTTGTAATACAAAATGTACCCCTAAATTGATGGTTAGGTTTACACTTTATTAACAATTAGGGCCCTTGTCGTTTTTGGTAAATGGTCCGGGGGGCCCAGACACCCCCTGTGCGCACGCCTATGAAGTGTATGATTTAACTCTAAAGTATCAAAGTTATACCATGTTTGTCGTTTTTACTTCATTCCACCTATGGTGGATTAATATAATCCATTAATACAAAATCCTAACATATAACTTATTGCCTAACCATACTAAAATCCGATGAATAAAATAAAAACAAATTTAACCCCTTTTTAAATTAGCTTATCTTCTACACACAAACATTAATTTATATATATATATATATTTAATATATTATAATATATTATATTGACAAAAAATAATAATACAATTATACAAATCAACATGCCCGATTAACCAATATATAATACACTATTATTATTTTAATCTGCAATAATAAACA
Organism: Macrosiphum euphorbiae; assembly: GCA_949089665.1. Classification (NCBI taxonomy): domain Eukaryota; kingdom Metazoa; phylum Arthropoda; class Insecta; order Hemiptera; family Aphididae; genus Macrosiphum; species Macrosiphum euphorbiae. Next base: position 54,260,803 of record CARXXK010000001.1, on the reverse strand, counting down.
ATTTTTTTAAGCTATTGCATAGCTTTTATCGCAGGTCTGGTGTAGTGACTGAAAAAAAATTTTTCGTAACGAAAAAGCGTGACCACTTTGTTTATTTATACATACTATAGCAACCTGGTGACCATAGCAACGCATAGCTAAATTATAATTTAATTTTGATAACAGATATTTATTTTTAAATAACAACGGCTATGAACATCAAGCGCTTATAAATATAATGGTTTTGTTATGGGTTGCTATAGCAATAAATTTATATATATAAATATATAATATATAATAATATATTATTAATTTTATATATAAATATATAATATATAATAATATAATATTAATTTTATATATTTATAATAATATATATAAAATATAATATATTATAGCAATAAAAACATAAACTATAGTTTCTATGATACAAATTCCTAAATAAATAGAATAATAAAAAATTTAAAATTATATCAACTTCTTATTTATTTAATATGCAATAGCTTTATCGCGGCAGTCCCCGAATGCCACTTTTAATATTTTTATTATTTAGTTTATTTTCTTTTGGACAAATGACGCCACTGTTGTATATTTGACGTTTCCTGTTTTTCCGGTGGATTTTCCTAAAATTGTCTTTCATAAGAACCATGTCCTGACAATTACAAACACAACAAAAAAAGAATGAGCCAAATCGGGCCAGTTTTCCTCAATGGATGATTTAAAATACATTTTAACACTATTTTATATATATTATATATTATATTACAATATTTTACGTTACTGTTAAAGTGTCAACATCATTTGTACAATATTATGAAATATTATACTTAAAAAAAATAAAGAAATACAACATATTGAACTTAAACATAAATTAGTTTACAATGTATAAAATAAAAGTTCTATGTTTACCATGGTGTTTGGTTTACATATTTTCATTTTCTCTTTGGTATCATCATAACACTCCCATGTCCTATTGGATCTGTAGCAGTATGCAATGTAATGACCAACCGGATTTCTTAGGTTGAATTTGTTTGAATCATTAAAAGCCACTATGCCACGTAAATAAAATGTTATACCTTGAATTTTTAATAGTTTTGGAACGTCATCAAGTTTCCAGATAACCAACCCAGCATAGTCAACTGATCGTTCAAAATCTATAAATAATATATTTTTTCTGTGAATTAAATACCTTATTACCACTTTTAATTTACTAATGTTAATTAATATGTAATTAATATTTATATTATTACCTTTAGGTATTGATACTAGTTCCACAACAATATGTTTCATTAGTTTGAATTTTACTAATCTGTCACAATTACAATTGATTGCAACACAATCAATAGTTAAGGGCAAAAAATATTTGTTTATTTCTTCAGGTAAATTAATATTTCCATCAATGGCATTTAAACAAATTACAATTCTCTCGTTTGTATATTCCGGTTCAAAACACAAACTATTTGTACAACAGTTTACACTTATATATGAAGGCATATTTTCCAACAACTTTTCACATGCTGAAGCTGCTGTATCCACAGTGTCAATCAATTTTATGTTACCAAGCAAATCTTCTGATGTTGTTATTGTTATATAAGTGAGAGCCAATAAATAAACTCGTTCCACATATAATTCTTTATAATTTTTGTTATCTAACATCTGTAATATAAATTTAGATGTGCTGTTTTTTTTTGGTCTTCAGATAAATACGTATGATATAAACTTTTGGTTTTGATAACTGTACATAGGTACGTTTTATTTTACAACTCTACATGACAACATCTAATATTATATATTTATAATATAGTTATATTCTACTGAATATAATTATTATATTTTATGTAAGACCTAAAATCGAATAAATAAATCCTTAAGGCTTACCACTCAAAATAAAATTATCTGTTTAACTGGTCAAAAACGAATTTGTGCTGATGTGCTGTATTATAACGGACACGAAAGGATACGGTCACTACTAAGAAAGTTTCGCAGTCTTTAAAACGAGACGGCTGAGTGTCGAAGGTCTAGCCCACAAAAACACTATTTTACAGGAGACAATTAGAACAAGATATTTACCAACATAATCGTTTTGTATCTAAATTCTTTAATATTTTTTTTATTATGTGACATCTGGATAATCAATAATCAGAATTGAAAGTTGGTAATAGTTGTTTGAAATTATAAAAATATTTAAATGGAGACGTACTATTTAACGTAATATTATTATTTACTAACAAGAATCTATAGAATATAATTTAATCATTATTACACACATCAGTCAATATAATATTATTATTTTTGTGTTTATTTTTTTTAACTTATCGCATTTGTAGTAGTGTAGTAAATAGTAATAGTAATAGTAATACTACGTGTCTAGTGTCTACGTAGTAAAATATAGTATTACGTAGACTATTTATATACTTATATAAATGTTTCGCACTCTCGCTGAGCGATAAGAAAATAGTAAAATACAGACGAGGGAGGGAAAGATGTTTTTTTTTTAATTTTTTTTTTATAATCTTTATATTTTGTTTTTTATTTATAATTGTGTCTGGATATTTATATATACCTACATATATTATGCGTTAGTAAGACGAAGACAACACATGTGGGTACGATGTTTTCTTTAAATAATAATTATTTAATTTTGGTACTTCCATGTATTTCCATGTACTTCCGCGGAATTCCGTGTAATTCAATGTACTTCCAAAGTATTTCCTAATAATATTTGTACACCTACTTCCGCTTGTGGTTTACCCCCCCCCCCCCCCCTATTGTTATTAACTAATACTGAATGTATTGTACATTATTATTTATTATTTGGCCCGTGACTAAATAAAAGTTTACCGTGGTCCAGACGAATTGTCTGGTATGGATTGAAGTGATAACCAAACACTTTATGGATGTCACAAATTATGTATTATATTACGACCAAATAATAATACATGTGCCTCTCGGGCGATGAGTTTAACGTCGGACGATATGCTATCGGTCTGATGGTCCGATGATCGATTCTGCGACAGGCCTTTTCCGCCGACCGTTGTACGTCTTGTCGTTGTTACGCGAAACAGTCCCCCGTCCCACCATGCCATGATCGGCTCGGTGGAGAGTCGACTCTCCGGTCGTGCTGCTTGCGTCCCGTAGTAGTGGTTGGAGATAAGATAGACAGGCCGCTATAGTGCTTGTACATTGTACTTGCCAATATTGCGGGTCGTGTCAGGCTGATCTGAGTAACGAGTAACATAGGTGCTAAGTTCTGTATATCAGAATATATAGAATAAATTATAAAATATTATAAAAAACAGTGAATACTATTTTACACTGGGTGGTGTAATCTATAGTAATTATTGCATACCATAAAATAACATACAATGTACAAAATGCTGTGTAGTGTATTTTTTTAAAAATACTTAATGCAAAGAATATTTTGTTACTAAAATTCAATAAGCATTTCTTTAATAAATAAACTAAATAAAATGAGATTATATATAATATAATATAATTTACTTACCCGTTCCAGAGTAGATTAACGATGAATAAAGTGCCGTTGACAATATATATATACCGTAGGTAGAATATTAAGCTAACATGGAATTTCAAAATGTCATTCATTAAGTGTATAAAATATAAAAGTAAACAATAAATATTACAAATATTAAGGAATTAGGTTAGGATTTTGTATTAATTGATTATATTAATCCACCATAGGTTGAATTAAGTAAAAACAACGAACATGGTATAACTTTGACACTTTAGACAGTTTAGAGTTAAATCATACACTTACGTACAAACAACAGGGGGTAGATTCAGGGATTTCTTACCTGATAATATACTGCTGCGAACCAGATTTTATATTCCGGGTAACGGAAAAGTTAAGATTATAACGAATTGAAAAAAGTTTGAGTCAAATAGAGTTGGTAGATTTAACGGACAACGAAGTGGACGGGATCGGCAGGACATACAACTTAAAAAAAGTGTTTTTAATACTAAGGTAGTTTGTGTAATATTTTCATTCATTCTATCATTTGATGACGAATGAGAATGTGTACACCTAATAAATACACCATATTTTATAAATACATAAAATATTAAACCTTAAATCGTGGTAGTATCTTGGTAAAACAAGGACATATTAATTATTTAACCTCAAGTTCGTAATAACATGGCTTGATTAACAAAATATAATTATTTGAAATCATAGTTACCTCATTACTCACATTCACATACCTAGGTATTTAAATTAATAGGCATTAAAAATTAAAATGATAAGCTTTTGTCAATAAAACATAATAAATATTAAATACCCAGTAGGTTCCTATAATCATGATAGTTTAGAATTATATAAATAATACTACAAATAATAAATTAAAATACTTACCTTGCAATAAATAGTATATTATTTAATTATTAAACATTTAAAACTTGTTCAAAAATCAAAAGTAACATAGGTTATCTCTATTTTTATAAAAATAGTAATATACAACACAAATTAAAAAATAATCAAGAAATAATTACATAATTTTACTTTTAGGTAGGAAATTCCACTTTTCGCAAAACAATACCATAGAATAAATCTTCAGTGTAAAAGTATGAAATTTAACTTTCGGAGTCAACCCAACACCCCTAACAATGGACCGTCAATTCAAGGGATGCAATTTATTTTACAAATTCCAAATCTTGCGTTTCAAATTATTACAAATTGTTTACTAATTTTCTAAACAAAAGAAAGTGTGAAATTTGACTTTTAACGACGTCAGCTCAGCACCCCTAACACTGGAACGTCGATTTAAGGGTGAAATTTTGTGTTACAAATTCCAAATCTTGCGTTACAAATTGTTACAAATTGTTTACTAATTTTCTAAACAAAAAAAAGTGTGAAATTTCAATTTCGGGCGCTGGGCTGACGTCAGCTTAGCACCCCTAACACTGGAACGTCGATTTAAGGGTGAAATTTTGTGTTACAAATTCCAAATCTTGCGTTACAAATTGTTACAAATTGTTTACTAATTTTCTAAACAAAAAAAAGTGTGAAATTTCAATTTCGGGCGCTGGGCTGACGTCAGCTCAGCACCCCTAACACTGGAACGTCGATTTAAGGGTGAAATTTTGTGTTACAAATTCCAAATCTTGCGTTACAAATTGTTACAAATTGTTTACTAATTTTCTATAAACAAAAAAAAGTGTGAAATTTCAATTTCGGGCGCTGGGCTGACGTCAGTTTAGCACCCCTAACACTGGAACGTCGATTTAAGGGTGAAATTTTGTGTTACAAATTCCAAATCTTGCGTTACAAATTGTTACAAATTGGTTACTAATTATTTAAAAAAAAAAAAGTACGAAATTTCAATTTCGGGGTGCCAGGCTGATGCACCTTATACCTAATATGATTAAAATTAAAGATTTGTCATTTGTGCCTGAATGGTAATACAAAAATATCATGAGGTTGTATGTACCTCATTTAAATCAGAGCCGTCATACCCAAATCAGTATAATAATTATTAATTTATCTTTTTATCTGTATCTGTATATGCAAATGAATCAGTGTTTGGAAAGAACGTCGTTCATGAACGCACTTCACACGTTCACGTTTATATGATATAGACATATAGTGAACAATACGTGAAAGTCACTCGTTTTTTGTAAATAGAACGTGAACGTGGACGACGTTTATATTTTCAAGAGGACGTGGTACCCGCCGCATGTGTTGTCTCCGTCTTACAAGTGCGTAACATAGCAAATTATACGCAAAGCAGAATACGTGTTAGCTTGAAAATTAGAGTAAACTGACCTCTCATAAAATCTAAAGGTAAAATTATTATCTAGAGAACCGAATGAGCTTTTTATAATATTTTAATTTTTAAGCGAGTTATGAGTACCTATTTTAAAATGTACAAACAATTTACAATTTTAAAATACTCATAGCTCGCTTTAAATAAGATAATAACCTAAACTTTAGATTTTATAAAAGGTTAATTTTCTCTAATTTTTACATTAACAGAACTACACGTGTTTTGCCGAGAGTAAAATTAGATATGTTACGCACTTGTAAGACGGAGACAACACATGCGGGTATTACGTGAATTTGATCGATTTTTAAGACGTTCAATTTGTTTACCATTTAATAAATATAATATATATAAAATATATTAATTAATTTTATTATCATAATAATATTTTCATTTTTCTCATTATAATTCCTATAATATTTGTTTGATTGAAAAATATATAAATTAAATACGTGAAATACCCGTGTTCCCGGCTCAGGCACGTAACCAGACATTTTTCTACGAGGGGGCCCCTTTCTGTTTTTTATACCCAATACCACTCATCTCCTTATCAGACCATATCCATAAAAAATAATACTAAATTTAACAATAATTGTCTGTATTGGTTAAGCATTATATTTTTATTATACATTAATATACAATAATGTCAATAATAAAAAGGTGCTCCTCTGTACCCACTAGTGGGTCACTGTATAATGGATGGTATTAAATTTGAATTCAATGATATAATGTCATTATATAAGAAAAACGATTCTGAGCGAAAACGGTTAGTCAGCCTATTATATTACGATTTACCAAGTATATTTGATGATACTAAGGTGAATAAAGTAATTTATATATAACCTATTTACGTGGAATCTTGTTTTAAATTTTCAATAGTCAGCTATAAAATTTTATAAATTTTTAACTACAAAATTATTATTAAATTTTAAATGTGATAAATTTTGTCAAAATTTGAACTTTAAATGTTTATAAAAAAAAATTGTGCCTCTGTATTTTTAATATTTTTCAAATGCTAACAATAATTGTAACAATATATCAGGAGCATTGCATTACATTTTCACGCTTTTTTACCCAACAAATAAAGTTTTATTGACATTCATAATAAAAACAAATCAAAATATTTTGAAAATTTTATCGTGTAGGTATAGAAAATGTCATGTATATACGTTCATTTAAAATTTAATTTGAGTTTCTTGTGGACATTTTTTTTTTGATAAAGGTAGACAAACTTATGAGGAATCTTGTATTCACGAGTTTTCAAGTTTTGAATGGGTGCAGAGCAAGCGTCGCCTCGCCAAAATTACGTACGGTCGACAAAGGCGTCCCGGGCTACGTTACCAATGTCGAAAACCCGTTGACAATGGCATTGAACGTGTTGAAAATAATAAGCAATGAAAAATCAAAATGTATAGATTTAGATAATGTGTATTATATTATATCAGTATTTTCGTCATCAGAAACGTTGATCCCATCGTTGTTGTATTTATTTAGATCGTATAAATTACCGGCTAAACGAAAGCATTCAATAACAGGATCTAGATTCACCAGGCCAAGAGTAATAATAATAAAAAAAAATCCGATGGGGGGGGGGGGGGGTGCATGGGTAAATTAATAGAACGATTATAAATTACAATGCCAAACTGTAGGTACATTTTGATTTTTCGTTGCTTATTATTTTAATCTATGTATATCTTCCAAACCAAAAAATATCACCAAAAACTTTTTTATGTTATTACTCATCGAATGAAAAAAAATTAATTTTGAGTTTCTCAAATATGCAAATGTTTGAAATAACTTTATAATTCAGTTTTATGTGGTTTATTAACAATAACATAAAAAGTAAGTACGATAGGCAAATTCTGATTCCACCAAATTTTCGAGCATAATATAAATATAAACATTTCTAAAAACAAAAAATGTCAATCTTAAATTTTTTGTATTTTAATTCAAAAACACTATTTTTGAAAAAATTGAGCATTTGGAAGTTTTTTGACCATAATTTCCAAAGTAAGTTCGACCGGCGTTTTTTGAAAGCACCATCAAATTAGGCATGCAAAAAAACATATTTTGAAAAAAAAAAAATTCCAAAAAATCTCTTGGCAGCTTAACTGCATTTATGCCAGTTATTAATATATACAAGCTTCTAATATACTTACAGGGAGGTTCCTAATGATAACAGATAGTTGTTTGTTTTCTGGGAATTAGTAAGTGTGGTATATGTACCGGAATCGTCGAAAAGTTTTGTTGCGGTTCTATAATCGTCAATAGAATCCATGTTTAATTTGAGAGCAGATTTTGTGTTCGCAATGGAGAATTCATCAAAAGTTATATTGGCTTATGATGTATGAAAGTTTTCAAAATCAGAAATGTATATGTAAATAGGAGGAATTTTTGGTATAACCTGTGATTGTTGAGTACTGACTTCATCTTAGGTGCTGTCCATTTTGTCGTTTACTTGGAGGGTTAGAAGTGGAGCGAATCTATTTTTACTTGTATAAGGAGGAGTGAGAGCAACCATATTAGTTCTTGTATTTTTTTTTTTTTTTTTGAAGTATCTGGAAGATTACGATCTGGAGGAGAACTACTATTATTTTTAGAATTCATTGTATAAGGTTAATTATAAGAAACAATAACATTGGGAATTTGATGGTAAGAACATTTTCTGTGTTTTTATGTGGATTTTGTTACAATAACTTAGTTTTTAAGTGAGTTATGAACATTTTAAATGTACGCCATATTATATACACATCAATTTATTGAACTATCATAAAAAAAACCCAGATACCAACACAGTTAATGTTCTTAACATCAAGATTCATAATAGGTCAATTCACTCTAATTTTTAAATTAATGGAGCTTAACATGCTCTGCTGAGAGTAAATTTTCTATGTTACGCACTTGTAAGATGGAGACAACAAATGGCTGTTTTGTCAAATATTTACTAAAAAAAAAAATTCTTTGCTCTACATAAATGTTTAAATTATTAATAATAATAAAAATGAAATTTAAAATATGATGATACAATACTATGTATGTTTCCAGTTCTGCTAAAAATATTTACTAAAATATTAACTTATTCTTATTTTGTACATATAAATAACAATCGACATAGAATGACTAGGCACCTAAATCATAGCAATTTTAAAAGTTTTGATTGAGTTTGTGGAACACGCCTGAACCAAGTTGATGATCCACGGTTCAACTGATCACATCTGTAAAGATATTTCATACATTCCAACCAATTTCCAAATACAGGCATATCTGGAGGCATGCCAGCAGCTAACCTGTTCAAACAAATATTTTTATATTTTCATACTAAATAAAAAAAATAAAATAAAATATCTACATACCCGCAGTTGTTAATTGCTGTACAAGCAGTAACAACATTAAATGAATAAGTAGCTGCATTAGCTAAGTACTGAAATAAAAGTAAACAAATTTTATTGTTTTAAGCAAAATTTTAAATTAAAAATATTTTTACTACGACCAATTTTTTTAGGTTTTGAGCGTAACAATGAATTATTTGGTTTTACAGTGTATACCATTTTTACACCATTTTTGGAGCAGTACAATCCTTAACTTTAAGGGTGGTTTCTTGTAGAAAATTGAATTTAGTTGGTATTTTTGATGTTCAAAGTAAATAAGGGAAAAAGTATGTAACAACTCTGCTGTACAATAGGTGTCAAATGTACCACTTTAATCATAATTGAGGAAATCACTGAATGTATGTCTTAAATTGATAAAATAATGCATACAAATAACTGTTATTACTGATGTTATTAACTTTTGGGTCAATACCGACTCAACGTGAAATACTGTGAATAGGTTTACCGTATAAATAAGAAATAAGAAATTAATCAAAATGTTTTGCATATCTCAATGTCACCATTGTGTATGAAAAATATGTAAAAGTTTCAAATTGTCCAAAAAAATAATTTTGAAATAAAACAAAATAAATAAATTGTTTATCTTTGTTTAAATACCGCATTTTGTAGAAATTTTAACACAAAATTTCTAAAAAGTTGCTCTGCTGTACAGTAGGCTACAAGTGGGTCACTGTAATGGATGGTGTTAAATTTGAATTCAATGATATAATATATTAATATCATTGTATAAGAAAAATGATTCTGAGCGAAAACGGTCAGTCAGCCTATGATATTACGAAGTATATTTGATGATATTAAGGTGAATAAAGTAATTTATATATAACTTATTTACGTGGAATCTTGTTTTAAATTTTCAATCCTTAGTTATAAAAGTTGAACATTTTGTAGTTAACACAAAATTATTATTAAATTTTAAATTTGATAAATTTTGTCAAAATTTGAACTTTAAATGCTGAAAAAATTGTGCTTATGTATTTTTTATATTTTTCAACTGCTATTGTAACATTATACTAGGAGCTTTGCATACAATTTTCACACTTTTTTACTCATCAAATAAAATTTTATTGACAATAATTATTATAGAAAAAAAACTAAAAAAATTGAAAACAGAAAATGTACCTAAACAGCTCAAAAAAGTCAAAATATTTGCAAAATTGCATGGTTTATAGGAAATGCTAATATAAACATTCAGTGAAATTTTCAAGTATCTACAATCATTCGTTTTTTAATTACAACCTAATAAGAAAATCGTTACCTGAGAAATGGAGTTTATATCAAATGTTGTGAAAATATGAATTTCAAAAGCTCATAAAATTTTAATTTGAGTTTCTTGTAATTATTTTTTTTTTGATAAAGGTAAACTAACTTATGAGGAATCTTGTATTACATTTTCAAAGGTTTATAAAAAATTTTTTTTATGAATTTCTAACTCGAAAAAATTTGCAAATTTTCGTCATTTTTATGTATTTTGTCAATATTTGAACTTTAAATGCTTATAAAAATAAATTGCTACTATGGATTTTTAATTTTTTTCATCTGCCTTTGAAACAATATACTAGGAGCTTTCTATTAAATTTTCAAGCTTTTTTAACCAACAAATAACATTTTATTGATATTTATAGAAAAAATAACTAAAAAAAATTAAAACTGAACATGTCCGTAAAGAACTCAAAATAAATCAAAATATTTGGAAAATGCTATGGTGTATAGAAAATGATTACATAAACATTCAGTCGAAATTTCATGTTCCTAAGGTCATTTGTTTAAGAGTTGCACCAAAAACCAAAATTGATTTTTTTCGAAAACAGATTTTGCGTACAAATTCTCGTTTTTCCTTAATTTTTCTTTTGTTTTTCCCAGCGCTTTTGAAAACTATTGGCAATTTTAAACGCACCTCAATGTACCAACAATATTCACTTTTTCATCGAACAAGATACTGAAGTTGAAAATTGAAGCATTATTTCGACTACTTATCGTGTACACAGACACAAAAATGAAAAAAAAATAAAAAAAAAACACACATCATTGTAAAATCAATACATTCATCGTTACACTCAGAATCTAAAAAAAAATGTTTTTATATTAGTGCTGGACATTGGCATGCCTAATCCGGACTACATCTTAACCGGATTGACAGATTTAATCCCGTATACCGGGTTAAAGGACGAGTCCGTAAATCCGAGTAATATTACACTTCATTATACACATACCTCCATCACCTCAAAGAAGTCTCAAACCCAGTCGCCCACACGATAAAATTACCTAGTTAATTATTATTAAGTATTTTTTATAAATTATACATCTAATCATAAGCTTAACCTTACACTTTATACTACAAATGTATTAAGTCTAACCAACAATAAGTAGGTATCACTAATATTGTTATTATTATATATAATTATGATCATGTTTTAATTGTTAAAAAAATATGATTCTGTAAAATATATGTAGATATAGATAGCCTATGTGGGCTAGGAATATCTTATTATATATTAATAATATTAAAAAAATAATAGTCCCACATACCGTACAATGAATAGAAAAACAAATCACTTGAATACTTAATATAAATTAAATATTTAAATATAAAATATCCTTAGAATTAATAGAGGCTGACAATGTACAATCTATATTTATCATACATTAAAGTACCTACTCAATGATGAGGTACACTCAAAACCTGCTAAACAGCATAGCTAATTCCACGTTTTTTTTTAGCTGTTGAGAATGTATTCATCTGATTTAAACATGTGTTATGGTTGTTGAATAAGTAATTACCCAACATTTTCCTTAATTACACTTATGTATTGTAATATTATTGAAATTAAGTTCATACATTTCATAATATAAAAAGGAACTCTGACACCCTGTTACACTTTAATGTCTTTGAATATTTCTCCTCCAACTACAATTAAAATTTTCAACTAAAATTTAAGCATAAAGATCAATTTACCGAAGCAGCAAAGTCAGCAATATTCAAAGTCATGGGTGAAGGATCAAATAAATAACGTGAAAATGCTTGTTTTGCTACATTAACAAGAATTACAGTTCCCAAACCAGCTAACAGACGTGGAATGATAGCAGTGAAGAGTCCATTTACTCCCTCTTCACGAGTAATAAGTGAAATTGATTGTAACACTAAACTGAAGTAAAAAATAAAAACATATATAATATGTCATTTAAAAAATATATTAATAATATTATTTAAAGAGTAAGAAACATTTTTTTTTTATTAACTCACGTGTAACGATGTTCGTAACCCACAAATTGGGCCATCATTCTCATAGAAACAATGTGTAAGGGATGGCTCAATATGATACTTGTGGCTGTACATATCATTTCTTTTGATGTTTTTATTGCACATTTTTTCCATCTACATTGAGTTGATTTAATAAATGTAATAAGTTATAGTCATACAGAAAAAAGTAACAAATTAGCGGGTTAAATGTGTTTGGAGGTTTATGATAAATGCAGCCCGGATTCAAGGACAATATTAGAGCTACAAATTATTATTTTATCACCAGAAGTATTCAAATTAATTTATAACTGATACTAAAAATAATACTGTTACTTACACTTCTAAATCTGAATCTGTATTATCTACATTTAGATTTTTATCAATTTGAATATAATCAGACATTAGTGATGACGAAAAATGTTCAATACAAATCCCTATGATCTTAGGAGCTAATCCAACATACATTCCTTTAAATCCATCAACTGAATAAATGTATTTAGCTGAAAAAAATAATTAGTTTTGGTTAGGTTAGGTTATGTGGTCTCTAGTAACAAATTGGATCCAGAGGTAGGTGAAGAGGGGAGAACAAACATAAAAAGTTTGCAATACTTATCAAAATAATCAGGAAAAATGAATAAAATAAAGGAAAAACAGGAATTTGTATTTATATTTTTGGGTTACGTTTGGGTGTAAAGCCCTGGTTTTTATGGTGTAACTCAAAAAACGAATAAACATAGTCTGTGGATATTTAAAATTTTGACCAAATGTTTATTTTATAATTTTCTTTATATTGATACAATTTTCCACACTTTTTATTTTTTGAGCTATTTATAGGTATTTTAAATGTCTAATATCTTTGTATAAAAGATATAAAAAAATTATTTATTTGGTAAATACAAACATTTTTAATATTAGGTTTCTTATAAGATGTAATTATAATTTATAACTATTTAAAAATATTAAAGATACATTGGCATATTTTTATTTCAGGTAGGAAAGTATAATATCTAGTTGGTGGAAACAAGATTAAAAATTGAAAATTCTCAGTAATTTTTAAAAGCTTCAGGAAAAACCACAACAAATTAAGGAAAAACTGGAATTTTGGTGACCGAGAAAGTCCACTATTCAGAGGTTTAACTGTACATATTATATAAAATCTATTTTTATTTAAATATATAAATTGATTACCATAAACTACTAAGTTTGGCAGAAACAATCTTTCTTCACCAAAAATACTTCTGTAGCGATATGGTGCCATCGGTTCATGGCCAACCTATTAAAAAAAATAATATTACATTTAATCAAGTTCAATAACAAAAACATAATATTAATCAAATAAACCAGGGTAAAATTGAATTAGGGAACTATAAATAACTGTGCACTCAAAAAGTTGTACAAATAGCTATATGTTAAAGCAATTAAGTTTGTTGAATTTCAAAAATTTTTTGATCTTTATGAAACAAAACTTAGGTTTAATATTTTAGTATAAAAGAGAATCAAATTATATTTATGTAACAATACATTTTTTGTTGCTTTTATTTTATTGATTTAATCAAATCATCATAATTCACATATTACAAAATACTGATATTATTTATATGATTATTGTATATTCAATTGTATTTGATAGTTTTCTATTTTCATCTTGTCTCAACATTTTATTTTGTTCCTTGATATGATTGATTAGTCCCTATATTTGTTTACAAATATATTGGTATTCATTTTGTATTTGACCTATCAATCAGGTCCATAGACACGAGATTCAACCCTTTCCCCCCCTACAACATGGAAAGTAAATGTTAATACTGAAAATAATTTCTTATTAATGATATAAAAATGATTGATATAAGAATGTAATATAATTTAAAACTAATAGTTTGTTAAATATTATTTCATTATTGGCCACTCTAGAGCATATGTTTCTTAAACATTCATCAGTATTACCAATAAAGTCTTTTTGTTGGATGTTGAGTATTGCAATATTAGTATATAATATTAGATAATCGTCTTGACTAGTAGAATTCCTCGATTAATTTTTTACTAGCTTTAATTTGGAAAAGGAACATTTGGGAAGTAACCACAGTTTCTGATAAACCAATAAAAGTCTCTAGAATCGATTTTATATAATCCTCTGCTGAATGTTTATACAATGCAAAAAATCCTAAATACTAACTTAATCTACTTTAGTATTGTATTCAGTTGAATCAAAATATGACACTGCTCTTATTTTTTGGAATATTATGCTCTGAATATTTGATCCTAATAGTTCAATCTAAATTGTATTTTCTCGGGTTTTCTTTAAAAACTAAAAGTGTATTTAGAACTGGATCAAACTCTGCAAGAAGTCTACAAGAAGTCTGTACAAATTTTCTTCACATGTTTAATTATTTTGTTTTCCTTCATTACCTTGTTATTACATTATCTCATCACTATAATCAGTATGTATATGTTGACAAAATAGCATAATAATAATATGATATACAGTTGTACCCATTATCGACTTCTTTACATGTATCCATTACCTAATTTAAATTAACTTGATTCATATTAAAGTAGGGCGCAAGTATACATTCACAATTAAAATTGTATTACTGTTATACGCTTCTACTAAGCCATGTAAACTACATTGCTACGTTTATATTCACAGTTTAACACAATTTATCGAGCAATTTATTTTAATGTAAATTAATAATCTAGTACCAATAATCGAATGGCGGACAATTTCCCCCCGGACATTTTCCCCCCGACTGTTTTTGGCGTAGTAGGACATTTTCCCCCCAATATATATTCGATGCGGACATTTTCCCCCCATTTTTTTTTTAAGTTTATTATTTATTATTTAATAAGAAATTATTTTTTTCAGTAAAATATAATTTTTTTTTATAAATATAATCAATTATACTATAATTACCTATTATAGTAGATGTATATTTTTGATTGATTCAACTACTCGAAACAATAAAATAATAGTAATATTATATTTAAAAGATTGTCTAAATAAAAAATAATAGTAAGTACTAGCATACTGTATTAAGCATATTTTATTACCTTATTATTTATTCGCTAGTAACATTGAAATCTAAAAATGTATCTAAAACCCAATCAATTGCTGGGCTGTCAAAAACTATCATATTATTTGATTTATTAGACTATTAAGATAAGATTCTTCTACAATCTTATATCTTCATGAGCAAAGGTTTTGCACTTTTGTATAAAAATTTTTCAAAGCAGTTGTAGTCATTTAGTAGTGGTTTAGTGATTGTAACTCGTAATTCGTAAAGTGAAAAATATATAAAATAAAAATTTTTTTTGTCTTATTATATTTATGAAAAAAAAAATATGAAATTTTTAACCTATTTTACTTATTTCCATTTTTTTGTATGTCTTATTATATTTATGAAAAAAAAAATGAAATTTATAGTATACATTTATAAAGTTAATTGTAGTAGGTATAATTGATTATATTTATGAAAAAAAAATAATTAAAAAAAAAGGGGGGAAAATGTCCGCATCGGAACATTTTTCGGGGGAAAATGTCCTACTACGCCAAAAACAGTCGGGGGGAAAATGTCCGGGGGGAAATTGTCCGGATACCCCAATAATCATGATTTGGTTGTAATGGTCCGTTCCATTTACATGATTTTTATACTACCAGAGTTAATTCTTATATGCATTTCAAATGTGAATTAACTAAACCTTTAGGGTAAACCGAATTGATATTCAACTGATTCTACATGTATTTAACTCCGAGAATAAACTATTTTGAATTGAGGTTAATCAGTTTAAAACCATAGTATAATTAGTTTACTGTAACCACAGTCTACAATGACAAATCAGTATATATAAAGCCGGTTTTCAACAATTATTTAAAAGAAAATTATAATTTAATGGCATGCCTTTCTGATAGATTCCTGTTGGAAAACTACATTTAGATATATTAATTTGAACCAATTATTAAGGTGTTAACTGTTAAGTGACATTTGCTTATAGTGCAGAGGTATTCAAACTTTTTAATCCCATGGCTCTTTTGTGTGTTCACAATATTTTTATGGCTCCCAAATTATTGTGAAAAAATACAGATATAATATGGGTGATAATAACAGTGACTTTAGTACTAGAAATAGAATTTCAAATAGTCGCGTAATCTGTTTCATAATTGTTTCCACAATAGCTATAATCAGTGGTGCACACTCAAAAATAAATAGGGGTAGTAAATTGATTCGGTTACCTCTATATTAACTAATAGACTAATGGCTATAGCCTATAACTATTCAAGAGTTTATTTTCAATATTTTTATACGTAGTAGAATTTTCATGATGTAAATATTTTGGAGCCAGGGGGTCCACCCACCCAAATACCAAAAAAAGTCAGGGGTAGCAACTGCTACCCTTGAACCCTCCAGTGTGCGCGACTGACTTTAATGATTATATAAAATATTTAAATTAATTATACATGACCTACTTTAATTTTGGTTTCCAGTGCGTTAAGCGGTTCCATTCGCCAACCCTCACACGCCCCTGAAAGCCACGGAACTCAGTTTGAATACCTCTAGTATACAGTGTATACTGTATGCTTTACATCCATACAATGAATAGGTATAACATTAAAAAAATTAAAATCTTAACTTTTTATAACTTAAGTGAATGTGAAGAGACAGACCAGTGTATATTTAACAACTATTTACTTAGGGTTTATTCAAATATGCTAGTATTAATAATTACACAACCATAAAACTCTTAATACTTCATTATGACTTACCTGCACCAAAAATCTAGCATAATCCAGAGGATGAGATAAGGTTTTCATAACACATTTTCCAATTAAAGTGTGTCTGGGAGCATCTCCATTTTCTTCCCTCCGATTTTCAGTGTCAGAATCCATTACTTAATAAAAATGTTTAAATAATTAGGAATTAAAAATCATATATCTCTTGAACTCACCGGTTATTGGAATATCCGGTGATAAAATTCAGTATACACTACACTTATTTAACTTAACAATATTTTATTTTATTTTAAAAGCTCAACAATATAATATGGACATTATAGTCGAAAATCCCAACTCGAAAGAAAAAATCATTTAATTATTATTATTCATTATCATACTGACGTCCGGTACTCCGGTCGACTCGAAAGTTGATAACATGAATCACAATTCAAAATCATAAAGTAATATTACTCCATGAAGACTGTCTAGAAAATGTCTAGGGTGCGTTCAGAAACCCAAGTAGAATCATTATTTTCCCCGGGGAACGATATGACTATAGAACAATATGACTCCGCCCATTTCATTGAAACATTCGGTTATTAATCAGATTACCGGGATATTACCATATTGTTCTATGATGTTACTATAACCTTTTATTAACGTTCTATGCGGGAGTATACAAATTTTCCCAAAATATTGTTGTCTCAATGTATCATTTTCCCAATTTTGGAATAAAAGTTAATTGGGATAATTGTTAGTAGTGAAACCCACCTTAACACTCTGGTATACCGGCGACCGCAGGCTAACCACTGGGCACTCTCCACTCACAGACTTCTATACTACACTAGATAAGGAACTCTTATACAATTTACATTGTTACAAGTGAAGCTCAGCTGTGAACGGCCGCCATTTTGTCGGTTGGCAAAACATTTCATTTATTATACAAAATGTATTAGGAATAATATTTTTTTTAACGGTCAAATAAAATAGTAAATGTAAAATGACTTATATAAAATATTTTTTTTTTTTTGTAAACTAAATGTTTAAAAATAATAAAATACGATATAAAATAAATCATAATATCATCTTATTTGTCATATGAAATACCATACAATTGCCAACCGACCTTGAGGCTTCAATTCATGACCGGAGTTCGCTATCTAGTAATATATAGAAATCTGTGTCTCCACTAATCAATATCACTATAGAAAAGATAAAAACGTATCACTATAATTGTTAGTGGTCTGTGTACAGTACAGACCATAGACAAGAACTAGAGTACATACGGTTTATCCACTAAACTTGTGTAATTGTGTTTGTTTTTCAGTTTCATACTTAAAATATTATAAGCTGAATCACTAAATGTATTTACAAACCATACATTAGCTGCGTTCGACGGTCCATTTCAATATTTCAAATGTTTTGAATTTGCCGAGAACAGTTATCCTTTCTCAGGTACGTTTACTGTTGAGTGGTTATACAATTACGCAAGGGTCTTATAGTAAATTATTGCTTACATCCATTTGGTAATATAAATAGAACACAGTGAGCTACTGATATGTCAATATTGTATGTAGTTGTAATCCATTCATTTATATTGGTTATTGTTTTTGTTATTATTTTAATTATTATTATTTTTTATTTTTTTAGAAATGACTATTACCCATTTACAAGTAAAGAAATTATACAAAGAGCTTTTGAAGTATGGGTGTAATTTAAAACTTACTGACAAAAATTATTATAAAAGTCGAATCAAACAGGAATTTTTGGAAAATAAACAGTTAGTTAAACCGGAAGAAATTAAATTTTTCTATGAAGTAAGTCCAAAATATTTTTACAGTTAAAAAATCATAATTTTCGGATACCAAAAATTCACATCATTTTTTTTTTTAAAGTTTTTTGAAGATTTTTAGAAAACACCTGAATTTTTACTAAAAGATAAAATATTAAAATTAAGTTCTAATTTTACTATTTTAACTGCAACATTAAAAAGTTTGCATAATATGTTAGCATGTGCAAAAAATATCATGTTTTCAATGTCTATGCCATGAAACAAATATTGATCTTACTTAATACCTAGTACCTATCCTACTATTGTATCTTTCATACAATTAACTAGATTAAATATGTTAATCGTACAAATTCCCACTCTAATATCAAGTAAAATATATTTGTTTCATAAATTAAAATAATGATTATTCTTGACTAGCAATGTCTAACAAAAATATTTACTATTTATAGACAATGATATTATCATATATATTTAAGTATATTATTTATATTTATAACTTGCTGATGTTGCACAGCGTTACCCATAGTTGTTTTCTTAACCTAGTTTTTATGTACTAACATTTCTTATTACTACATCCTTTGAACTTATATCTAGATTAAACGCTTAATACAACAATATCTTGAGCTAGCAAATCTTTGTGCAAAATTAAGAATTGGCTTCGAGTTGCACATTCCGTGTACTGTAAATAATTACCTATGTAACAATTTTAAGAAATATGAGTTCTATAGACTTGGCTTTCGATCTTTTTTATTAATATAGATAATAAAGTATTATTTACCATCTGTCTATATTTATTTGTTTCAGAAAGGACAAGAGTTATTAAAAAGAAAGTCAATAGTATAAATTGTGTTCGTTTTCATTATATCCAATATCCATGTATTCATTATTGTGCAAAGCTCTACCTTTTAACACTAAAAGTGTGAAGACTGCTAGAGGTATTAGTTTAACGTTATTCAATAAGAAACAGACTATAGACCGCTCAAAAGTGCCTATTATAAACGAAAATGAACTTGAAGAAATGTTTGTTAAGGGTAGTGGTCCTGGTGGATCAGCAGTCAATAAAAATGCTAATTGTGTGGTACTAAAACATAAACCAACTGGCATTGTCATTAAATGTCATGAATCAAGATGTGTTGAAGATAACAGAAAAATGGCTAGGGAAAAACTTGCTATAAAATTAGATGTAATAGAAAATGGTAATAATTCAGTCGAAGCACAAAAAAAAGCAATTATAGAAAAAAAGAATGCACAAAAAGAATGGAAACGGAAAAAATTAGAAACATTGAAAAAGGATTGGATTGAAAGAGAAAGTAGTTTCAAACCTTAAATTATCAAAACTAATAGTATATCATTTGAGTTATTATTTGTTAAAAAGTTAGGTAATTTCTAAATGTTCATATTGCTAAATTAGAAGTAGGTAACTATTATGCATTTATTAATTTTAATTGTTTGGTTTATTATATTCCAATATTAATTAGTCAAATGTAATAAATGTAATTAAATAATCAATGCATGTAGCAGTAAATATTCATTTTCCTAAATTACAAAGGTTGTAATATCAACTAAATTTCAAGAAGCTTACAAACATAATGTACACAAAATGTATCAATTTATAATATAATACTCAATGGCACCTATTTAAGGGATAATATGTATTTATATACTACATGTATTCTATATAGTATACAGCTCTTGGGCACTGCCAATAAATCAAGTACACAAAAAATACAAGTGTTCCCATAAAAAATCCTTGATTCATAAATTCATCACTAATGCTCCTCTTTATGTCTCAAACCATACCCTCCACATTCCTTAAGTCACTGAAACAGCCAAGCTATTCTACTCTAAATTCAGAAATTTCTTTAAAAATCACACCAACCCCCATGTTATAAAAATTACTATCTATCTCCATCCTCAGAAAGTCGGAAACCCCTTGAAAAAACTCAAGTGACAAAAGGATTCAAGACCTTATAGATTAAAGATGCAAATAACATAAATCAATATTAAATGTATGCCAAAGTGCCTTCACTGATTGTTTCTTCCCTCAAGCCACCACATTATACAAAAAGAACATTACTTATGCTTTTTATTAGGACCCAGAACTTGATGACCTAAAAAAAAAATTACTACTATTTTTAAAAATGTATGTTTTATATAATTTATTCATGTATCATAAATTGTTATCATTATAGGTGCGCTACTTCTTTAAAAATGTTTACTCTCGAAGGAACCTTTAAAATTTTTTTTTTGCATTTGGATATAAGTTGATCGACTTTTGTTAACATTTTTCTGATTGACCGGGCCTAAAATACCTAGTATCTGCCTACAGTTTAATGTTTATAATATAATCTTAGATTGCGACAATAAACGTCAATAATCGATCAGCTAATGGAAACCGAATGTGTTACAATAAAGTGTAACTTTCAATAAGAAAAATGCATTTATATAATCATATATGTAAAAAAAAGTACAAATTGAATAAAATGCACCAAAAATTTAAAATACTAAAAAAACCGGCCAAGCAGTGTTGCCAGATTTTAAGTAGCCGAAAATCGTACACAACTTATGAAATTATCGTATATTATCGTACACGGATTATCATTAAATTATCGTACATTATCGTACATTATCGTTATTATTATTACATTATCATTATTCATAGAAAACAACATATTTTTATTATTATATTATATATTTATATTTATTATTAATTATTATTCATATTTAATCTTTAAGTATAAAATCGTATGTATCGATTAAATCAGTCTTAGGATATAAGTTATTTGAACACATTCTATCAAACATTTCTTTGGATGGCACAAAATCGACGCAAATACCTCTACCATGTTCTTTTATACATTCACTGGTCATTAAGGTTGCGGAAACAGTTGAAGTAATTAATCTATTTCTTGACTTAGTTTTAATTCTATTCATCTTACTAAAAATTCTTTCACATTGTGCATTGGAATGGGGAAGAGACATAACGCTTAAACAAAATGAAGCAAGTTCACTAAATTGCCCACTTTCTAAATGTTTAAGATACGTCCAAAATTTATCGGGAACTTCATCTTTTATTATATCTTTTGATATATTAACTAATGGAAGTTGTCAAAGTTTAAAGTTACAACAATAAACATTTTAACTGAATAAGTTAATAAGTTAAAAACAAAAATAATTAACTAGTTAAGTTAAAAAGTTAAAAAAAAATTAACTTTTTAACTTAACTTTAACTTTTTAACAAGTTAATGCCCACCTTTGTTAACTTCAACTCAACAACTAATTTCTGTAAAAAAAAGTGTAGGTAACTAAATAACATGTACTGGAAATAATAGGTTTGTTATGATAATGAATAACAAATTTATATAAATATAAAATAAATCCTTTATTGTCAAACATTTTTAAATCATTAACTTAATGTATAATATACTATAATAGAGACAATAATAAATAACAAATAAATAAATATATTTATAATATTTTAAACAAAAATTCAAATTTTGGTGAAATTTTGGATAAATGAATTCCCCAGATTATCGTATTTTAGAGTACGATAATCGTACATCGTACATTAGCCTGAATTATCGTACATGTACGATACAAACCGTACGTCTGGCAACACTGCGGCCAAGTGCTATATAGTCGGACTCGCGCACGAAGGGTTCCGTACCATCTTCTATAAACATGTTGGCAGCACTGCTTATACTATACAGAGTTATTCAAAATGATTCATCCGATTTAAAGTGCTTATATTATTTTATTTTTTAGGTTTAGAACAATATGTTATACATTAAATAAAAGAAAAATATGTCAAGTTTAATTAACTTAACTGTATCTATAAATGTTCTATATGAGCTCCTTTGGTTACACGAATAACATCTAGTAGGTAGTCAAATTCTTACCATACTTTTTGCAGCATATCTTTTGTAATCGACTCCATGGCTGTTGTAATACAATTTTTCAATTCATCAAGATTTTATGGCAGTGGTGGAATGTACACAGTGTCTTTAACATATCCCCAAAAGAAATAATCACAAGGCGTCAGATCTTTTATAGCCATTTTAAATCGGATGAATCATTTTGAATAACCCTGTATATTTTAGGATTTTTAAAATTTGTTGTTATATCGGTAACAGAAATACATAATCTTAAATCTGTGAAAATTTCAATTTTCTATCTTTCATGGTTCATGAGATACAGCCAAGTGACCGACGGACAGCGGAGCCTTAGTAATAGGGTCCCGTTTTACCGTACGGAACCCTAAAAATTACAGTAAAGTAAATAAATTCCCTAAAAATTCAAAATAAAAATTGTACCATTAAATTCTATATTCCATGAATACAATTTCTGTAATGACGAGCCTCGAATATAAGCATTAGAAAAAAAGGTGGGCATTGGGTGTCGCTCTGCTGTTACAAGTGGGTCACTGTAATAGTGTAAAGCAGAAGTTTCCAACCTTTTTTTACGGCAGGCCAAATTTGAGATACGCTTTGGCATCGAGGGCCAACATTTTTAGAACAGATACGATTTATTTAGAAAAATGAATGATTATTTACATATTTTTTTTATTTTATAACTAGTTTATCTATTATTAGTTAGTGTTAGTACTTCATATATATGTATAAATGACTATTATAAGCTGTTACGAATAACACCAAAAGGAAATGATAATTAATTCAATAAATTAAAAACAATGAAAACTAAATGGAATTAATATAATAAATATATTATTTTCAAAACATTAATTAGCTTAGAGGGACAGGGAAAACATCTTGATTCTTGGCTGGAGTCTGGACGGATCTGGAGTAAGGTTGTCACCACGGACCACGATTAAAGATATACACTATTCAGGTTGCACATCGCCCTATAGTAAACCGCTTCCAGACTGATTTACAAAGTGACTATAAAAATCAGCTGTTAATAATTAACTAGTGGCGCTTAATGTCAACACTCAACCATATGTGTCGACATTTAGAACTAATTTTACACCTATATATCTATAATTGGTTAATTGTAATACTGCCGCTTGGAGCGCCACTGGTTAATTATTGGTAGTCATTTCGTATTTCACCTTATCAGTAGTCGATGTGCAACCCATATCTTTAATCGTGCCCATAGATATATAAAACACGAGCGTCTAGAGACAGCCCCCTCGGAGCAGTTTCTCTTATCACAAAACCATTATCACATAACTACGGAAGCGTTGAAGGGCCAACCATATGTTTTTTTTATCTCATTATTATGGATTATCACAAGTCATTATTATAGATTATAACTCGTAATAACGGATTCGACAACTTGTAATAACGGATTGAACAACTCGTAATTACGGATTGAACAATTCGTATTAACGGATTGAACAATTCGTATTAACGGATTGAACAATTCGTAATAACGGATTGGACAACTCGTAATTACTAATTACTAATTACGAGTTGAAAAGCCATCTATTATCTATATGTTTTTTTATATCATAATTATTGATTAACTCAACTCACAAGTCGATATTATGAATTAGAACAAGCCAGTGCAGCCTAGCTGTGGCAGTTAAATACTTTAATCGTGTGAGAGAGTGACTTATTTAGTAACTAGCTCTAAGTGTAACTCGGGGCCCGTTGGACTCGCTGGGAGTGGGTACCGATTTTGGAGACAATGAATTATAAAAGTCGCAAAGGTTGTAAGACGAAAGTTTAGGATTTGTGATAAGGATTAGTGATATGGATTGGAGATAAGGCTAGACGCTTGGGCGGGAATGTTAAAAGTTTGAGGGTCTAGCAATCCGTCACAAACGTTGTAAATGGATAGGCTGGATACGATCTCCAGGATCATATATTCATAAGCGTTCATGGTAGGCACTTGACTACTCTGCGAACTCCCCTCGGCCCCCTCAATAATCAATATTATTATTATTATGATAATTGATAGTCAATCATAAAATACTTTTTTACCATGGTAAATGTAGTTAAATGAGGTTACCCCATCCAAATTCAGTGGCGTCCGCAGGGGGGGGGGGCTTAAGGGCTAAAGCCCCCCCCCATTACCCGTATTATTATTACTTTTTCAAAAAAATATTAATTTAGTTAAACTGTCAACTATAGTAAGCAAGACGTAAATTTCAAATATGTCTTACCAGAATGAATTCATTTTTGAAAAAACATAGTATTTGTAACATACCAATTTTCATAAATTATCTGTAATTTTTCGGTAAAAGTATGAACTATTTGTATGAAAGACCTTGTATTAAATTGTCTAGCATTAGCTATACACATTTAATATTTAATAAGTTTTGAACTACAAATTAACTGTGGTTTTGACAATTTGAACTTTAAATGCTTATAAAAAATAAGCATGATGCCTATGTATCGTTAATATTTTAGCTATAATAAAAAAACATACGTATTACATTTTTAAGCTTTTTGACCGAATAAATAATTTTTATTGACATTTATAGAAAAAAAAAAAATTTAATTATTCTAAAACAATCCAAGTGAAGACGGTATAACCAAACATTTAAATAAATTTTCATTTTTTTTTCTCAAATTATTTTTAAAAGCACTGAGCATTTTTAATTTCAACCTCCTAATAGTACCAACTAGATCCAATTTGCTTCCAAAAACATACACCGGGCATCATCGAAGCTTATGATCAGAGCATTTTTTCTACCAGAAAAGTTGAAAAGTTACAAACATTTTAAAATACCTCAAATAAACGTCTGAAATTATTAGACTGGACAAAATAAAAAGAAAATTGTAACTAATTTTCAAGCCTCCCCCATTGAAAAATCCTGCGGACGCCACTGTCCAAATTAGTTATTGTAACTTAGGTGTGAATATGAATATTATAATATATAGGTACGTAATATGTGTGTGTGTTAATGTTTTATGTACTTATTGTATATGACTACCCTGCCAGAAATTCTGCGCACGCGTATGCCTATATAGAGTATACCTGCACATACCATGACTGGTGCTTTATCTTATGTAAAAAGTGTAAAGTCGAAAACCGTGTTGGAGTTTCTAGCAAGTCAGCCATCTCAAGTCAAAATCTATTAACTTTCAAGTTAACCACTTACGTAGGCAATCCGACTTCGTCGGATCGCGGACAATGTGCTATAGCAAATCAGGTAGGCAATCCACCTGCGGTGGATTGCAGAGCCTACATCAAGCGGCTATAAGTGAAAACCCTATCACACAACTTACGAAATAATTTACAAAAAATTCAAACTATATACAATATACATACAAACAAATATGATATGTATTTATTGTGTGATATAATATAACAATGAACATTTTGAGAAATGTGCAATTATAATTCCTAAAAAAAATTAACATATAGGTAGATAGTTAGATATATGCTATTATATTAACCAATACAATACATATAAACGTTTAACTATAGTGTATACTGTATATAATATATTAATTTTAAAAAAAAAATGCAAATACCTGCATGTTAAAGTGTCTATCAAGTTAATCATCACCGTTTAAGACGAAACTAAAATGAGCAATCCGTCTATCACCTATATATAGCAGGTATATCACATAGAGTGGTATGTGCCTTCGCATGTCCGGTGCCTTTTCTTATGTAAAAAGTGTAAAGTCGAAAACCGTGTTGGAGTGTCTAGCAAGTCAGTCATCTCAAGTCAAAATCAAGATTAACTTTCAAGTTAGCCACCTAGATAGGCAATCCGAAATAAATTACAAACTATACTATTTATATAACAATCATGGAAAACTTTTACCAAAAAATTACAGATAACTTATGAATATTGGTATGCAAATAGGTACATTGTTTTTTCAAAAATGAATTCATTCTGGTAAGACATAATATATGAAATTTATGTTTTGCTTACCTACTATAGTTGACAGTAAAAACTTGATAAATACTTTTTTTTAAAGTAATAATAATAAGGGCAATGGGGGGGCTTCAGTCCATTAGCAACCCCCCCCCCCTGCGGACGCCACTGTCTATCACAATAAAAAAATAACTCCCCAAAAACTCTTAATAGGTACGAATAACTTGCCATATAATGCGAAAAGAAATTAACGTGCATTTTATTTAGCTTATTTATTGGTTTTAGATATTTTAATTTGAAATTCTTGTACTGTGATTTCATAATTCCAATAAAGTAACAGTATAAAAACCTGCAGGCATTTGATCAAATTATAATAATGACAAAAAATGATAATCTAACTAATCGAATTAATTTTATTTTTGATAGTATTGTATAATGTAGTATGAAAATATGTAATACTGCAAGGGCCTGAATTTTCTGGTGACAAAACCCGCAATTTTCACGGTTGATTTTGATTTCAACTATATTGTTATGAGTTAGCAATATATTTTATTATTTTTAGGTACCTACCTACCTGTAGTGATTATGAAAATATAATTATGAAATCTAATTAATATTTTATTTTGTCTGAACTCCGAATATTTTATTATTAAGAAAATAGGATAAAAAAAATAATCAAAATATTTAAATTCTTGAACTGAGATACTATAGTCTATAAACTATCAATTAGTTCATGATTCTAATTTATAATCAAAACATTTACAACTAAAAACTATATAGGTTGTGCTAACTCTGCAGGTGATGCCATGGCATATCCAGCATCCCCCCTGCGCACGGCTATGCTATCAAGATAAATAATTTGTAAAATTAAATTGTCATTTGAAAAATTTAAGTTTGTATAGCCACAAGACACTCTTTAATAGTAGTACAAAAAATATCAGGAATTTGAATATATATTGTCTTTAGGTATACATAATAATTCTAAAAATCAGAATTTGAATAAATGTATTTTTAAAGGAAAACATTTGGTGAGCATTTTTTCACCAAAATGTCAAGTAAATTTTGTATTCCATTATGGGGCCCCTTAAAAAACTGATCCTATGGGCCTTTGGTGTCCCAGGCCAACACTGTACTTAACCATCTAGGTAATATATATATATAAACATATATATTGTAATTTTAGGGTATAAGACATTTTTAACATAATAATATACAATATTTATTTTATTTTTAATATAATATTATTATATATATAATTTATAAAAAAATATCATAATTCTTTTAAATTATTTGTACATAGTCAATCCCCGGTATAATGCTAACGGGGATTTTTTTTCCCCAATTCTCGCGACACTGATCGTACCTACAATATTCGCACAAAGTACAAAATGGCTTAAATCATTGTATGTGTACGATAACTATCGTACCATTGTCCAATCCGTTATTACGAGTTATCCAATCCGTTATTACCAGTTGTCCAATCCGTTATTACGAGTTATCCAATCCGTTATTACGAGTTGTCAATCCGTTATTACGAGTTGTCGAATCCGTTATTACGAGTTATAATCACGGACTAAGATATACAGGACTGGTAACGATAAGGCTGGAGGGTGGTAGAGGGCTGGATACCAAATGTTTTCAATAGGTACATGTGGGACACATAGCGCTATCTAGTAGGCTTATAGCTTATCTACCATTACTTCTCTATAAATACATTGGCACAGAAAAATAAATTACATTGGTCTCATTGCATATTTTATATTCATTACATTAGTAAATAGTAGAGTATTTAGACTTTAGAAATTTAGATACTTACTAGAGCGTCTAGATCTACTGCTTGATTCATTTAAATAGTTACGACTATATTCTACATTTGTGTTGAAATTATAAAATTAAAATGCCTCGCCAGTGTTCAGTATTTTTATGTACCACTAAGGAACGGTCCAATGTTCAGTTGTTTAAAGTTCGAGAATCGTGGGAGGAAATTATTAATGAAGTAAATGGTAATCATAAACGTAAAGTGACATACGTTTGTATAGAACATTTTAGGAAAGAAGATTTGATTAACAGTTATAGTGGGTGTAATGACTTGGAAGTAAAAAAACATAATTATTTGTATTTAGCCATTTAGGTAGGTACTATATAAGTACCTACTTGGTCATTATAAATTATAAATTATAACTCAATAATTCTATACACAGTTTAAAAGGAATTTAATTGGGCTAAAAAAAGGTGCTTTTCCATCAGTATTCAATTCACCATTTGATATTCACAAAACAAATGATTTGCCTGCAGAACCTCGAGAATCTTGTACACCTGTTACTGAGTCATTTAGGAAAGAATTGTTTGGTGAACCCAAGCCTAAGAGATTATGTCAAACACCAACATTAATAGTATGTTTATGATTAATTGTCATAGTAGACCATGTAGATTATTTAATTTATATATACCTACCTAACTTCATAGTCATATGATTTATTAAAGGAATCAAAACTGTGGTATGAAAGTTTATTATTGCCAGTTGGTTGGTCATTATATCATGATGGATGTATTGTTGCATTGTATAAGCTGATTAAATTCATAGAATTTAATGAAGCTAAAATTGTTATTGAAAAACAAATTGTTTTTGAATCAAATAGTTTAAAAGTGAGCTATTATGTTAATCAAAAGCGTCGAAATCCTGAAAATTTGGGTCTACAACAATTAACATACCCACTTGATACATTGCAAATTACTGAAACCCTTCAATTGTTTGAACAAAAAGAAATATGCCAAGGAGGTCCCAGTGTCATACATTTTTCAGGTATGAGTTTTAAATGTTAAATAAAACAGTTGTATAGCCGTATAGGTACCTACCTAAACCAATTTTTATTTAGGAATTCGGGTTAAGAATACTTATTTAGAGAATACAACCTGGCGCCATAATGAATGTTCTATTCTAACAAGTTCAAAAAAAAGATGTAAAAGGTGCAATTCATTGTTCCCTTATTTTAGAGAGTATAAAAAAAGATTATCTATAAGAACTAAAACATATGTTGGAACAACTCTCACTCCTACAAGACACAAAATAATTAAAGGAATGATAAAAAAATCGAAAAATGTTAAGAAATCCAACAAAAGGTAAAATTAATTTAAACTAATTACCTATTTATTTATTAAAATACTTTATAATATTTTATTTTTCAAAGGTTTAAATTAAAAATTAACCAATTAAATTGTACATTGAGTGAACTACAAGATAAATCAAAGAACTTAACAAATAAATCATTAAATGATTTAGTTGAACATACAAACTTAAATAGTTCACAAAAAACAATAGTCCAAGAAATCGTAAATGCTAGTAAAGTCACCAATTTAAAAAATAGACGTTATTCAGAGAATTGGATTTTATTATGCATGTTGTTGAAAATAAGGTAAAAATATTCACTTAGACAAAGAGTGGTCAAAAATATTAATTATTAATTTTTTTCAGATCACCTTCCACTTATGGATTTTTAAGGGAACAAGGAATATTGCCTTTACCTTGTCCAAGAACTATCCGGAAATATTTGTCTTTATTAGATATTAATTGTGGGTTTGACAAAAGATTTTTTCAGTTGTTAAAAAAAAAAGTTGGTATTCTCAGAACTGAACAAAAACATGGAATATTAGTGTATGATGAAATGTTTTTAAGAGAAAGCTTTAGTGTAAACTCTCAGACACTAACTTATAGTGGTTTAGAAGATTTTGGGGAGGAAAGTGAATCTTCTGGTTTAAATGCCAATCACGCATTGGTGTTTATGTTTCAGAGTTTAGCTCTAAATTTCACACAACCAATTGCTGTTTTTGCATCCAGAGGACCAGTGAAAGGTAGGTATTCATAAATAAGAAAACATGTTGTAGGTATTTATATGTTTGATTTTCAGATTTTCTGAATTAAGCTAATAATTGTGGTTGATAATTAACTATATACAGTATAAATAATAATTAAAAAAATATTAGTAATACACTAATATATTTTAGTTTGCAGGTGACTCTAAGTGTATGTTTTTTTGTAGCTTTTGGTTAATTTTATGTTTGTATTAATATTTTTATTTGTATTAATATTTTTTAATTGTATGTTTGTATAATTGCTTTTGTGGCATGTTTAATGTTTATGTTTCTAGATTTTAGGTTTTAGGTATCTAACATCTTTGTTTTATAATACCTATGTTGAAAGATTTATGTTGTGAGTTATAATTATTTTTAATTTAATATGTTGATTTTAATATTCACCCTTAATATTTTATAAGATTAATTATACTATTATAGGTACAGTTTTAGCACAATTAGTTGTGAAATCCATATGTTTGTTGGAAAATATTGGGATTAAAGTTGAAGGAGTTGTATCAGATGGGGCATCTACAAACCGAAAACTTTGGGGAGAATTAGGTATATCTGGTAAAAAAAATCAAATATCAAATTCATTTGAAAATCCAATTGACCGCAAACGAAAAATTTATATATTTGCTGATGCCCCACATTTAATAAAGAATGTTAGAAACAGGCTTCACAACAAAAAAAGTTTAAGAGTAAATACCTTTTTTAAATTTAGTATTTCTAATAGATTAATAGGTAGTTAAAATGATTATTAAATTCAAATGAAATATTATAATATGTTAAATGGTTTCCAGGAGTCTCTGGAAACTCCATACATAAGGTGGTCACATTATATTGATGTATATGAAAATGATATCAAAAGAAATTCGAATTCCCCAACAAAAGTTTGCCCCAAAATTACGCTAAGACATTTACATGTTGATGGTTTTAGTAAGATGAATGTTAAATTAGCCACTCAGGTAAAATTTGAAAAAACAATTATAAAAAACAAGTATATTACACATTTATTAATTAATTTCAGATTTTTAGTGATTCCATGGCCAAAGGTCTTGAATTTTATAGAGATTATGTAAAAGTAGAATCATTAAAAAATAGCTTTCAAACACAACTTTTTACGGATCGATTTAATAAGCTATTTGATGTATTCAACCGAAAGTACCCCGCAGAAGGAATAAAAAAGAAAAGTCCTGATTTCCAGGTAGTTATATAAATTATAAATAACAATTTGAATATAATAGTATAATAATTATTAAAAATTAATTTCTTTCAGATTTTAAAAGATAATCTTAATTGGATTAATTGTTGGGAAGATCAAGTTGAAAATAAATATATTACTAAAGATGAGTACTTGACTCAAAATACAGCCGATGGGTTGCGTGTAACTATGAAATCCACATTAGAATTAACAGAGTACCTTTTAGAGAAATGCGGATTCAAATTTGTATTAACATCCAAAATGAACCAGGATAAATTAGAGGTACCTATATGTTAGACGTTGGAGATTGATTAACAATATATTTTAAAATATTATAAAATAGATGAAAAATAGAAAAATTATATACTGTTTTTTTTTTTACATCTCTGATTGTTTATTTCAAGTATAAAATATTATTTTTTATAGCAATTTTTTGGAATGTCAAGGCAAGCTACTGGCCCAAATGAACATCCAAGTACACCAACATTTCTACAGGTGTATAAAATGTTGTCCATGTACTCATTGTTAAAACCACCAAAATCTGGCAATTGTAAGATTTTAGAAGCTACTGTTCATACAATTACAATTACTGATTTGAACCTAGTTGATAATAAAGAACAAGTTTCACAAAGAGCTGAAAAAATTGAAATTTTGAGAAAAAAACTTGACACCTTAATTATGACTAATGTGGAAGTAGATGATATTATTTTTGAACATAATATTCATAATTATAACAAAGCAGAGGCAGAGGACTGTGTTTTATATTATATTTGTGGGTATATAACTAAGAACCTCATAAAAACTGTAAAATGTGATACTTGTCTCACAGTATTAATTGGTATGTTTAGTATATTAGTAAATAAACCTACTTCCATGTTAAAATAAACTATAGTAACCAATAGTTTATTATCCCTATTCCCTATCAATTATCATGCCTATTACCTAAATTTCAGTTCTGTTTTGTAATTTATGTTTAGGTACTAAGTCATACTGCAGCAGGCCAGAAGCGGCTCTTCTTAACATAAAATCAAAAGGAGGTTTGACTTACCCAAATGATTTTATTTTTGGATTGCTGAGTACTGTTGAAAAATCATTTGCTAAGCACTGCGATAACAATAACGTTTTCTTAATGACTATTGATGAATTCTTTGAAACTAATAAGTTCATAAATTTTCCATGTATTGAACACAAACAAGATGTACTAACTCATATTATATCCAACTTTATTATTATGAGGATGAGGCAGTACGCTTTACATACAAATAAAAACCAAAGTAAAGAAAATGCAAAAAAAAAAAAGTTTGCAAAATTAGTTCACACATAGGTAACAGTTATATCTTTGTTTCAAAATATATATTTTTTAATGTAAAATGCCTTGCTATGTTGAAAAGAAATAAAGAATAATATTATGTTATAATAATTATAATAAAAATTGTTTTAGTATTCATTTTATTTTAGTTCAATGCTAAATCCACTTAATAGTTAATAGATGGCGCTGGGTGTCCGTGATGTACCAAATGAAAACATTTGGGTTCCACTAATAATACTCCGTTTCCAGTCCTGTATATCTTAGTCCGTGGTTATAATCTATAATAATGAATTGTGATAATCCATAATAATGAGATAAAAAAAACATATGGTTGGCCCATAGAGTACTACTCTATGGTCTTATGAGACTTTATCACAGAGTCGGCTATCTAGTTGTTTTATATATCTATGATCGTGCCACGGACTAAATAGTAAGATTTTAGAATGTAAGATATTATCATATTACTCACACAGTCACACGATAAGAACAATTCTGTAGCGCTCTATAACAGCAGTGGAATATTTATGTACTATTATACCATAATAATATAAACACAGATATATAAAAATACTTATATTTTTATATATCTGTGAATATAATTATTATATCATATTAATATTATAGAGAGCGCATTAAGTTAGTTCAACCATGTTCAACAGCTGATTCTGAAAGTAATTTCAATCGCCATGTAAAATCGCTTGTGACATATTCCGTCGGGTTACCATTTTATAATATCTGTAATCCTGATTGTCGTATAGAATTTTTAGAATTTGTCAGTCGTTGTGTGTCAGTGATAACTGATAACGTGTTGTGTTGCCTTCCCAGTTCCCATAAATATTTTCTAGAATTCTAGATCCTTCGATGGGTATATCGCGAATTTGTTTGGTGTAATTTGCAAATTATATTTTATCCGCTCGGTGTCCGGAGTACGACAGACACAAACGTCAATCAAATCAACGATAATATTCCAATATTCCCGCAATTGTCGAGACTTGCGCACAGCCGCATTGTCGCGTTGGTTTCATCAGTTGCGCACTTGTGTGTCGTAAGTCGTTATCTACTCGCGCGCAGGCACTACGGCAGTGAGCAGTTGTAAAGTAAACCTAGATCACTGATCAGTCCATCGTCAAAAGTCTTTCTATCGGTGTCGCTCTGAAATACAATTTGTAAACGCAGTGATCAGTGTTGAATAATACCCATTTAAAACCAGACGACCAGTTGGCTGTTACATAACCATTATTTGTGGGTTGTACGGATTCACGAAGACAGTAAGCGATTTTTCTTGTCTTTTACCTTCTTGCCTTTTAGGTATATTGTGTATATTTTGTTATTAATATGACGTATATTACGGCTATGACGACTGTGGCGTGTGCCCGACGCCCGTGTCAACATGGCGCCCAAATACCTGAAATACCTTTGTCTCACCCGCTGCCCGTCCGTTTACGGGCTTATAAATACGACACGGTCTTTCAAAAGGATCCTACATTGCTACCATTGCTGCTCGCTGATAAGCGTATTCCTGCGTGATGACTCACCGCATTGGTGTAAGCCGTGTGCATACTGCATTAGCCAATAGGGAAAAGACGTCTGAACAATCGTGAATATTGGAAGTTCAAGGTTGCTGCACTTTTTATTTTTTGCGTCTTATTGCGTAAACTTATTTGTATAAAGTCTACTATTAAAACCAGCTTTCTAAGCTTATCAAAGTTGTTAATCTAGTCGCTCTTTCTAATGTTAAATTCATTTTAACAGAATCAGCTAATTGGTGCAGTATTATTATCGTTGACCCAGTAGAAGTGCCAAAAGATGGTTTTGTTTGGCATCTAATGAATCATAACGTTGTTATGTTTTTGTTATCTTGAAATAGTCCAATGAATCTTTAATCACAATATTAAGTGTTGTGTAGCTTGCCTATAAAATAATCCTGTATATTATAGTCATCAATCGGAGGTAGGTAGTAAAATAATTTTAATTCATAGTACTATTATAAAATTATAGTAGGTACTCATAGTACTATTATAAAATTAATTCAACCCATAATCTAAAGGTCCGCACACACTGCTGCAGAAAATGGTACGGTAACTCATATTTTATTTGTGCGG
This sequence comes from Macrosiphum euphorbiae, assembly GCA_949089665.1. Lineage (NCBI taxonomy): Eukaryota > Metazoa > Arthropoda > Insecta > Hemiptera > Aphididae > Macrosiphum > Macrosiphum euphorbiae. The sequence continues at coordinate 54,225,658 of CARXXK010000001.1, read as the reverse complement.
TAATTTTTACCGTTGTTGCTTGCACGCTGATCCGGTTACGAGATGGGTTACTGGACGGTAAATTATTGTACTGGAACGTTTATGGCAAAAACTAGCACACACTGCTGCGGTAGTGCGTACGATACATCAGGCACTAATTTTTTAATTTTGTGGTTCTCAAATGTTCGTTTTCAGAAGTTGTTGGAAAAAGTAATAAATCATTTTAGGAAGATAAATAGGTACATTGATAATTATAATAATTAAAAAGTAACTAAGTTTGCTAGCTGATAATATAAATATAAATTATTGAAAAATATTTAACACACGCATTGTATAAAGCAGAGGTCTGCAATTTGTTTCTGTTTCTAAGAGGATGATTTGAAATAAAAACAATTTTGAGTTCCAGAAAAACCTTCATTTTTTTGCTAATATTATTTTTATTTTATGCACAGTTGAACTAATTAACTTTTTTTGTATAATAAACTGACCTACTATAATTATTTATTATTATTTTTGACAGCTATATCCTACAACATCCACAAGCTAACGTCAACTTTTTCTTATACTGACTGAAAATATTTTTTATTTAAGCATTATATATATTTTTGGTAAAGTATAAATTTGGTAATTTTTTTCCTAAATTCAATAAATGCTAATCATTTTAAAAATTTTCCTCTCTCGGATCTTTTTAATACTTACCTGTAGCTTATAGAACTATATATTACTTAGAAAATATTCTTCATCAATCAAACACACAAATTATAATACCTATACCTATTATTCTACCTATATTTTTTATTTTTGGGGACAGTATAATATATTTACACCTACATCAAAATATATAATTACCAAAAAATACAGTTCAGAGCTTACATAAATATTACACAACAAAAATAATTACAACTTACAACAAGATAGCTGAAGCTAGTATGGCGTCAATGTTGTTACCTATTAATTGACTGATTGAGTGGTTTGCACATCACCTATAATTCTTTTCCTCCAAATTATTGAATTTTACATACCTACTGTCAGATTGTTCCTCGGGTTGTTCTTTTCAACTGTGTTCCCTAACAGTTGCCTCCTTGAATTACCGTAAAGTCATAAACATTTTTTTAAAGAATTTGAAAAAAAAAGTCTTGAAATATTTCAGTGTAAAAACATAAAATATTGTTCTGGGTGACATGAAGGTGCTTGCTCTAGATTAGGTTAGGGTACCTAATCATATTTGAATTTATTATGTTCATTCGGAGTTCATTATAATTTACCTGTTGTCCTCTTTTTGGTAGATATCCTCTGGTGGTCGTTTGGGATGTATCAGACTCTATCTTTCTCATGCCCAAACCACAATTATATACAGCCGTGTTAACTAGTTAATAATATTGTGTTGTTGTTTGCACCTATAAAAAAAAATTGCTTAATTTTTAAATAGGATACATTTAAGGATATATTTTCTAACCCTTTAAATTTAAACAAAGATATTTATAAGATGAAATTAATTTTGTAATGTTTTATATTTTAGATTTGAATAACATTTTTATTAATATTTTTCAGATTAATTGGACCAGTGTATAAATAGCATTTGCAATGAGTACGTGGCAACAAACACAAACTCCATACGGATCAGGAGCTGGTTTGTTTATATTAATTTCAATACATTTTCTTATAGAATTATTTTTCAATATGAACTTTATGTCAATATGGAGATATTAGTAGTATGAAAAGTAAAAAATGATATTTAAAAAATCAAAATGTACTCTTTCCAGGTTAAAAAAAAAGAAAATAATACAATAAAATATATAAGGAACACAATAACATAATATTTTCTTAGTTATGTTTGAGACTTTGAGTAGTTATTGTAATTTTTTTATTATTATATAAGCTTAAATTCTTAACAAATAATTAAACATTTAATTACATTAGCAAAATCTTGGCCACAAAATATTCAATAAATAAATAGAAATTAAATTATTATAAAAGTTACAATCAATCAAATATAAAATAAGTGGATGTCGCTCTGCTGAACAGTAGGTTACAAGTGGGTCATTGTATAATGGATTGTATTAAACTTGAATTCAATGATATAATATTGTATAAGAAAAACGATTCTGAGCGGAGACGTTTTGTCAGTCTGGATATTTTATATTGTTATTATTTATTATATAAAGTTGAATTAATATTATAATATTATAATTTTTAATTCGTTTCTATGAAGAAACAGGGTTAGAAATTAAAATCCTATTATTAGCGGTTTTTCGTAATTTTTCCGTGGCTTTTCCCGTGGCATTAAATAACTATTGATAAAATCAAAAAATGACCTCTCTAAAGTACCATCTTGATCCAATTGGGTAAAAGATAAGGAACTATATGTAGAAATCCCTCTTGTAGAAATTTTGTATACAGGATATAAAAAAAAAAAAAAAAACCTCTGTAAAACCAATATAAATGGTTATTATCATTTTGGAATTTAAATAAAACTTCATGTTATACATTTTCAAAGTTATGACGACCACTCTACATATTTTTCATCAATTTTTTTTTTTTATTAACATAATTTTTATTTTGCATGATTTGAACTTTAAATGAAAAAAAAAACGGTGACAAAGGATTTTTAATATTTTCAAATGTCATTGAAACAATAAGTAGGAGCCTTGTATTTAATTGTCAAGCTTTTTTACCCAATAATTAAAGTTTTATTGACATTCATAGACGCTTTTTAAAACTATTGGAATTTTGACCTCCCGAAAGCACCAACTAGATTCACTTTCCCATCAAACAAGATACTGTTAAAGAAAATCAAAGCTAATTTACTGCCCTAAACAGTGGTGACAGAACATAAAAAAACACATCATTGTAAAATAAATACATTCATCGCTCCACTCAGAATCTAAAGAAATTTGTAATGTAGAAATATACTGATCGGAGGGGCCCTGTATACGCGCCTGCCCTTCTTTACCTAAAATTGTTGACACATAGTTTTTTAGAACATTATAATGTATTTAAATGGCAAATTGAATGAGCTATTGTCAAGGCCTGGTGTGGAGCGGTGGTTGGCTGCATTTACTAATGTTAAATGTGTGCTGTGGTACAAAATAGGTTACACATCAATGCCTTAAAATGTTTGAATATTAGTAGATTGACACTAACTTTCATTTCCTCTACATATTAATATATCTCAGTGTTCTAAAACTGTTCTAGTAATCAATACAATTATTTATTAAATTGTGAATGGTTTCATTATACACAAAATGTAAAATACTTTATTTTTTTAGCTCCACCACCCCCTGGATTTTTTCCACAAGGTGCTCCATACCCAAAAGCTGATGGTGGCTATCCTGCTGCTGGTGGCTATCCTGCTGCTGGTGGCTATCCTGCTGCTGGTGGATATCCTGCTGCTGGTGGTTATCCTGCTGGTGGTGGATACCCTCCACCATATGCACAACAAAATATGCCTTATTATGGAGCAGGAGCACCAGAAAATGATAGTTTTAACGCACCCGAAAACTTTGGTTTTAGCGATAAAACTATTCGTAAAAACTTCATATGGTAAATATAATTTATTTGTTAATAACAAATTATGGTAGTATAATATGACAGAATTAATATTTTTATTTTTTATACTTTCAGTAAAGTTTACAGTATTTTGATGTGCCAGCTACTAATCACATTATTATTTGTGGCTATGGCAACTCTTCATGAGCCCACTAAAAATTATGTAAGGACACATCCTGGACTGAGTATCATCGCAATTATCATTACATTTGGTACTTTAATTGCACTCGCATGCTGTGAAAATTTACGTCGCAAGAGTCCTACCAACTTTATTCTTTTGTTTGTATTTACCTTAGCTGAATCATTTTTATTAGCGGTATCTGTGTCACGTTACTATCCAGAACAAGTACTGTTGGCTCTTGGCTTAACTACATTGATATGTTTTGCTCTTACAATATTTGCTTTTCAGACTAAAATAGATTTTACAGTAATGGGTGGTTTTTTAACAGTAGCTGTAATAGTTTTACTTGTTGCATCCATTGTTGCTATATTTTTCCCTGGAAAATTGATGACCCTCATAATTGCATCTGCGGGTGCAATCATATTTTCCTTATATCTTATTTATGACACCCAAATGATGGTCGGTGGTGACCATAAGTATTCAATCTCTCCAGAAGAATATATATTTGCAGCATTAACCATCTATGTAGACATAATAAACATTTTCATGTACATATTAGCCATTATTGGAGCTTCAGGTGATGATTAAACATTTTATGTGTAAATTAAAATATATAAACATAATAATAAAACTGTTGATTGTTTATTTAAATTAAAGATGTAGATTATTATTCCTTTTAGCTTTAATTTTTCTGATTAAATATAGTTATTCTGTTATTCTGTGTTCAGTTTTAATAATATTTATTCATTTATTCTCACTAAATATTTATATATGTATAATATATAATATGGAAAATAGTATTTAAAAACACTTGTTTAATAATATCTTATTAAATACTTTGTGTTAAGCAAATGTATTTCATACTTATAAGTTATATCTAATATACATCATAAATTATTATATAATTTTGTTATGATTAGCCAAAATTGTATAATAGGCATTTAGGGCCGCTCTTACAATGTCTGGTAAAGTTTCGGTTAAGGTTAACCGACTGATAGCAGATTTTATTACTGGCAGAATTCGGCCTGTTTTAGTGTCTGTTAACTTCAACCGGACATTGTAAGATCAGCTTACTGTGTTTAACAGCGTTTTGACAGTTTCAGTTATTAAAAATTAAAAGAATGACTGTATTTGGAGTATAACAAATTAAAGTAACATTTAAAGAATTTTGATATTAATTTACAAAATACTGTTTTTTTTTTTTAAAAAAATTGAACATAGTACATTTTAATTCAGGTATAAGCAGCAAAACAGTAATAAATTGAAATTCTTACTTGTTAAATTTAATTTTTACAGAAAATGGATTTTATGGGTGATATAAGCCTGTGCAATTTAATAAATTAATAATTAATATTTTTGATTTAACCAATAACAATAAATTTTTCAAGTATTCTTGTACATGAGTTTTATTTAGTAATGAAAAATATTGCGTTATTGAGTAATTTTATTCAGAACAATAGATTATGTGAAATAAAATAAGATTTATATGAGTTACATTTATTCAATAAATAAGCATTCCTAAGCATATATTTGTGATTTAAACTTTGTAGTATTATGCAATTATAGGTATAATTGTATAAACAAATTTTAATTATTTTTGTACACATTGTTATTCTTTTTTGCTATCTTATATAATATTATAATCATTGGTGTTAATATACATTTTTAACCTATTTAAATTTACCTTTATAATTTGAAATGTTTGTGGCATTTAATTTAATGGATATTTTGCATGTACAATATACAAATAAGTGTATAATTATGATTTAAAATATTTGGTAATATACAATAATTATAAAGATGTATTTGTTGTTACCTATGTCATATATTAAATGTCTTGGAAAATTAAAAGATTAACTATGATATTTTATGTTTAATATTGTACCTTGTTATTCCACCAATCAATCTATAAAAAACATATTTTTGTACATAGTCTAGAGTCGTGAACACTTTTTATAAGTGTTTGAAGTTCAAACTTTGACAAAAACACTGAAGTTTGCAAATTAGTTTTTAATAAAAAAAATGCATGAAATTTTAATTTACCATCCGACAGCTCGAAAATAAAATTTAAGATGTTCCTCATATGTGTGTTTCAACAACAACCTAAGGATGCACAATCTTTTTTTTTTTATGGACATTTCAAATTCAAATTTCGATGAAATTTAATATTTAAACAATTTTTACTTTGGTTATATTATTATATTTAAAATAATTTATTCATAGTGGACAGTGGTTCGAAACTTTCACTCTGCTATATTATTATTTAAGCATTAAATTTTTCAAAATGGTTGATTAATTTAAAGCTACATTTATATTATGGAAATATTCAAATCATTCACCTTTTGCAATAAGGGCACTAAAAATGCTTCAATTTTTAATTTCAGTATCATTTCTGGTGGTACAAGTGAATTTAGTTCTCTTAGTTGTTACATTTGATTTGAAAGGTCAAAATTGAAAATTACATGTAATATTCCAAAGCGTGTGTATTTCTAAGCGTTTAAAAAAAGAAAAAATTAAGGAATAAATGGAATTTTTAAGCAAAACCAGTTTGGAGTAACTAAGGTTTTGACCGGCCAAAATGGCTATAAAAAAAACCATCCAAAAAACGAGTAGGTACCTACTTACAACTTACATTTTTAGAAAATTACAATCCCCACCTCACTTATTTTATAATTTTAATATTTTTTACTGTAATTGTTTCAACCCTTTTTATTAACTATAGGTACCTAACAACATAATTTGCAAATATAAGCTAGCAGTTATTTTATAAAACCAATTTTATACATATACCAATTAAAACTCTGTGAACTATTATTAAAATTTTAATTAACGAAAATATTATTAGCTAATTAAAGGGTATCTTCTTTCAGGAACGTCAGCAGGGGGGTGGTGGCTATCGGCCTGAAGGCATCTCCCCCATTGCCGTATTATTATTACTTAAAAAAAAATATCTATCAAGTTTCAATTGTCAACTCTAGTAACCAATTTTCGTATTTGTCTTACCAAAATGAATTCATTTTTGAAAAAACATTGTATTTGCAATTTGCATCCCAATTTTCCTAAAATTATCTAATTTTTAGATAAAAGTATGAACTACTTGTATGAAAGACCTTGTATTAAATTGTCTACCCTTAGCTATACAGACATACAGTATACCAACATATTTAATAAGTTTTGAACTACAAATTTACTGTGGTTTTGACGAAATTTGAACTTTAAATGCTTATAAAAAATAACCATGATGCCTATATCTTATGTACCTTTCGTTAATATTTTAGCTATAATAAAAACTTACTTATTACATTTTTAAGCTTTTTGACCGGAAAATAATTTTTTATTCACATTTATAGAAAAAAAATTTAAATTAATCAAATACAATCCCAAGTGAGGACGGTATAACAAGTTGGTTACCAGACAATTTTAATAAATTTTCATTTTTTTCTTCAATTATTTTAAAAAGCACCGAGTGTTTTCAATTTCGACCTAATGATATTAATTAGTATTATTGACTATTTTTTTATTAGATGACCCGCGTAACAGGCCATTAGGTGGGGGTGGAACCGTGAGTTTTGAATTGGATAGATTTGGTACACGTGTGTGTATTGTGGCAGAATTTCTAGTGGGGCACCCGTAGGTTGTTTTTGCCATTCCCCGGGTAGGGGATGGCGGCACTTGTTCTCCGGACACCGTGACTTACCCGAAGAAAAATGCCACTCAGTTGCCGAGAATCGAACCGGCGACGGCAGCGCTGCAACCGACGCCTTAGACTGCTCGGCCACCTCGTCCCCCATTATTGACTATTGTTGTGCGTACAACAATGATATTATGTACCTTTTCCTTCACTAAATACTCACACCCCTGCAAACATCATAGTACATAACTTATAGACCTATAAACTAATGAACAGCTCTTAGAGAGAGAGGTCAGGGGTACGATAACCTAGATTAAAAGAGAAAAGAGAACTTGGGGAAATACACGATGGACGATAGTGAAGTTAGCCCCACCAACTCGTCCGTTTGACTCCAAACAGTGTCAATATTTTGAAAATTAATTGTAAACCATTGCAAATTGAGTTTCGCAATTTGCAAATTGATACGAACGTTGCAAAAAATGGTGCTAAATTCACTCAATATTTTGCAGATTAATTGCAAAGAATTTCAAATTTGATTTTTAGAATTTGCAATTCAAAATGGTAATTTTGGAAAATTTTTTACTAAATTTAATCAGCCCCACCAACTCGTCCGATCGACTCCAAACTGGTGTCAATATTTTGCAAATTAATTGCAAATTGGGTTTCGGAGTCAATATTTTTAAATTGAATTGACAACTTTACACAGCATCCCCCTGTTTTCAGCTAGGTATTGAATTAACCACTGCCAATATTTTGTAACAAATTGCAATACCACATTTTGAAATTTTCTTCTCAACCTCCATCAAATGAAAACTAATTTTCTCTTATTGGTATTAAATTAAGACTGCACCCATATATACAGGTCCATGATGTTTGCACACCAAATTATTTAATCTAAATCAAACTATAGTACCAAGTTTTTTCAAAATATTTGCAAAAATTTTCAGTCCCAAAAAATAAATTTTAACTAGATTTTACTGTTTTAATATTTTAAAAATCTTAAAAAATATACGAAACATTTTTTTTTTTACAAATATTATCGTTTGACAACTGAATATTATTTAAACAAAAAATAACAATTATTATTTGTAATTCAAAATGTATTATTTTTATGCATAAGTCCATTGACTTAGAGAGACAGGATTACAATTCTTAGAGTACAGCCTGTATATACCTGTCTTTCCTCTAATTTGAAGTCCTATATCTCCATATCTTCAAATTCCTAGAGTGCATCTAGCTCGTGTTTGATGGTGATACGTGTTGCTGATGGTAGAACCAAGTGCTGATGGATGTATCTAGAGCTGAAGGCAGAACTTCAAACTGATTGTTGTACCTGTTGCTGATGGCAGTAGGTACCGAGATCTGATGGTTGTACCTTGTGCTGATGGTAGTACCTAGCGCTGGTGGTAGTACCTTCTGCTGATGGTAGCACCTCTTGCTGATGTTAGTGCCTAAAGCTGATGGTAGTACCTACCTTTTTCTGATGGATATTTAGTAAAAATGTTGCCAATCGAGGTTGGATAAAGTTCTTGGTGAATATGAATAATTGTAATAATCCTGAAAAATGTCTAAAAGGGTCTTAGACCTCTTGCTCATATTTTACTTGGAAATTATTATATCATAAAAGGAAAATTTAAAAAAATATTAAAAATCGAATATTATTCTTTAATTGGATTTTCACCAATGTTGCCAATCGAGTTTAATAGTCCTTTGAGGCCTCAGGGTGGTAGTACATATCGCTGATGGTAGTACATAGAGCAGATAGTAGTACCTTTTGCTGATGGTAGTACCTAACACTACCTGCCACATTCCGAAAATTTTATAGAATCTGCTAATATAAATATCTATTACGAAATAAATAATGAATATTGTAATTAAACAGATACTTATATTTCAGTTTTTTTAGTTAGGTACCTATGTACTATGGCACCAAAATGTTTGCAGGCTATTTTAAAATAGTTATTACCAGATCGCTGCAGAATACATTTGATACACTAGTTATGGTTTATCACTATAGTAGCAGGTAGACAATGATATTTAAAAAGTATGCAACTACCTGGCAATAAATATAAAGTTATAAAAAGACCAATATTCTTATAGATTTAATACTGACTCAATATAAGGGGTACCTCTACCATCCCACATTATGCACCTGGAATTGGGCTGAAATCTATATAGGTAACTATCTACTTCCACTTACTAGAACTATCATAATTTTTTTCTCCATCAGATATTTAAATATTACTATGATTATCTAATTAATTTTGTGATTCTGTACTCGAAAATATATAGATTGTAATCTCTTTTGCAGCTGCTGATTCATAATTTTCTAAATTTAAAGAAATGTAATATACCTACTAGCTATATCTACCAAATAATTATATGTTCTATTCAATTATTATTTTGAATACAATTTTAAAAAACGGAAACTTACCAAATTGTTCTAAGATTTTTACTGGATGTATAGACCAATTTGAAGAGGGCTTTGGGCCTTGCATAATTGTTATCATTGTCACTCTATTTTTTTCCAAAATAATGTAGATGACCTGTCTTAGATTTCTCAAGCCTGCAACTAATTGGTAGTAAACAATTCTACATACCACCCATATAATTATAAATTATAATTTATAGTTTATGAGTGTGCCTATACCTAATTACCTAAATAGGTAGATATCCAGTAGCGTATCCAGAATTTTTTTTCGGGAGGGGTTATAATTTATTTTTGTGGAATTTTATCTTAAAATGATTTATTAATGATAACGTTGTTATAATTTAACAATTTTCGGGGGGGTTACAACCCCCTAACCCCCCCTCTGGATACGCCACTGTAGATATCTACTATAATTAGATATACCTACATAATATTATAATATCAATATGAATAATAAAATTGGAACATTTAAAAAAGTTTCTGCTTATTGATACAAAAAGAAAAGAGATCCATTGCATTAGGTTGAGGTACCTATTTGTGTATCTTAACAATTAATACATTATAGTTATATATATAATTATAATTAAGTAGGTATAAAACCAGGAAATTATTTTATCATAAACCACTCATAATTTCAAATAAGGTGTCAGAATTATTTTTGTCCAATCATTTTTAAAACGTTAGTTTCACAATTTAAAAAAAAAATTTAATTTGTTATACTTATGCTCGGTAAACTTTAAACGTTGTACGGGTGCGTACAACACCGAAAACCGTGAACTTCGTAAGGCTATACCAGCCTATACCATAAAAACTATAATGATTTCCGGGAATTAATTTTTGAATCATAGTTCTTATAACTGGTTGCAACACATAGATTTCCGAAAAAAAAATTTGAAAAATTTGCGTGGGCCCAAAACTATAGGTACAGATTATAACACTAAATTAAAAAAATATTTTAGGGGATTTAAGAAATTGTCTTCACATTATCACGTTTAATTATTTTATATAGTGATATTATTGGTATGTTATAAGTTTCTAATTTATAATAGATGAGTGATGTGCCATTAGGAATATTACCCAAGGAATGTTCTCGGGAACGTCGAATATTCCCCAACCTCTTGGGAAATTTCTTTAAAAAAAAAATTTATTAGTTTTATGTTGTTCAGTATTTAAATTTCAGCATGTTTATTTTTATTTTTTCAACATATTATATAAATTAAAATTGGATCGTTTATTTTGTGATCATTGTACAGATTTTGATGAAAAAATTAAATTATAGTTACTTAATAACTTTTTTTTAAAGAATAAATAATATCTAAACTGACATATATATCAATAATGAGCTGACATTTGGATCATTTACAACCATACGTTTAATATAAAATTTAAAACTGAAACCTATGATCAATATTTAAAAACTTATTATATTCCCGGGAATTTGGCCATCGATGTAATAGATCAATAGCCAATACGTTAGGTACCTAAATCACATTTTTTAAATATAAACCCCGGTAGTCGAGTTTTGGATAAGTACCTACATATTATAGGTAACTTATAATAATTCTATTGTAATTTAATGAGATACCAAAAAAATATAACTTCTCAAACACTATGTCTAGGGGCATTGGGGGAGAGTGTATTAGAATGTGTATATACTTGCTGACCAGTTTGTATAGTTAAATTTGCTATGCGATCTATAACTGAAATAGAAAACCAGAATAGGTACATTTCAGATCACAAAGATTTCTGTAAAAGAACATACGATTTTACAATAGACCTATACTGAGTATAATATATAAGTTCTATGGATTTATCATAGTAAATAAATATATTTTGTATTATCTATGGCCATCGACCATCGTCAATTGTCGATATTCGTCGGCGACGATTTTATTCTAATAATTTCAGTGAACAAAGATATAATAAGTCTATATAGCCTATAAGCCTATTCGTTAAGCCGTATCTATATATCTATACTACTATAAACAATTGTAAGGGGTTTTCTACGACAGCTCTAACCAAGAAAACTACAGAAAACCGATTTGGCTGAATTTTTTACGGTTATATCTGATAGTCTGCTGAAGGTTTCAGTACCACTTTTGTTAATAAAAAATAAGTATAAAGTTTTTGAAAAATTAAAGATCAAAGCTAATCTAATTCTTATATTGGACGTAAATATTGTCGTTTATTTTTGTTGCTCTTTATTCCATGTTTTTTATTGTGCGTTGAGTCTCGTAAAACCCATCACCGTCGAAGTCAGCGTCCTATCCATCACCGTCGTTAAGCCACCGTCACCGAGGTCAACGCGTCAGCACCGGCATTGTCTGCGTACGTCTTTGTTAAAAAACTTTATCATAATTTTTTTTTTGTGTTATTTTTATTCGTCATCCCCGACCAATCCTCCAGGTGGGCCAGTTCCTGTGTACCCCTTTACCTGTACCTAAATTTGTTTTGTTTTGAATTTTTAAAAAATAGTAGTCCGCCGCTCACTGCAAAAATCAAAAATACCGTTGTTACCATTTATTTACACAATACAGTCCACTAACTAAAGCTGGGCTAACAGTTCCCATTAGTTACAGTCAACAGTAGAAATTAGTGTTTATTTATTATCGGTTGCCATTGGTTATTTTGAAAGATCCGGTAGAAGCTTGCATCAAATCGAATTATTGAACATTGCCTACCAAGGTGATTGGTGAAAGAGTTGCCCTTTGTCTGCGATTAGTCGGATTGCCTACCAGGATGGCTGAGTTGCACTTACTGCAGGCCAGGCCCTATTTTTATGTGCACCATGACACAATGTGCACTACGAATGTAAAAGTGTGCACTACGATTTGAACGTGTGTCCACTACGGTCTACAAAACAAAAATTAAATAATATACCAACTACTAGGAAATATGAGTATTTCCTGATTTTTTTTAAACAAAAATTATATTTAATTATAACTAATTTTTATCAATTTTCAAACATTGTTTTCTGTTAAAATACTTTTTGTTGATAATAAAAAAAATGAAAATGCTATAAGTAATGATAAAAGGAAAATATCCTCCCGAACTCTGCCTGTTGTTAGTGGTCAACCTCCCACACCCTCCAACCTTGTCGTGTCAAGTCCTATATATAATATTATCTTAGTCCGTGGCTATAACCATAGACCTTAAACTTAAGTACCTATTAGGTATATGGCTATAACCACGTTTAGTATAAAAAAAAGCTTACCAAGTCAGGGATAGGCATGTAAAGTTCTGAAAATCTTCACTGCACTTATCCTAGCCAATGTGAATCTAACAAGACAACAAACAATAAAATCCGTTCTCCAGTTTCGGAAATCTACCTCTCTAAATGAAAAACTAGAGAAAATAACCATTTTTTATCTGTGAAAAATTAAATAATTTTTTTATTTGAATTCCACATTTAGTGTCTACTTGATAATCCCTTTTTAATGAGTTATCAATCAACTTTTTACTTTTTAGCTATAGGTACCATAGTTTAGGAGAAAAGTAAAAAATTACAATTTTGGGACTGTTCACGCCAACGTTTTTATGGATTCAAGTGGTTATACCACCTGGGTATACCACCTGGGTGTGATATCAAATCTCTCTCATAAATATTTTATATTAAAGTTAGCTAAATTACCCACCTACTCATCATTACTGAGTTACATTTTTATTATATTCCTATTTAACACGAGTTCTTGAAGTTTTCAAAATTAAGACTTTTTTTCATTTCAATTACCATACTTACTTGATTAAAAATCAAGAAAGTAATATGCATTGTTATGCAGCAAGTTACACCCAAAAGTAGTTGAACAAAACGGGTAATAAAGTGCACGGGTTCTGCTATAAAAATATGTTTACCATTAATACCGATAGAAACATTTGAAGACGTTTTCATTAACTGTTTTTTATATTTACTTGCGTGATCATATTAAACGATAACATTGTAATAAAAAATTATACACATCATCGTCCGAAGGCAAAATAAACAACCAGTCACGGGCTGTGACAGTGTGATGGGTCGGCTAGTATTATTATAATGTAAGTTTTAACAAAAACTCGCACATTTCGTTATGATCGGGTTATTTTCATAAAATATTTCGATACTTTCAAGTTGCATGTTCGGAGCGAGATAAAGTTAGATCAAGCTGTTTCTTCGGCGATGGCGGCACACTAGCTAGGTTTTACCGGAAGAGTTGATGTTTACGCGTAAGTTTGTTTTCATTTTATTTTGGGGCTTATATTTACTTTTTAGACTTAAATAAAATATTTATTGCCACTGAAAATCTGTTAACTGGGTGTCGTAGAAGCATTTATATACGTTTAATCCCAAAAGCGCAATATTTAAAAGGGAGTTATCCGTTTCCGCCAAAAGTGTACCTTTCCCTTTTCCCCCAATTCACTTTTCCTCCAAATCATAAATTGTTCGATTCCCGCTTTTCCGTCAAAACCGTACCTTACTCTTTTACCCCAATTCACTTTTCCGCCAAATCAAAAAAGTTAGTCTAGTATTTAAATATTATATAATATACAATATGCATGTCAGTCATATTATAATATATTATAAATTATATCATATCGGATATGCAACGATATAGAGATGATAAGGTGATACCTATAGACTTATAAACTAATGGACAGCGTGTAGAGAGATCTAATTGGCAAAAAAAGTTAAAAAGTTAAAAAAAAATTAACTTTTTAACTTAACAAGGTAGTTTATTTTCTAATTAACTTATGAACTTAAATAGTTTAATTTATAATTGAAATAACTTAGCTTTTCTCAGTTGATTTAAAAAAATCCATTAAGTTAAAACATTTTGAAATTGTTTGTTTATACTTAAATATTACGAATTTCGAACACTCATAAAAATTTAATTTGACTTTCTTATAGACATTTTTTTTTTGATAAAGGTAGATAATCTTATAAGGAATCTTGTATTACATTTTCAAATCTTAGATTTAAAAAGAAAAATTTTTACGAATTCTTAACTCAAAATAATTTGCTAATTTTCGTGATTTTTCCATATTTTGTCAATTTTTGAATTTTAAATGCTAATAAAAAAAAATTGTGAATAAGGATTTTTAATATTTTTCATTTGCCTTTGAAACAATATATTAGGAGCCTTCTATTAAATTTTCAAGCTTTCGCAACCAACAAATAAAATTGTATTGATATTTTTAGAAAAAAAACTAAAAAAAAATGGAAAATGAAAATGTCCCTAAACAGTTCAAAATAAATCAAAATATTTTGAAAATGTTATCGTGTATAGAAAATGCAAATATAAACAACCAGTGAAAATGTCATGTATATACGTTCATTTGTTTTAGAGTTACACCAAAACCAAAATTATTTTTTTCGAAAACAGATTGTGTACAATTAAAAAAATTCCCGTTCTATTTTAATTTTTCTTTTGTTTTTCACGGCACTTTTGAAAACTACTAAAAAAATTATACTTTTGACTCCCCAAAGTACCAAAATTCCATTAGATGGATAATTACGAAAGTTTGGATGTATTTTATAAGGATTTCGCAGAATTTCTGGCAGGGTAGTCATACATAAGTACATAACACATCAACACACACACATATTACGTATGTATATTCATATTCACATCTAAGTTATTAAATTAATTTGGATGAGGTAACCTCGTTTAACTACATTTACGATAGTAAAAAAGTATTTTATGATTGACTATCAATAAATTATCATGATAATAATAATGAATATTGAGGGGGGAAAGTTCGCAGAGTAGTCAAGTGCCTACTGGTTGGTACTTTGGGGGGTCAAAAGTAAAAATTTCCCAGTAGTTTTCAAAAGCACCGTGAAAAACAAAAGAAATATCTATTATCAATATTATTTGAATTATTATGAGTATTTGATCTATAAAAATCCAATTTTGGACCTAAAGTAATTTATTACCTAGTACCTGGTTCCTAACACTTATAAATATTTTAATTTTTAAGAAATTGTTGTTTTTAGTGACTCAAAATGGTGTAAAAAAAGTTCAAAGCTTATGAAATAATTTGTGTCTTACATTAAAATTAATATTTAATATCCAATAAATTGTCATATTATAGGTATAACATATTATATATTATCTAGTATAGGTACTCGTAATGAACACGTTACAAATAATTTATTTCTATTGATAATATATCATGCCCTATAGTGGGTTCTGTGCAATAACATATATGTATAATATACAGCATAATATATATTTTGTTAGCTAATTAGCTAATATTATTATAGAATAAACATAATACTGATAACAATACAATCTGAATGAGCTCCACTCACAGCAAGATTGACAAGGATTCTAAATGGCAAAACTATACTCTAATATAGAACATTCTAAAGAAAAATATAAAATTACTAAGCAAATTGGAGAAATTCAAATCCACGGAGAGCTTTATTACACATCGTTTTTCTCGTAAAATCGCAGGGTTTTTGATTTTTTCGATGTAACTTGTTGTTACATTTTTTTGGTCATTGATCAAAAGCTTAAAAATTCAATAATATCAAATAAAACCAAATAAATTACATAACAATAATAACGTCTATTAGTATAAATACTAAATGTAGGTACACAATATTACGGAAATATAGCCATATATTTTATAATTTATAGGTAGGTATCATATTTTTACATAAACACTTCTTTTGATCCAGGGCTAGAATTCTGACCGCAGGGCAGAAGTAACCTCTGTCAGCTACTGCAGATCATTGACTTTCCACAGTGGCTTTTAAACGTCGTTGCAGTCTTGGCTCCCTCCCCTCTCGCAGTCTCGCCTTTATTACGCCTGTGTAATACGCCAAGGTGAGCTTTTGTCCTGAGTTAGTTTCTAATATAAATGAAAAGACCTCGATTCATAGAGCCAATATTAATAATGTTAATGAAGTCACCTTACTGTGCTGGCATACCCAATATTTATGAAACATGACTCTGAAAAAAGAAATGTCTTATACATCAATATTAATCAAATAATGAGAATTATTTTTACTTACGTTGATGGATTGTCAAGCTGACCAACACGAATCCAATTAGTTTTTGAAAATTCTTGGTAAAGCATTATGAAATTCTCAACTTCATTAACATTATTAATATTGGCTCTAAGAAAACAACACAAACAACTAAAATATCGTTGCCATGTACGTGAATGTTTCAAAAATCTACAATTCATATCTGTGTCACATAGTTACCACTTGTCAATATTCATTTCTTGTGTTCATTACGGATAAATTTCATTCCTATACGTATTTCTGTATAATCTTCTCCGTTAATTGTGCCTATATAATATTTTCAAATAAATATGTCATATAGATGTGTATCTATGCCTAACATGGCTGCGATGTGTGAAAATTCCTCAGCCAAATCGACAGATATTGGATGGCGATCAACGCCAAATTTCAAGATTAACCGTACCAATGATATACGAAGACCGGAACCGTCGAAAAATTGTGATTCCGAGGGTTTTCTGGACGGCAGGTTCTGTGTATCTGAGCCGAACATTCCCATACATCCAAAATTAGCTGGCGAGACAGCTGCAGATATTGGGTGGCGATCAACGCCAAATCTAAAGTTTCAGCAGGTCACCAGCGATGTACGGAAACCAGAATCGTTGAAAAATTTTGATTCCAAAGGTTTTCTGGACGGCAGGCTCTGTGTATCTGAGCCAAACATCCGCATACATCCAAAATTAGCTGACGAGACAGCTGCAGATATTGGGTGGCGATCAACGCCAAATATAAAGTTTCAGCAGGTCACCAGCGATGTACGGAAACCGGAAAGTCCGAGACACACACGTCCTCGTCGTTCATTTTGGCGCCAGACAAAGAAATTTGTCAGGCGGTTCCTTTGTTGTTGTGGTTCTGTTGACAAGATAGACCAGTAATATGTATATTATAGAAATTAAAAGGTTTTTAAACATCCCCTCCTCTCCCACCGTTATCTCACTTTTGTGTTCGCTGGTACTATTCTGAAACCGTTTATCATGTCCTCCATTGTCGTTTGTACCAAGTTAGTGTAGGTTTGCCTCACGTATTTCATGCACTGTACGTCTGTACCATCGTCGGCTCTTCGCCACCTGTTTTGTTCTGTATTAATTAAATTAATATTATTAATATTATTATGTTACTCATATTAAACGTATTATTATAAAGTATATACTATGTATTAATACCTATCTATTATATCTAGGTTACCTAGACTAGGTACCTCATTCGCTTTGCATAATTAATATATGTAATAATCCTATATGGTCACGCAGGTGGATATTGTATTGTCATGGATGTCATCGATTTTCATGATAGTAAAAAAATTAAAAATTATCTATACTAGAGTGGTTGACAAATGATTTACTTCACCTTCCGTTTAACCACCCCAAAATCGAGCCATGTACGGGTGCGCATAATATTATATGAGCAATATATTATAAGTCCACGCCTCTCCGTTTCGACTAGTTACGAATTATATTATAGTATTTACCTATTCGCAAACAGCTCGGTGTTATATACCTGCGGATAATGTTATTTGTTCTGCATCGTGATATGGAAATAACCGAATACACACTGAAATAAACGTGCAAGTGTGCAACCATGTAGACTTTTCTGCGGCAAACACCGCGTCGTAAGTTTGAGCTTCAGTGGTAGGTGAACAAGGTACTGTTAAAAATCGTGAGTAGTACTTAGAAGACTCTCCTCCAGGTGTGTTATTCGCACACCCCACACATAGAGTCGGTATATTATACTGTAATACTAAATAGGTGATCCGAGTTCTAATGTTGGACTCGATGGTGTATGATTGTACACCCCAATTTTTTGTATACAATAATATTTATAATTAATATACATATCATCAGCCTAATTCGCAATATTGTCCTAACTCAAAAAATGTGATTTTGGAATTAATTGTGATTAAAATTAAGGAAAAACTGCATTGTATGATAAAGTTGTAACTGATAAATTGTAACATTTTATCCTCCATATGACATTGATTATTAAAAATGGTCGTATCTCCAATGTGATGATTTTAACAATTAGAAAAAATCATAACTCCATATTAGCATGGTAAAAATTATGAAGATAGGATATTTGCGAATTGAGAGATGAGATAGGAAATTTTCCGATGAAATGTTTTTCCTTTCTCCTGAAAACTAGTCAATATGGAGTTAAGTGATTTTCGAATTAAGATGACGATAATATCTGATTTTTAGATGTTTTTAAATATAATTAAAGACCACATATTAGAACTTTTGAGATTTTCGTATTGCATTAGAAGTTTCCTTGTGGCGATATAAACTTCCGTTTTTAAAATGCTTCCATTAAGAAGAACTTGAACGCTTAGACATTTTAGTTTTAAGTACAAAAGATATCCAAACCTATCTTGTACCGACGACTATAGAGTATTGGTTGACATACTATTATTTATCTTGAGAGTGATGAAACAGACAACTCACTGGAGAGTTGACGTGTTTCTGCGGAAAACACAGCACCGTATACATGAGAAATCGAGTGAATATCCAATGTTGTAAAAATTTGAATTTCAGACGCTCATAAAAATTTAATTTGACTTTCTTATAGACATTTTTTTTTTTGATAAAGGTAGATAATCTTATAAGGAATCTTGTATTCCATTTTCAAATCTTAGATTTAATAGGAAAATTTTTTACGAATTCTTAACTCAAAATAATTTGCTAATTGTCGTGATTTTTCCATATTTTGTCAATTTTTGAACTTTAAATGATTATAAAAAAAATTGTGACTAAGGATTTTTAATATTTTTCATCTGCCTTTGAAAACAATATACTAGGAGCCTTCTATTAAATTTTCAACTTTTCGCAACCAACAAATAAAATTTTATTGATATTTTTAGAAAAAAAACTAAAAAAAGATGGAAAATGAAAATGTCCCTAAACAGTTCAAAATAAATCAAAATATTTTGAAAATATTATCGTGTATACAAAATGCAAATATAAACAACCAGTGAAAATTTCATGTATATACGTTCATTTCTCTTAGAGTTACACCAAAAATCAAAATCGATTTTTTAGAAAACTGATTTTGCGTACAAATTCCCGTTTTTGCTTAATTTTTATGTTGTTTTTCCCGGTGCTTGTGAAAACTACTGGGAAATTACCCCCCAAAGTACCAACTAGATTCCCTTTCCTATCAGAAAAGATACTGTTGAAGAAAATCCAAGCACTTTTACTGTCCTAAAACGTGATGACAGACACAAAAATAAAAAAAACAAACATCATTGTAAAATCACTAAAATCACTAAAATCAATACATTCATCGTTTCACTCAGAATCTAAAATAGATTAACTTTTTTTTAAACTGAGTTATGTTAATATTTTTTTCTATATGAAACTTTTAACTTATCGAGTTAAATTTATAATTTGTTAACTGCTAACTTTTAACTAATCGATCTTGTGTCCTCTTAACTTAATTTAACTAGTTAATTATTTTCATTAACTTGGCAACTTGCCCACCTTTGCTAATTGGGCATGACCGGTTTTCGCCCGTTGTATCGAATATGATTAAGTAGTAAGTACCATGGTGATTGGTGATAAATGAAAACACGTTGTGAAGGAACAAAGTATTTAAATATATAGGTAGGTAATATATTTCTGAAATTCATTTTCGTTAATAAATATTAATTTTATTTTTATTATACATCATAATATCATATGATGAAAAATAAATATAATATAATATTAGGTACATATTACTCAAAATAAGTGAGCTTATATATTTGGTACAATTGTATTTAAGTAGCTTAATAATGGAGGTATAAGGGTTTGTTATACAAACAAAAATAATTTATATAAACAAAATATTTATAAAAAAAAATTGTAAATGTCTCAAAAGAATCCATCCATTAAGTTAAAACAATACATAATAGTATTATATTATATAAATTAATCACAAGCATAATCCTGTAAAAACCTACAATTTCTTATCTCGCGTATATGTAGGTCTTCTATCCCTTAGTTGGATGGTGACGGGATATCCATTAGCACTTCTCAATAATAAATCTATTTTTAATTTGATATCATCGAATGTGTAGTGTGTATGTACGCTGTAGTTCCGCAAGAAAGTAGACATCGCAACTTTCATTGACATCATTGCATACTTAGATCCTGAATTATATATTTATTGGTATAATTATGCATATAATAAATAACACGATTTAAGACCTTACTGATCTTATAGGTCATATTATCATTACCTATGCAACCTCTTGGACCACCGCTAAAAGCTATAAAGCTATACTTATGGCGATTAGCAATATTTTCAGGATTGAAATTTTCTGGATTAAATGTCCAAGGGTTTGGATACGATTCAGAAAAATGATGAGTGCCTAAAATAGAAATGATACACGTCGTTCCTTTTGGTAGTACGAGATCGTCTGAAGCTGAAATATAATTATTTTATTATAACTAGGTGTCTAGGTAGGTATTTAATTTGCAGTTTTAATAATATTCACTCACCAATTTTAACATCGTCTTGAAGTTTTCGAAATACCAAAGGTAATACAGGGAATAATCGAAGGGTTTCCTTTAACACTTGTTCCAAATATACAAGTTTACTAGTGTCTTCTAAAGTAATTGTTTCATCGGCATCATGAAATACTTCATAAATCTCGTCGTAAACTTTATCCTAAAATTTTAATATAATAATAATATCTTTATTCTAACAATAAATGACACAAATTAGTAGAGTAGTAACAATAATAATTATTATATTATTCAAATATCTCTAAAGCTAATATAATGTGCTAGAAACGAGAGTTCGTTATTATAAAGAAACA
This sequence comes from Macrosiphum euphorbiae, assembly GCA_949089665.1. Taxonomy (NCBI): domain Eukaryota; kingdom Metazoa; phylum Arthropoda; class Insecta; order Hemiptera; family Aphididae; genus Macrosiphum; species Macrosiphum euphorbiae. Next base: position 54,204,143 of record CARXXK010000001.1, on the reverse strand, counting down.
CCAAAAATGTACAATATACGTATTTTCCAGTGTTTCCGAATAATTTCACTCAAAAATCATTATTAGGTAGAATTAGGTGGTGGTTTTTTTGAGACAGAGTCGAGTTCCGTGCGCGGTTAGTCTACTGGCCAAATATATAGGTTTACAGAGTCCAATGTCAAGGATCAGTTAAAAAAATGTAATTAAATTAAAAATAAATCATTGAATTTATTGTTCGTCAGAAAAATGTATCGCTGGTTAATTCTTTGTTGATGTTTAAATATATACCTAGTAAGTATTGGTACTCTAGTAACAATTTTTAAAAGGGTAAATGCGATGGGCTCAGTTGATACTTATATCGTTATAACTTATAAGTGTACATTTCTTAGGAAACTGCATATTACTTAGATATCAGATTTGTCAAACATTTGTTTCATAATACATATCTACAGCTTAAATCCAACAGTTTTATAACATGATTTTGCATATTTTATGGAGCTTAATTAATTTTGCATATCCAAAGATTTTATACAGTTAATAAATCAAAAACATAATTTTAAATAAGAATTCATAAAAAATTTTCTTTTAGATTCTGAGTGAAACGATGAATGTATTGATTTTACAATGATGTGTGTTTTTATATTTATTTTTTTTGTGTCTGTGTACACGATAAGTAGTCGAAATAATGCTTCGATTTTCGACTTCAGTATCTTGTTCGATTGGAAAGTGAATATCGTTGGTGCATTGAGGAGGTCAAAATTTAAATTTCCCAGTAGTTTTCAAGAGCGCCGGGAAAAACAACATAAAAATTAAGGAAAAACGGGAATTTTTACGCAAAATCGGTTTTCCAAAAAATCGATTCTGGTTTTTGGTGTAACTTTAAAACAAATGACCGTAGATACATGAAATTTTCACTGGTTGTTTATATTTGCATCTTCTATACACGATAACATTTTCAAAATATTTTGATTTATTTTGAACAGCTTAGGGACATTTTCATTTTTCGTTTTTTTTTAGTTTTTTTTCTAGAAATATCAATATAATTTTATTTGTTGGTTGCGAAAGCTTGAAAATTTAATAGAAGGCTCCTAATATATTGTTTCAAAGGTAGATGAAAAATATTAAAAATCCTTAGTCACAATTTTTTTTTATAAGCATTTAAAGTTCAAAAATTGACAAAATATGGAAAAATCACGAAAATTAGCAAATTATTTTGAGTTAAGAATTCGTAAAAATTTTTCTTTTTAAATCTAAGATTTGAAAATCTAATACAAGATTACTCATAAGATTGTCTACCTTTATCAATAAAAAAATCTCTACCGGAAAGTCAAATTAAATTTTTATGAGCGTTTGAAATTCAAATTTTTACAACATTGGATATTCACTCGATTTCTCATGTGGCAATTTCCTTTTTTTGTTGTAATTAAAAAACGAATTACTGTAGATACATGAAAATTTCACTGAATGTTTATATTAGCATTTCCTATACACCATACAATTTTGAAAATATTTTGACTCTTTTTGAGCCGTTTAAGGACATTTTCAGTTTTCAATTTTTTTAGTTTTTTTTTTCTATAAATATCAATTAAGTTTTATCTGTTGGGCCAAAAAGTGTAAAAATTTAATACAAGGCTCCTGATATATTGTTACAATATCAGTTGAAAAATATTAAAAATACATAGGCACAATTTTTTTTTATAAGCATTTAAACTTTAAAGATCGAATTTTGAAAAAATTTATCAAATTTAAAATTGAATAATTATTTTGTAGTTAAAAATTTATAAAATGTTCAACTTTTATATCTAAAGATTGAAAATTTAAAACAAGATTCCACATAAGTAGTTAATTCTGTTACCAAAAAACCTAAAAAACACATACTCACAGTTTATTTTTATAGTCATTTTAAGTTAAAATTTGGACGAAATTACATATTAAAAAACCTAGAATAACTATTTTAGTTATTTTGTTGTGATTGTATAATATTATTCGTGGGTACTTTAAATTTCTAAAGACATGCACTATTATATATCTATGATAGTATCACGGTTTGTTGTTGATGTATAACGCATTATAAGTACCTACCTAATGGATATTGTGATTTGTGATATGATTAATTTGGAATTTATTATAGGTATCTATTTAGGTCAATATTTTTTAAAATACCATAGATATGTCTATAATCCTCTCAGAATCGTTTTTCTTATACAATTATATTATATCATTGAATTCAAATTTAATACCATCCATTATACAGTGACCCACTTATAACCTACTGTACAGCAGAGCACTTTTTTTAATAATGACCTATATGTATTTTTGAAGTTCATATCCATGTAATAAATATATATTGTATAAACAATAATTGCTTATTTAACATTTTTTTAGTACATGTATAAGACTTATAATGTGTGTAAACAATATATTTCATTGTTTTTAGTGGATAAAGTTCCAAATCCGAAATTTATAAAAATGTAGTATATATATATTAAATATTATAATAGCTAAGAGATTGATGTAACATTTTAGTAAATATAATTACTTACTTGGATATCTGGGTGAATGGCCAACATTAAAAGACTAAAGCAGATTGTAATAGCACTGGTTTCACTACCCTATGATTTAATTCACATATTAGTATCAAATAATGATTAAAATAAATATATTGCACTATTTTTTCTTCAAGAGTAGTTTAGATTAGGTTAGATATCTACCATCTACGTATATTTATACTTACGCCGATCATCATGGTCACAACTTCATCCTTAATATCATCATCAGAGAAGTTAGCTCCAGCTTCGTTCAATTCAAATAATGTGTCCAAAAATACTTTTAATTTGTTTCCTAAATAATAAACAATATATATTTAAGTACATTAGGTAGGTACACATTGCTATTTTAATTTTGAATGTATACTGTATATATTTATGCATATTGCAATGGTGAAATTACTCACTTTCATTGTCTGTAACATCAACCGCACTTGGTTTGTTCAATATTTTCCTCTGTGCAAAGGCTTCTTTTTTTTCCTGGATCATCTAAAAATTAAAAATAGACCATTCCTACTATAGTGCCTTAAATTTTGTAAAATATGCAATATAGAAGACATACTTTTAATGGTAATTTGTATAACGTATTAAATACATCGGAATGTCCTTTAAGTTTAAGATATAGTTTAAACATAAAGCTGAAGTACAACCACGGGGTTTTCATCCTTAAGGAATCCAATTCTGAAGCTCTATAAGTATATTATTTACAAAAATATATAGGTATCAAATTATATTATATATTATTTAAGACAGCTATGTTTTTTTTTTTTACTTTATCATTGCGTTCTCAAATTCAGTTCCATATTCTGATTGAGTGTCAAGATTATAGCCCATTGCGGTTTCTTAAATAAAATTATGGTTTCAACAAAGTTAAGTATTTAAACATTTTTATATCATAAAATACTTACGACAAATTAAATTTAGAGTTGTTGGTGCGATGTAGTCCCAGAGATCAAATGGTGTCGTTTTAAATAATTCTTTCTTAAGATTCCTAATGAGAATTTTGTTTTTCTCGTTAAATACAGGGAAAAACTGATTTAGAAGAGTGGCGTTGAACGAGGGTGTAATGAGACGACGATGTTTTCGCCATTTATGAACTGAATAAAAGTAATATTTAAATTAATTGTATTTACAATGTATAATGTATATATTATATTTATAAACCTATGTTATATTAAATAATAAATTCTCATAAACTTTTTTTAATAATTTTTTATACCTACCTGTAATAAGTGGCAGATTTTAAGTAAAGTGTGAGGATTTACAAAGTGTGTATCTATTAATAATGTATTATTTTGCCTATAACTTTTTGTTGAATAAAAAGTCCACTGGAAGTCATATATAGATAAGTCATATATAGTTTTTGTTTCATATTTATTTAATACATATTGCGTTAATTTTCATTTTTATTTATTTGACTGAATTTTATATAATAAGTAGGTATACAAATATTATAGGTATTTATTGGTTTTGAAATAATTTTAATAATCAATAAAACAACTCAATTTAAAATTCACCTGGGAAGCATATTTTTTTTGCGTACGTTTTTATATGATATTTTAAATTTGATGCACCACTATAATAATTAATAACTAGTGACAATAATAAAATATTTAGGTATTCGAATTAAATTTGTTATTCAGTTTAAACTACCGTTCAACGAGTAAAAATGTGTGACCGGTTTCCTTTGAAATTTCTACCAGTCAACACACACGAAACGAAAATTAATTTTACAGATTATACCTAACAATCAATAATGGATAAACCCAACCCCTAATCTATCAGACTGCACAAAAACGACATCCAATGAACAAACTTACGCGGCAATTACGACAGTACTCCTATAAAAGAACAAGCAATTATTTCGATGGTGTGCTTCAAAAAATTATCCAAGGGAGATCAGCAAAATAGTCCGTTCAATAAATATTTTATTTGCATTGAGAATGTCTAATGTCTTAATAATGTGACACAATCATTTTATTGTTGAGAGTATTAAAATAAATTAGTTGAATCAATGTAGTTGGAATAACTATAAAATAATAGTTGGAATAATTATAAAATAAATAGTATATCAATTAATTGTAATGAATAGTTTGAATAACTATAATGAAATTACTGTGAAAAAACTGAAAAAAATTATAAAAAAACCGATCCCGTGCGAAGGACATCAATTACTTCCCTCCATGTGACTTTGAAACTCCATGGCATTCCGTGTATGGCATCTTACCACATAATACATACAATCTCACCATCTCGATCTTCCTATATCCGTTACTTATTTACTTAAATCTCGAATCCCTTAAACAGCGCAGAATCCGACAACATTTATGTTTTATTTATAAATTATTAAATGGCTATATTTGCCCGTCAATCATTCAAAGTTTCCTCGGTTGTTACCCTATCAACTAACCAATTTTCTTTAAAATCTCAAACTACTAATATATTATGCTACTAATACACCACTCTTAACAATCATGAACTTTGTAAATAAGTAGGTATAACATTGATCCGTTTTGTTCAATTTCCTTCAACTCATTTAAAATTCATGTTTCCACTGACCTATCATGTTTACGCATATCAATTGATTGTATCTATATAATATTAAGTATATATTGGGCCAATATTACTATATTAAGTATATATATTGTAGCCTACTATACAGCAGAGCGACACCCACGTGACCACTTTTTTTTAAGTTGATTATTTATAAATATTTTTTATATGCTTTAGAGAGGGGTAATAGGGGTGTGGGGGGCGTATACCCCACGGCTTATTAACGTTTAACAAGTGATGGAGACGCTATTTTTTTTAAGTTAATAGAGTCCCCGTACTTTAATTTTGTCAAGTCGAGCACTGATAATACATCAATATTACAACGATGAGCTCGACCAATACTGTACATCAGAGCGGTACCAACTTTTCTACCTTTTTTTGCTTAAATGAAATTTTTTTACATAGATACCTACTTATATTAATTACGATGTCTATAACTTAACTTATAATTTATTATTCAATTCATGTAAATTATAAATAGTTTATTCCATATGCATACCAGGGGCAGTTAACAACCCTTCTCCGAAAATATTCTTAATGAAATCGTAAAAACGATCTTTCTGCAGAGCCTTTGAATTATTCAATACAGCCTAAAACAAATTCGTTGTTATACAAAGTATAGGTTAAACATAATATGTATTATAAATATTATATAAAGACGGTAAGTACACATAAAATAAACAATAAATATTTTAACAACTTAGAAGCTATAGTAAACTACTCATTAGAATTTTAATTTAGATACATCAGAATTTTCAAGAAAATAATCCGCTAAATAATTTGTAGTAAAAAAGGGGATATTAATTTGAAAAATGGATGTTTGTTTCGCCACAGGACACTCATTATGTAGTATAAAAAAACGTTTTTGACAACACAAATTCCTCCCACTTCAGACATACTTAGGACTGTATCAAAATGGTTATAATATGATGTTGTTTTTTTAAATTTTATATACACCAATATTCTATGCTGAAATCTAAGTATTCTTCATATTATGTATTACAAAAACTATCAGAAATTTGTTAAAAAAATATTAGAAATTTTAAAATATGATCTTTAGGTATACTTAAAAATTTTAAAAATAGAACTTGAATAAATATACTTGTTAAAGGAGAAAATAGGGATGAGCATGCTTAAAAAATCACCCTGTACATTATTCTTAACTGTTCAAAAAATAATTACTTGCACGTCCTCTGGTTTGATAACAATAACTCCAAAATATGGGCCAACCCATATTTTAATGGGTCCTGGACTGTATTTATCGTCTATTTTAAGTATTTTTTCCATAACCTCTAAAAACAAAATAGATAGGTATAGGTTGGGATTACATATAGTAGGTACCTATAGGTATAATAATAGACTATATTATTCAACCTATAAAAGTGTTCATTGTTTTACTTACGTTCGGGTGTTCCAATGAAGTCGAATGATGAGCCAATTAATGGATATCCTTTAGGTCCTTTCATTTTTGCGGCCACGCTTTCAAAATTCCGACGGATCCATTTAAATTGACACCAAATGATAACAAAACAAACAATTGCCTGGTAAACAATTACCTCTGAAGTTGTCAATCGAAAATCTCTTACTGACTGTATAATATATTCCATTCTAATAATCATAAAATGAATTATTTATCGTATATAATAATAATTATAATTTATAGTATCACAATAGCTGTTATTAACTTAAGAGTTAATGCCGACGTACCACCGCATGGAAAGGTGTAAATATAATAAAATGTTATTAACAACTTAAAATTAGTCTAATTCCATCGTGTAAAGTAAAAAGTAGTATTATTATTCATATCATTGCAAAAAGCCGTTTCAAATTCCAATAAATAATATTTTTATATAATATTAAGTGGTTGCGAGCGAAGCGAGCTGTTTTTTTTTTTGACACATTCCGGCCGGTTAAAACCTTTGCCCCCTCTATTGAAAACTGAAATGAAGCCACTGTTGAACGTCATTCCCTCTGTGGATTTAAAATTCGCCTCCCCCCTCAGAACTAGGATATATCCACCGCTGAGTTTTTTTAACATAATATTTTGGTCTACAGAATCAAAAGCTTTCTTTATATCAATAAATAGGTACTTCTAAGACATTGTTATTATTATTAATATTATCATAAATAAACTTAGTGAGTAGTGACATTAAACAATGCATGATTGGTAGATAAAAACCTTTTATAATTCCTTTTCTAAAACCATATTGATTATTACTAAAAAATGTACTTTTATCTAGAAATTGAATTAATCTAGTTTTTATACATTTATCAAAAATTGTACTGATTGTTAAGATAAAAGCGATTGGTCTGTAAATGTCATATAGTTTTACATCACCATTTCTAAATAAAGGGATAATTTATTAGTGACTTTTTGAATAAATTAAGGAATATATCCCTATGAAAAGCATTCGTTAAAAATAATTGATAAAGGGAATGCTATAACATCAACGATATTTTTGAGAATATTACTAGAAAAAGAATTAACAAAATACGAAGTATTTTCTTTAATAGGTATTCTTAAAAAATTATATTATTTCATTTTCAGTAACGGGAGTCCAAAAAATAGAATTATAGTTATGCCTACCTAGATTCGTACTGTTCCAATCCAAATTCAAAATACCATTTTTTTATATTCTCTGAAATATTAAAACCTAAACTAGCAAAGTACCTAGTTATTAAATACATTTGCAATGTTAGATTTATATTTAACAATAGAATCATTGATATTACACGTTATTTCTTTACTTTTATGAATTTTAATTATATTAATAACTAGCTAATCCCGTGTACTTCGTTACCCGTTAAATGTACCAAATCTATATGACTCAAACTTTGTTCAATTCGTTATTTAATATTCAGTGTATGGTGTTCAAAATGTATCTTAATTTTTCCGTCGCCCGGAATAATAATTATAATTCTGATTCGCAGCAGTATATTATCAGATAGGCAATCTACCTGGGGTAGATCGCTGACCCCGTGATGTTTGTACGAAAGTGTATGATTTAACTCTAAAGTATCAACGCTATACCAAGTTTGTTGTATTCCACCTATGGTGGATTAATATAATCATTTAATACAAAATCCTAAATGTACTAATATCAGATGAATAAAAAAAAACAGAATTTAACCTTTTTTAAATTAGCCTGTCTTCTACCCAGAGGTCTTATCTACACACCAACATTCGTTTTTATATATATATATATAGACAAAAAACAAAATGCAAATCAAAAAACATGCCCGATTAACCAGTAGCAATCATTATAAATTATAATACACTGTTGAGCCACTGTTGTATTTTTTTCATCCAGATTTTCTATTTTTCCGGTTGATTTTTCCAAAATCTTCTCCTGACATTTACGAACATCATAAAAAAAAATTAAGCCAAATCGGACCGACCGGCCGTTCTCGAGTTTTAGCGAGACAAACGAACAGCAATTCATTTTTATATACAAGATTTAATACTTTGTGTCTTTGTACTACCATAGGAATTATTTTTTTTTTCATTTTTACAAATTACATATTTTGTTATATTAAATTGATACTTTGTATTAAATATTTTATTGTACCTAGAACTCCCCAATAAAATTGATACATTTTCTTTGGTTTTGTATTATTATGATAAAAGTAAATGGATTTTCCTAGAGATTTCCCTATTCTGCAAATTGCCAATTTCTTGTTGATCCTTTTGTAGTTTTATGAAATGACAAGTTATTATAGGTACCTACGAAATGTATGTAAACAATTTTTTATACATTTCTGTAATAATGGCAACTGGTCTGGTATTCCTGTAGGCATTATAATATATAAAATATCAATATTTAAATTACACTTAACTGTTAACATACCTATACCGTGTATCCGCAATAACAGGGCACGCACTGTATAACTAAATTGCCCATATTATACTCAGTACTATATATAATATTATACATATTTTTGAATTCTGTTTTCGGCAAATGAATGTACGCCCTTAACCAAACTTAGGGCCGATTTCACCAATACAGTTAATCATGGTTAACGCTTAATCGGCTGATAACAGATATTTAACCAGCCAAATTTGGCCGATTAAAACTCCGGTTAACTTTAACCGTGATTAACCGTGTTGGCGAAATCGGCCCTTAGACTCAAGAAACTTCTCTTTTCAGTTATCTGTTACATTTACTTATATATTTTTATTGTTAATTCATATAACTTATACCCCTCGGGACGTCTAATTATAAAAAAGTTAATCCCGAGTGTAATATTAAAATAATAAAATTAATATTCATTAAATAATATTTGCTATTAGATTCTGGAACATTTTAGTTGATAATAGTATGTTCTGATGTCTAATAAGTAATAACTTTTATTAGTTGGTTACATAAACCAATCAATAATCAAATATTATTAATACAATAATACTATATACATTAAGATTAAATATAATTTGTTTTCGTCTATATAATAATTTGATACTTTCTCAGTTCTAACCATAGACCTATTAACTAATGGACGCGTTAGAGAGCGAAACCAATGGACGAGATACGAAAGAGAAAGAACCATGCGTTTGGGCATATCATGGAGGATCATTTACATTAAGTTTTTTCATCCATATGTATTATCAATATTATAGCCACGATAAAGATATAGAATGCATGCAGGCCCTGATTTATGCATGTGCAGGCGGTGCACCAGCACAGGGCCCCCAAATTTGAAGGGCCCCTTCGGCCTTCCTATTCTATACTTTGCTACCATAAATAAAAGATATTTTTAATAAGATTTAGTAAGTAGTAACTATTTTTTTCAAGATCCCCATTATTGTTTGAAATATATTCGAAGAATGAATATTCTCCATACTTTTCCCAACTTGGACATTATATTACAAATATATTTATCAATACCGTGCACGAATTGTAGTAGTGAACGTTCATTCTCTGTACTCAAACGTATAAAAAATCGAATGCGCTCTACTTTAACACAAGAAAAACTGGACTCTTTATCATTACTGGCAATCAACCATGATGTTACTAAACAGTCAACATTTGAAGACATAATTGCTGAATTTGCAAAAAAAACTAGAAAAAAATGTCTATTATAATTAAATAAATGAATTGAACTTTTTATTGTTAAATATTATGTATCTATTATTATTTTTTACATTTTTTGTTAAAAAAGGCCCCCAAAGTTTATAGTGCACAGGGCCCCTATTTCACTAAATCAGGGCCTGAATGCATGTAAAACACATGGCTGAAAAACCATAATATGATATTCCCAAACTCACAGTTCTCTCTCACTCTATATCGTCCCCATAAACTATAGGCAGGGTCGCAGGGGGGTGTGATATGCGCAGTCTATTAGTTAATAGGTTTATATGGTTCTCACCGATATGACGATATTTATTTTATTTATATACATTCATAGTACATACATATATATACAATATACATATATACATATATACATATATACATATATGCATATTTAATACTTACAGGGCCGGATTTAGGGGGGGCAGGGGGCCCCGGGCCCCGGGCCTCCACAAATTGAGGGCCCCCACTAAATGTTTTTTTTTACATCCAAGTATATTGTATAAAACACAATATAACATTTTCAAAACGGATTTAAATCACAACATGAATAAAAATATTCAATCATTGATATTGTCATAAATTTATAAATAAATGTTATTATTAATATTTAATAACTAATGAATTTATAGAAGTGAGTAGCTAGCTTACAAATGTGAATTTAAAATCGATTATTATGTTATTATTATCTTGTAGACTTGTAGTCTGTAGATATTTTAATTAAAAACAGTTATAAATAAACACATAATATAACTTGTATAGCAAGCCGTCCGCTGTGGACTGTTATAAATAAATGCGTGCTGAATAAGATCTAAATAAAAACAAATAGGTAGATGGTACACTCAGTTTTCACGCTTCAACCATAAAGTATATTTTGATCGTGATATTTATCCAGGTTAGTAGGTACAATGTATTTTTTATTAAATTAAATTTAGTAATTCGACGATTTTCAATCAAGGGGGCTGCTGTCTGTGTAAAAAAGTGGCATTTAGACCAAAAATCTAGACAAAACTGTAGTAATTTGGTTTGACAGATTTCAATTTTGAAAAAGGATTAAGATTGATTAACGAGATAACCTACTAGGTTTTTATCGTGGTGATTTTTAATATTCCGAAAATTGTTAGTGTCACGATTAAAAATATAAATAAAAAATATCGTTTTTTATATTTATTGATAGCACAGCTGGAAAAATAGATTTTCAAAATCACCTCGATAAAAACCTAGTTATAATTTAATAATCTATAATATAATAGTTTAATAACAACTTGTTCCTGCACGTACGATAGTAGTTAAGAGCCGTCACTGTAGGTAGAAAAAAATAGATCGTAAAAACATGTTTTCGTAGTTCCAATAGTACTCAGGCCTCGTAAGTCGTAGAAACATAGTTTTTATACCAAATTAAACACGAGAAGTTTATCTAATAACTGTTGGAATATATTTTTTAAATTTGTTTTCAAATTTTATTTGTGTTTGAAAAATTTGTAAAAAAATTAAGTGTCCGTCGAATATAACTGACTGTCCGACCAGGCGATAAATCATTGTTTTTTCATAACCAAAATTCTGGTTATTAAATATATTATGTACTTAATCGAAAAAAATATCTACTTCTAAAGGTGGGCCCAGGGCCCTCACATTCCTAAATCCGGCCCTGAATACTTATATACATACATAAATCAGGACCATTACTTACACTTTGATATCTCGATGAAAACAAAATGTTTAACTTATTATAAATCATAGAAATATTATTTGTGAAAAAGAGAGTAGCTGAGTTGATTTAGTTATTATTGTAATTTAAGTGAGGTAAGAAATTTTAATATGCATACCCTCCTGCAATAAAATTACATTCGATCAATGAATGTTAAAACCAATACTTGAGGTTATCTAAATAATTAATTTTGATATTTAGGGTATTAGGGTGTAACAGAAAGACCTAACAGATAAAATAACTTTTGTTATGTTGTTATTGTTATTTTTTTATATGACATTTTAAGACACTTGAGCTACACATATAAAATAAAATAAATGTTTTTTTATATTTTAATACTGAAAATAAAAATTTAGAATAGCCAATTTCTTGGTAAAAATATTTATTTAAGTCAAGTTAATTATTTTTTAGAGTTTTTCAAAATATCAATATTTTTTTGAGTAAATTAATTTAAAATTGAACAACTTTTAAAATATTATTTTTGGGAATTTCCTGGCATGAGTAGGTACCTATAGGTATTCCTTAAATTACTTTTTATAACCATATAATTTTCACAATTTTTGTCATACGTTTAAGTGGCACAATTTTTTTTCAGATCTTTCTATATACCCTGTATATAAGTTATCTATAATAATTACCTGGGGTTGGTGAAGTGAAATGAAAGTAAATTTCTATGTATCGCACTTCGCATATGCTAAACGGTAGCAATAACTCAACGAGATATAGGTATCCTCTAAAAATTAATCTTCAATACATATTGTTGATTTATAAAAATATATTATTAAATTTGATTAAAAAGTAATAAACACGAGTGTTTTTATTAAACTTTATAAATATTATTTAAACTGAAAAAGTACGGCATATATCACCTATCGCACAATATGTAACTGATTGTAACAAAAATTAAAAAACAGTTTTTATAATATGTGAAACTCCCCTTCCGTTGACCAATATTTACATATTAATATATAGCCCAATTAAAATTGTTGTGTTTTATTTATTATAATAATAATAGGTACACACATATATTTTTTTCAATTGAACAAGTTTTTATTCTAACTTAATATTTCATTCAAAACCTTGAAGACATTTTTCAATTCAGAGTTCTTCGATAAATTGGTTTTAAATCAGTTTTTGACAAAACGTAGTTTTTTTGTTATAATTCAAAAAATTGAATTATCGTAGGGAATTTAATTTTTCACTTAATATTTATATTACTTTAAATAGTTGAAAAATATTTTCACTCTTTTTATGCTATTTATATAGATATAAGAAATGTTCTACTTATTTGAGTTTTTATCTATCTCTGCAATGATAAAGTATATCATAAAATCTTTGTTTGTATCTAAAAGCTTTTTTTTTAAATTTAATTCAAGGTTCTTCTTGGAAGTAAAAAAAAATGTTTAGTTGGCTCGCATAATTACTTTATTCACAATAATATCATCAAAATATATACTTAGTAATATCATAGGGTGACTGCAGACCGTCTTAGCTTAGAATCGTTTTCCTCATATAATTAATATACAATACTATTTGATCATTGAATTCAAGTTTACACAATGTCACTATCCTTTACAGTGGACCACTTGTTACCTACTATAGCATAGCGACACCTACTTGCCCACCTTTTTGAATTATAAGTGTTGAAAAAATAAATGGTTAATATTTTATATCATATTTATATATTTATAATCAATGTTTATTGTAATATAAATAACAATAAATTATCATTAGAATTTATAAATAGAAGTTTACACACAATCTGTGCTCAGAAAGTTTTTACTTTTTCGAATGAAATGTAATTAATTGTTGTTGAATAATTCAAATTTTACACATGCATTACATGTGATGAGTCATGACTCGGTAATAACCTACTCAAACACGATGTTCACTCAAAATCTACTATACTGCAGCAGACCTGGTTTCCCAGTATTTTTGCTAAACTTATTTAAAGTTATACGTTCCATATTTTTTAAGTTTTTTTTAAATAATTAATTAAGTAGGTATATACCTACTATAAATTCGAAACATACTATCACTTCAAATGACTTAATTTGGAACAACGGGAAAAAGTAGAAAACGTAGAAATCTAGATGCCTATATTTTTAAAGATTTTACCATAAAGAATTTACGCCATTTCATAAATTTCTTTAAAAGGGAGTTTTTCCTAATTTACCCTCCCCTCACAAATTACACGTTTACGCTATATCGTTTAGTGTTTCATCCAGTGATAATCTTTTATTTGTTTAGAAATCGTATTGTAGGGAAGTAATAGCACCGTACAAATAATATATTTATAAATCTATATCAATTATAGTTATAAATGTTATAATATAGGCCAATATTCAGACTTCAAAGTAAATTAATATAATAAAATACCTAACTTATCAATTAGACCCCTTAATTCGTGAAAAATAAATTTTATTGTTCAGTTTAAAGTTTTAGATTCTGTTTCTACTATAGTCACAATTCTTTTTATAAGCATTTAAAGTTCGAATTTTGAAAAAAGGCGTAAAAATCATGAAAGTTGCCAAATTGTAACATAAGATTCCTTATAAACTTATCTATCTTTATGAAAAAAAAAAGTCTATAGTTAAATTAAATTTTTATGAGGGCTTGAAGTTCAAATTCTTACAACATTTGATATTCACTCGATTTCTCATACGGTGACTTTCTTATTTTGCTATGTAATTCAAAAACAAATAACTATAAATACTTCTTTCTTTTTAACTTGTAAAAATTACAAGTTTTAAATAAAACAAAAAGGTGGGCAGTTGTGCGTCGCTCTATTGTACAGTATATATACTACAAGTGGTTTAAAGGAGCAAATCGAAGGGGGGCTTAATATCCCACTACCTCCCCCCCTCAAAATAAAATAAAATATACAGTTTTTTAGTTTTTGGGATCGAAGCCCCTTCCCTCCACTAACATTGATATTAAAATGGTGCTCTACTATACAATAGGTTACAAGGGGGTCACTGAATATAATGGATGGTATTAAATTTGAATTCAATGATATATCATTGTACAAGAAAAACAATTCTGAGAGGAGACGGAATGTCAGTCTAGGTACAATATAAGTACATTATATACTTATCTATCGTATTAAAAAAAATTGACCTATAATAGGTAAAATAGTTATTCTAGGTTTTTTAATATGTAATTTCATCCAAATTTGAACTTAAAATTACTATAAAATAAACTGTGCTTATGTATTTTTTAGGTTTTCTGGTAACATAATTAACTACTTACGTGAAATCTTACTTCAAATTTTTAATCCTTAGATATAAAAGTTGAACATTTTATAAATTTTTAACTACAAAATAATTATTAATTTTAAATTTGATAAATTTTGTCAAAATTCGATCTTTAAATGCTTATAAATAAAAATTGTGAATATGTATTTTTAATATTTTTCAACTGATATTGTAACAATATATCAGGAGCCTTGTATTACATTTTTAGACTTTTTGGCCCAACAGATAAATCATTATTGATATTTATAGAATCTGCAGTTATTCGTTTTTGAATCACAACAAAATAAGGAAATCGCTATATGAGAAATCGAGTGAAAATCCAATGTTGAAAAAATTTGAATTTCAAACGCTCATAAAAATTTTATTTGACTTTCTTAGCATTTTTTTTTTTTTTTTTGATAAGGGTAGATAATTTTGTATTACATTTTAAAACCTTAGATTTAAAAAGAAATTTTTTTACGAATTCTTAACTCAAAATAATTTGCAAATTTTCGTAATTTTTCCATATTTTGTCAATTTTTGAACTTTAAATGCTTATAAAAAAAAACTGTGACTAAGGATTTTTAATATTTTTCAAATGCCATTGTAACAATACAGTAGGAGCCTTTTATTAAATTTTCAAATTTAAAATAAGAAAGTCAAATAAAATTTTTATGAGCGTTTGAAATTCAAATTTTTTCAACATTGCATTTTCACTCGATTTCTCATGTAGCGATTTCCTTATTTTGTTGTAATTTAAAAACGAATAATTGTAGATACATGAAAATTTTACTGAATGTTTATATTAGCATTTCCTATATACCATATAATTTTGAAAATATTTTGACTTTTTTTGAGCTGTTTAAGGATATTTAAAATTTCAATTTTTTTAGTTCTTTTGTTTCTAATAATATAAATACAATTTTATTTGTTAAGCGTCAAAGTTTAATACAAGGCTCCTGATATATTGTTTAAATAGCAGTTGTTGAAAAATATTAAAAATACACAGGCAGTTTTTTTTTATAAGTATTTAAAGTTCGATTTTTGACAAAATCTATCAAATTTTTAGGAAATTACATACTGAATATCCAAGAATAACGATTTTAGTTATTTTGTTGTAGTTCTATAATATTAATATTTTAATTTTACTTCCGGCTACCGTATTAATATTAATTAATAACTAATAAGTTATAACAATATAAATATAATATAAAATATCCCCTCTGACAAACCGTCATCTCTCAGAATCGTTTTGAGTGTAAAATGATAATATTATATCATTTTCAATTTTCAAATATGATATTTCATTAACAATTCAAATTTAATACCAACCATTATACAGTGACTCACTTGAAACCTATTGTACAGCAGAGCAACATCCACTTACCCACCTTTTTTTATATTTATGCATATCACACAAACACAACCTTCTTAAAAATTACCTGGGAGTTATCTAATTTATATTGATCAACATAATTTATTTTCTGTTATTAAGAAGTTCAAATAGTTAAAAATAATTTAACAACGATTAAAGATTTTTTACGATTAGCGTCTTGTGAAAAATTAATACACAATATTTAATAATATTATTCTGGAATATTAATTTTGTTCATAATTACATCTGTATTCTGTATTAGACTGACCAGGGTCATTAATTATGAATGTTATTAACAATATAATCTACATCATTCAATGAATACCTATCGGACGATTTGAAAGAAACAAAAATATAATTAGTTATTACATTAGAATCTAATGTTTCCATTATTATTAATATTGATTACACGAAAAATAAATATAGATTGAAATGATTTGAGTACCTACTAATTATTGTATGTTAAATGTATTGCATTTATAGTTATTTTATGTCTGTCCAATATTAATTTCGGGAGAAAGCACGAAATGACAGTAGATTTTCATTTGTTTATTTTTAAACTCTCATACAGTACAGAAGGTTACAAGTGGGTCACTATATAATGGATGGTATTAAATTTGAAGTCAATGATATAATATCATTGCATAAGAAAAACGATTCTGAGCGGAGAAGGTATGTCAGTCTAGGTATAAGACATATTGAATACTTATCTATGGCATTAAAAAAAAATTGACCTATAATAGTTAACTATAATAAATTCTAAATTAATCATATCACAATATCCATTAGGTACTTATAACGCGTTGTACATCAACAAAAACTGTGATACTATCATAATTCATAGATATATAATAGTACACTTTAAAAGTTTCAAGTACCCAGGAATAATATTATACAATCACAACAAAATAACTAAAATAGTTGTTCTAGGTTTTTTAATATGTAATTTCGTCCAAATTTGAACTTAAAATGACTATAAAAATAAACTGTGCTTATGTATTTTTTAGATTTTTTGTAACAGAATTAACTAGGTACTTACGGTGGAATCTTGTTTTAAATTTTCAATCCTTAGATATAAAAGTTGAACATTTCATACATTTTTAACTACAAAATAATTATTCAATTTTAAATTTGATAAATTTTGTCAAAATTCGATCTTTAAATGTTTAAAAAAAAAAAATTGTGCCTATATATTTTAATTATTTTTCAACTGATATCAGGAGCCTTCTATTAAATTTTCAAGCTTTTTTAACCAAGTAATAAAATGTGATTGATATTTTTAGAAAAAAAATTTTTTTAAAAAAATGGAAAATGAAAATGTCCCTAAACAGTTCAAAACAAATCATAATATTTCGAAAATTTTTGAAAACCAGTGAAAATTTCATGTATATACATTCATTTGTTTTAGAGTTACACCAAAAACCAAAATCGATTTTCTCGAAAACAGATTTTGCGTAAAAATTGCTGTTTTTCCTTAATTTTTCTTTGTTTTTCACGGCGCTTTTAAAAACTACTTGGAAATTTTTACTTTTGACCCCCAAAAGTACCAACTAGATTCACTTTCCTATCAGAAAAGATACAGTTGAAGATAATCCAAGCACTTTTACTGTCCTAAAAGGTGATGACAGACACACAAAAAAAAACACACATCATTGTAAAATTAATACATTCATCGTTCCACTCAGAATCTAAAATAGTTAATTATAATAAATAGTGGATCATTGATAAAATGTAAGATTATGGAGAAATATTTTTTTGGAGTGTTTTGATAACTTACAAGGTAATATAAACGCCGATACTCCATGACCTTTACCAACTATATACTATCATATTATGCTATGAAAGTAAATCAGAAATAAAATATATTTAAAACCAATACGCTTGTCACGCTTCTTGGCCATTAATTAGTATCCTGGTTTTAGTCATTAATTCCAATTTGTTCCTGATATCTATTTGAGAGTCTACATTGTGTACTTAATTATTTAATTATACTCACCAATATTACGATAATGCGTAGGAATTAGGAAAAAATATTGCCAAGCGAATAATTAGAAATGAATAATTGCATATTGATCACTAATCACTACACTATAATGGCTATGATTATATAACGCCTATGATTATATAATGGCTATATGCCTATACCTAATCTTTATCTAACCTAAACTAATTTATATATTTGAATAATTGACTAAATTTCCGGTGGACAAATGTTATGAATTAATGCACTGTAATCTTGGATACAAAGGTCATTGTAAAATCAATACATTCATCTCTCCTCTCAGAATCTAAAAAATACATGAATTGCGAATTTGCTTTCCACTATTTATTTTGTAATAAGGCAATACAAATTTTTTTTCGTTTTTAGGGGTTCTCCTTGGTGTATTTATAAGGGGGTCCTGTGCTCTGATATTATGTTACCAGTTACATTACCTTGGTAATATTATAAAATACAATAAATATGGTTCCCAAATAATTTATACCCAGCTTAAAGTGAAAACTATACCATAATTACCAACGAAATCAGATTAAAAAATAAAATAAAAATAAATAACACTGTTAGAATTTGGAAGAAGCTTAATTATTATTAAAAAAAGTATAAACCTAATTTTTGACTGACATGATGTTTGATTAATTTATGATTATATTTTTATTTTTATTATTTACTTTATTGACTTTTGATTAGATTTTAAGAGACGCAACCCATGTGCTCCCAGAAAAACAGCTAACTGGACATATAGTAGGTATTATCACTTATCTAGTTATCTGGGCCTTGTCGGACCGAACAAGACTTATCATTAAATTTTAGCTGTAAATAATAATATCATAGCTAACATCAGCCGGCATGCCTCACCTCAAGGCATATATTTTGTATATAGGTATTGTATTATTGATATTTATTATGTTTTATTGTTCTTCTATAAAAGTATGTAACTCACGGTACCAAAAAAAAATAAAGTAAGGTCATACATATATTATATGTATATATTTCAATGTTTTATATTTGCTTTCAAAATTACAATTTATGTAAAATACATACAACAATATAAAAACAATAATATTTAAAATCTTAATTATAAAATGTAGGTATAAATACTACTGTAATGCTTATTATAAATAGTAACATTGAATAAAATAAGTAGATTTAATACAATTCCAAGTTAAAATCTTATCAATCGTATATTATGATTTAAAATAATAAATTTAAAAAGTCTCATAAATATGTCCAAAAATAAAAGGTTTCTAAACATATTGCTGTTTATCGTTTACATAAAACATAGTTGTATTAATCTTGGATCATATACTATGGATGGACCCATGCTTTCAATTTGAAGCACATATTAGCTACAAGTCTCTGTATTACCTATACGAACAAACTATAAGCATGAGTGAAAATAAATGTCGCATAATTATCTATTTGAATTTTGAATTGATATATATATAAATTATATAAATATGAATCAATCGACAATCAGCAACCAACACCTAAATATTCGACGGTTCGCCTTACGCATGTGCAAATCCCAACGCCCAACATAACACATTTTAAGTTCACAATAATGATTATAATCATAATAATTTCTCAAATTATAGTGAAATTACCTCTTATAAAATGTAAGATTATTAATTTGGGCACCTCATAGTCTTTTTCAAAGTTATTAGTAGGTATTTTAAAATTGTAAATTGTTTGTATATCCTAAAATTCTCAATACAATAATACACCAATGAAATGCCCTAGTAATCTTACCTTTAAATTTTATTAGAGGTAATTTCACTCTAATTTGAGAAATTAATATGATTATATTAGTATAATCATTATTGTGAAAGTAAAATGTGCTATGTTTCGCATGGGTCACAGAGAAAAAACAAATACGGTGCTAACATCCTCTTAATATAAATTGGGAATGCATTTGAGACTTTTAAATAAATAATAACTGGTGAAACAGGAAGACCTAATAAAAAAAAAAGAAAATGATGCTTCTTAAACGTATGACAAAAATTTTAAAGATTATATGATTAGTAAATAATTGTATACTCATATCAACAAATTCCCAAAAATAATATTTTGGCCCAACAGATAAAAATTTATTGATATTTATAGAAAAAAAAACTAAAAAAAAAGAAAACTGAAAATATCCGTAAACAGCTCAAAAAAAGTCAAAATATTTTCAAAATTGTATGGTGTATAGGAAATGCTAATATGAACATTCATTGAAATTTTCAAGTATCTACAGTCATTTGTTTTTAAATTACAAGTTACAACAAAATAAGAAAATCGTTACATGAAAAATCGAGTGAATATCAAATGTTGTAAAAATATGAATTTCAAATGCTCATAAAAATTTAATTTGAGTTTCTTGTGGACATTTTTTTTTTTTTTTTGATAAAGGTAGACAAACTTGTGTTTCAAACAGAATTTTTGTTAAATTTAGTGTTATGAATCTAATTTAGCACCCACGCGAATTTTTAAACTTTTTTGTCCGACACCTATGTACCTATTACAACCAGTTAAGAACGATGATGCAAACATTAATTTCCAGAAATCGTAAGTTTTTATGGTGTAACCTTACGAAGTTCACGATTTTTGGTGTTTTGCGCACAAGTACAACGATTATAGCTTACAGCGCTTATATATAAAAATTTTTTTTTTTTTTTGAAACCTAGATAAATTGACGTTTTAAAAATTATTTTGAAAAAATAATTCTGACACTCACCCATAGAGGTCTTACATAACAAGTCGAGGGATGTTTAGATGTTAATTGTCCGTGCGACCACACCAGGTGTATATGAAAATACCAAAAAAAGTAGCTATAATTTTATATTAAGTCTGACCGCCAAATTGAGACTTCCCTATCGTTTTCAGCATGCTTAACTAAATAGGTACGTATCAAAATAAAATTGAAAACTTTGAGTGGACTCTAAACTAGATTTTTTCCCAATAAATTATTATAATTATATGTAAGTACAATAGTACATAATATATTATTATATTTGTAAAGTGTCCATGGGGAGGGGGGTGAATCCCCCCCGTGAGTAGTCCCCTGTGATACATAATATTACATAATGATAAATACATATAATCATGTAGCACAAAATAAAAATGTATCAAGAAATTGCCTACACGGTACTCCTGCTTCAATATATATTTCCCGGTTTTGAAATTCGTGGGTATTATTTTCCGGTATAAAATATAAATATTTTCCTGATTTTTAAACACCATTGTAAAACCACTAGCTCGTTTTGAGCTATTTATAGACATTTTCAATTGTAATTTTTGTTTTTTTACTATGACTGTCAAAACATTTTTTTTTTTTTTGGTTAAAAAAGGTTGAAAATATAACACAAGGTTGCTCATAAGTAACTTTATAAATTTGAAATTGGAATATTTTCAGTAATAAAGATTATTATTGTTGATTTTATTGTACCTAATGTAACATAATTTTAACATTCTCTTCTAGATGTAGGACAAATGTATAAATATTATACCTATGTATTTGGGTAATATTTAATTGAATTTGTTAAATTTATTTTATTTAAATCATAGTAGAAGTCTAATATTGGAGGAAATTTACCCTACTTGTTCCCTCGCAATGTACATCCTCAAAAGTTCAATAAATTAGACTTCCGGGTTGTGACTCCGGCCAAGGATATAGTCCGGGTAAACACGCAGATTACCATCCTAAAATTATAATTAAGAACTATTTAATTATCATATTTGAATAACAATAATTCAGTATTCCTTCAATAAATATAAACTTTTTTTTGATTGAATTTTGTGCATTTATCCAAGGACATCAAGTATTGGTATTCTCGCCACCATTCATATCCATATACAATTCTGCAATGTTCTAAAATATTTTTAGGAAATAAAATAATTACTATTTATATTTTATACAATAAATTAATATTGTAGTTGTTTTTTTGTTGATAAAATATATAGTAATAATTTAGTTAAGTTTTCCTGATCCTAGATAAGTAAATATTTATATTGTATTTTAAAATGGAATATTGAATAATAATATAGTAAGTAGGTACCTATATGATCTATCACCTATGTGATGACTGCAGATTACATATTATAATATAAAAATGGTTTACGTTTAATAAAGTATAAAGTCTATGAGTATATCCGATTTATGGTTGAATGTATTTTATAACATATATTTTTCATTAATTAGATAAGATTGACATCATAGTCGTCGTTCGTCCTATACGGTAATCATAAACTGGTTGGATTTATATAAATAATAAATTTGTAAATAAAAACTATTTTTTTTAGTATAGTATGTAAGTATGTTACTGATTGGAATATACATTCGGCCAGGGAATTCTGTACGTATACCGGCCCTTTATGAAAAATTAAAAAACATTATACTCTCTTGTAAAATGTAGTTATGCTTATATGGAATTAAACAATAGTCTAAAGATTTTGTCGATTCAAGATAGGTTTTCTTCCTATTAGTAGGAGTATGACTAATATGACTTTATAACGTCTAATACTAAAATTAATCACAATAATATCATAAAATATACCTACTTAGTAATATTATAAGCTGAAAGTCAGTCTTCGATCACAATCGTTTTTCGTATACAATAATCATTTATATCATTGAATTCAAATTTAACACCATCCATTACATTAATCCACTAGGAACACTTGTAACCAACTGTACTGCAGATCGACATCCACTTACCCGCTTTTTTAATATTCGTTTTGAGGCTACATTTTGGGGCAGTAAAAATGATTTGATGTTTTACATCAGCATCTTTTCTGATACTTGGTACGTCTTATTTGTTTGTGGGGTCAAGAGTAAAAAGTATTACAATTTTTAAAATGCCATTGAGTACAGTCGAATGTATAATATACGTAAAAGTGCCAAGTTATATCTATGGTTATCTATTAGTTATTATATTAAAATATTTACCTGACCTAAAATACCCAACAAAAAATATTATTACAATACTTTATTGATATATATTTGATGCATGACAAAAACATTGCTAGTAGGTAGTTATTACTTTGCATGGACCCTCACAGGGGCATATTCATTGGAGCCCATTATTCTGTTGAAGTAAGTATAAATATACAAATACACTCTAATAAGTAAAAAAAGAAACAATATTTTATTTTTGTATAGACAATAAGTTTATTGTGTACTCAACAAAATAAATGTAGTTTTACAATAATATTTATTATAGTTTAAGTACATCAATCAAAAGTATTTTTTTTTAAATCTTATTATGTTTTTTTTGTTTTATTACTTGATATATCTTATATTTTTTTTGTATTTTTTTATGATTTTCAATATTTAATCGGTCCAAAGTGGAATATTTTTTTTTTGTTTTGCTTCTTGATATATCTTCTTATTTTTTTTGTAATTTTGTATGATTTTTTTAAGTATAATTGGCGCAAAGTGGCCTAATGAGGGGGGAACACTAGACAAGACACAATAAGCAGGGGGAGCGCGGTACGTGATGGCGAGGTGCATAAAGCAATATGCTGGCTACTGGTCACCTCTATACGTTTTCGCAGGCGGACGAGTGCAGTCGCCAGTGCGTTTTCTCGCGGGTGACGACCATCAATGACGGCTGGCCACGGGAGCGATGAGACGATTTGACGGCGAGCGGCTAGTGCGCGATGTTGTGCGCATCGACGATGCGCAGGTACTGAAGACAACCGATGCGTGGCGACGGCGACGGAAACCTAAAACACTGATCGAGCAGAGGCAGCTGAGTCGGCGCTACGGAATCGGCCAGCGACCGGAGACGTGACCCGACCAATTGCCACTGGTCGAAAACGCAGCGAGAGGATCGTCGGACCTCACAGCAAAGCACGCCGCAAAGGTCCTAATCCTCTGCACGCGATTTTCGCCCTGACTCAACCGAGTCACCGTCCGGTGGCCGTCCTGGAGTCGCACATCGCCGGACCCTGAAACGTTATCCGTTTCCGCGAGTCCGGCGATGCTGACTTCCGTGTTCCTACTTCCTAGCTCTGCAGCTGTATCCGCTCGCCCGTTGTGTTTTGCAGTCTCCGCCGCCGTCGCCTTTGCTAGTCGCCTTCGTGCACACTGCCATCGTCGAGTGGTACCGTCGGGGCGGTATCGTTGCCCGCGCCGGTACAGCTAGCCTCCGCCGTCGTCGTCGTCCATCGGCTCCTTGTGTGACCGAAGCAGTCGGGCCCTCGCCGAGTCGTCTTGATGGTCTCGCGTGTCGGCAACCGCGAGCTCGCGACGCTGGCGACTGCGATTTCGTCTTTCTGCGGGTGGCCGGAAAACGTATAGGGTGACTTACCGCCGGGCACCGTAAAGTGCTCTTTCACGTACCACTCCCCCGTCGCCGCCGTCTTGTCCTGGTGTCTTCATCTGGGGGAGGGGGTTTGCTATGCCACTGGCTTCACTTCCGCCGGAAACAACCACAGAGCAGTACGCGCTTCGCGCCTTTCCACGTGGCGGCGCACAACCACCTTATAATCCTACCAAGTGGATTTTTCCTCGGTAATACAAATACTGCACTGATGATGGTCGTGTCTGGTCCGTTCTCTCAGTCTAGCATAGTCTTGTCCGTTTCTCCCGCAGATGGAATAAAGTCTGCCTCTTGATTTTGTACTGGCTCTTGTAGCCATTGTAGCTGATATTAATTAAGAACAATAAAAATAATAATAATAATAATAATTACGCATTGGCTAATAATAATATAAAATTGATTAAGCTAAAATTAGTTTGAGTTAAGTACAATAGGTACTAAAGTTTTAAAATAAGTGATATTTACAAAGAAATATAAAACATTTTAACAAATA
This sequence comes from Macrosiphum euphorbiae, assembly GCA_949089665.1. Lineage (NCBI taxonomy): Eukaryota > Metazoa > Arthropoda > Insecta > Hemiptera > Aphididae > Macrosiphum > Macrosiphum euphorbiae. The sequence continues at coordinate 54,178,880 of CARXXK010000001.1, read as the reverse complement.
AAAATTTCATTAAAACTAATTAGGTATACCTATGTTCAGTTTTTTTAAGCTAAGGATTGAAAATTTAAAACAAGATTCCACGTAAGTAGTTAATTCTCTTACCGAAAAATCTAAAAAATATACAATCACAGTTTATTTTTATAATCATTTTAAGTTCAAATTTGGACGAAATTACATAGGTATTAAAAAACCTAGAATAACTATTTTAGTTATTTTGTTGTGATTGTAAAATATTATTCGTGGGTAATTGAAACTTTTAAAGTATGCTATTATATATTCATTATAATATCATGGTTTGTTGTTGATGTACAAGTTAGAAGTACCTAATGGCTATTGGGATATGATAAATTTGGAATTTATTATAGGTACATTTTTTTTTTTTTAATACCTTAGATAAGTATATAATAAATAGACTGACACATACCGTCTCCGCTCAGAATCGTTTTTCTTATACAATGATATTATATCATTGAATTCAAATTTAATAGCATCCATTATACAGTGACCCACTCACGACTGTACTCACGTACAGCAGAGCGACATCCACTTACCCACCTTTTTAGATTCTGAGTGAAACGATGAATGTATTGATTTTACAAAGATGTGTGTTTTTTTATTTTTTTTTATTTTTTTTGTGTCTGTGTACACGATAAGTAGTCGAAATAATGCTTCGATTTTCAACTTCAGTATCTTGTTCGATTGGAAAGTGAATATCGTTGGTGCATTGGGGAGGTCAAAATTTAAATTTCCCAGTAGTTTTCACAAGCGCCGGGAAAAACAACATAAAAATTAAGGAAAAACGGGAATTTTTACGCAAAATTGATTTTCCAAAAAATCGATTTTGGTTATTGGTGTAACTCTAAAACAAATGAACGTATATACATGAAATTTTCAGTGGTTGTTTATATTTGCATTTACTATACACGATAACATTTTCAAAATATTTTGATTTATATTGAACTGTTTAGGGACATTTTCAGTTTCCAATTGTATTAGTTTTTTTTTTTACGAATATCAATAAAAATTTATTTGTTGAGTAAAAATACTTGAAAATTTAATACAAGGCTCCTACTATATTGTTTCAAAGACAGATGAAAAATATTAAAAATCGTTAGTCACAGTTTTTTTTTTCAAGCATTTAAAGTTCAAAAAATGACAAAATATGGAAAAATCACGAAAATTTGCAAATTATTTCGAGTTAGAAATTCATAAAAATTTTTCTTTTTAAATCTAAGATATGAAAATGTAATGCAAGATTCCTTATGAGATTTCCTACATTTATCAAAAAAAAAAAAATTCTATAAGAAATAGTCAAATTAAATTTTTATGAGCGTTTGAAATTCAAATTTTTACAACATTGGATATTCACTCGATTTCTCATGTGGCGATTTCCTTATTTTGTTGTAATTCAAAAACGAATTACTGTAGATACATGAAAATTTCACTGAATGTTTATATTAGCATTTCCTATACACCATACAATTTTGAAAATATTTTGACTCTTTTTGAGCCGTTTACGGACATTTTCAGTTTTCAATTTTTTTAGTTTTTTTTTTCTATAAATATTAATAAAGTTTTATCTGTTGGGCCAAAAAGTGTGAAAAATTAATACAAGGCTCCTGATATATTGTTACAATATTAATTGAAAAATATTAAAAATACATAGGCACAATTTTTTTTTATAAGCATTTAAAGATCGCATTTTGACAAAATTTATCAAAATCTCGAAAAATAACAATCATCGTAATTAATAAATTATAAAATGTTCAGTTTTTATAGCTAAGGATTGAAAATTTAAAAAAAAGATTCTCATAAATAGTTCATACTGTAGCCAAAAAATCTAAAAAATATATGAGCACAGTTATTTTTTACAGACATTTTAAGTTCAAATTTGGGACGAAATTACATAATCAAAAACCTAGCATACCTATTTTAGTTATTTTGTTGTGAGTGTATAATACTATTCGTGGGTACTTGAAACTTCTAAAGTACACTATATTATATATCTATGATAGTATCAGGGTTTGTTATTGATGTATAACGTGTTATAAGTACCTAATGGATATTGTGATATGATTAATTTGGAATTTATTATAGGTCAATTTTTTTTTTAATACCATAGATATGTATATAATATGTCTTAAACCTAGACTGACATACCGTCTTCGCTCAGAATCGTTTTTCTTATACAATGATATTGTATCATTGGATTCAAATTTAATACCATCCATTATACAGTGACCCACTTGTAACCTACTGTACAGCAGAGTGACATCCAC